>JAKJHU010000913.1:0-108441 GCA_022316685.1 Progne subis subis
ATTAATAAACTGAACTGCCACCAGGGCAATGTTCTCAATGGAAAGGACTTCCCCAAGGCAAGGGAAACAGCCCCACAATTTGTCAGAGGTTTGTTGCTCAGTACTCTCATCAGTGAGAGAACAATTTCCAGGGGCACACTGTAACCATTACATGGATGACATTTTGATTGCAACCCAAACCAAAAATGAACTCTCACTGATTCAACCAAGCCTGTGGAAAGCATTAAAAACATTTGGGCTGCAAGCAGCACCAGAGAAAGTGCAGCAGCAACCACCCTGGAAAGATTTGGGACTCAAAATAATGAACCAGATTATACCACCACAAACAATTCAATTTTCAATCAAATTTCTAACTCTAAACGATGCACAAAACCTCTTGGGTACCATCAGCTGGGTCAGACCTCACCTAGGACTGACCAACTCTCAATTAGCACCTTTATTTGACCTCCTAAAGGGTGACTCTGAATTAACTTCCCTCAGAAAATGAACCCCAGAGGCAAAAGCTGCTCTCGAAACAGTGGAGCAAGCTGTCACCAGGAGACAAGTCCACCGGATATGCCCAGAGATGTGTCACTGTGCTCATTCTCATTGTTAATTTTCATCCTACTGGTATTATTGGCCAGTGGAATACACACTGGTCTGATCCTTTGCACGTTCTAGAATGAATGTTTCTACCTCATCAACCAGAAAAGATGGCACTCACTGTCTTTGAACTAATTGCACAGTTAATGATCAAATGTTGTTGCAGGTGTTTACAATTGAATGCTGGAGATCCTTCAACAATTACCTTGTGTCTGTGACACCAGAGCAATTTGAATGGCGTTTTGCTCACAGTACAGCCTTGCAAAGTGCTTTGCAAGGGCACTGGAACGCTTTGGGTACCTGCCAGATGTGTCTGTCCTACCTTACGTCCTGTCCAAGGGCACGAGCAGCATTCTCCTGATGGCCTGTCAACAGACGTTGTGGAGCCGTGTGTGGAGCAGGGATGGAAGCAGCTTGTTCACCTACCTCATGGAGATCTGGGACTCTCAAAGTGACTGTTCATTTGAGGATTCTATTTGTTTACAGAGTGCTTTTGCTGTTTACAAATTGTTTTTCTGTTAATTAACTTTTCTCACAGTTTTAAAAGCTGAATGTTTTCTTGTTTTAGTGTTAAGTTGTAATTAGTAACCATGAGCAGTTAACCTGTGGCATGCTAGCCTGAAGGATTGTGATGTGGCCTGACAGCTCCTGGAAGTGAGTGCTGCAACTCCAGTGGTACACGGGACACTTCACTGGCTGAGGAGGATTAAGTTTGTCAAAACCTCCTTCAAATTAACCCCGTGCTGTCTTCTGTTACCCTGTCTGCAAAAGGGCCCTTGCAAATGGGATAACAGAAGACAATTTGCATTTTAATAAAAACCAGGGGAGGAGATGTAGCAAGGTACAGCTGGTTTACAGCTGGACATAATGAGTCTGATCATAACAGACACAATTCTGCTGATCTGGTTTGTTGTAGAAGTCCCCAGGGGAACAAAGACCTCAGCCAGCCCCATCCAAGCCCTGGATGCAGACACAGCACTGGCCAGAGATCTGGGCTGTGCAGAGATTCCCAACCAGGAGGCTTCCCAAGCCCGGGAAATTCAAACTCACTCTAAAAGGGAGCATGGAGCAATAAATCGTGGCTGTTGGTCAGAACTCAAGAAGATTCTGTGTCGTGTGTCTGCTCCAACACACCAGCCTCATGTTACACTATCTATACCTAAATCTATGTTTCTATCCATATCTATATCTTTATATATGAAATAATGATGTGAAATAATGCTGACAATAGTGATTTGGCACCTTTGGCTGCTCAGGGATGTAACACTAAATACCCTACAGAAAAGCATTGGCCAGGACCTGAATGTCAGTGGTAAACTTTGTGAGATTGTACACGACCAATAAAGGAGGAAGGGATGGAATTGGCAATTTTTATGGCGTTTGCTGATACTGTGATGTGGAATGCTTTGTCTGTCCCTGTGAAAAAGACACTGATTAAGACTGCTGGTTTGTCATGTACCAGACTATGCAGAAGCTGCAGGATTGATTGAACAGATAAAGGGGCAGTTGAAAGAGCAGTTGAAAAATGGGGAGATGGGAACCTGACCTGATGGAGAACCCATCTCACAGATGTTCTCCATAGCCTTAACAATGGGCCCAGTGTGGAAATGGAAAGCCCTGGATGTGCACGGCTGCACCCAATTTGCAAATACACCATGCAGAGTGAGACTTTGACTTCCTGGGAAATTGTTCTGGGTGTGTTGGCCCCTGACAGGGCCACCCCAGAGGCTGCAGGGCTGGACCTTCATGCATTGGAATTAATTAGGATAAATCAGAAGCAAATGAGAGTTTTCAATACAGGAATAGGAACTCAGATTCCTCCAGGACACTTTGGTTTGATAACTGCTCACTGGAGCTTGGCCCTGAAAAGTGTTCATGTCATGGGAGAAGGAATTGATGCAGATTATCAAGGAGAAATCAAAGTAATCCTTTGAAACAATAGTGAACATAGCAGACTATTTAACCCTATGGCATGGTAGCAATTACTGATGTTGCAGTTTGTCCTGGGTGACTGTGTATCCCCCAATCGTCTGTTGGGTGCAGAGGGGAGGGAAGTGCCATTTGTTTTTCCCCAGGAAAACTCTGCTCCTCGGTGTGACCTTGAAGCGGGGAGTTGGAACACTGAAAGACAAAAGCAGCTTTGTTGTGTTTTTTCCCGGCAGTTAGTTAGTTTCGTGCTAGAATAGCTGAAGCTTTTTTTTTTTTTTTTTCCTTTTTTTCCTTCCTTTTTTCTTTTTTGCCCTCTCCTCGGAACTGTTCCAACCTCTCCGGATAAGGACCTGGGGAAGCACCGGGGGCCTCCACAGGGGACCCACCCCACCAAGACCAGCCCTGCACATCTCCTTTTCTCCCAGCGCCAGCAGACAGAGTGGTGGAGCACAGTGATGATCTTCAAGAGGAGACTTTCTTTAAGTTTGTTATCCCTCCGTAAGCGGCACGAAGCTCTTGTCATCGGGTATTGTGCTGGGAGTGCTTTGCCTGTTTAATAAACAGGTTTTTTCCACTTGTCTCTGAGGAATCTTTTCCCGAACCGTTAGGGGAGAGGGGGGCCCCTTGGGAGGATTTCTCCCAAAATCTGCCTGAAATCACCACAGTAGGGCAGAGAAAAACAGGGTAATTGGTTTACAAGAGATGGTAAACAGTGGATACCAAAAGCTCAGGCCTTACAGCTATTAAAACAACTCCACGAAGGGAGTCATTGGGGCTCTCGAGGACTGGTAGAAGCGTCCCTCAAAATGTCTGCTGCTGTGGGTCTTTTTACCCTGGCAAAGCGAGCTATTGAAGGTTGTTTGATTTGTGCTAAAACCAATAACAGAGTTACAAAGAAACTTGCCAGGGGAGGGAGGCCTTGGGCTATACATCCCTTCCAGAGATGCCGGGTGGATTTTACCGAAATGCCACGAGTGGCAAGGTTTAAATACCTTCTGGTAATAGTATGTCAGTTAACAGGGGGGCCAGAAGCATTTCCTGCCATTTCAGCAACTACAGGATCAGTTATTAAAGTATTTTTAAAACCAATAATTCCAAGATATGGGATTGTAGAAGCAATAGACTCAGATAGGGGATCTCATTTTACAGGAAAAATTCTTCAAGGAGTTCTGACTGCTCTAGGGATAAGATGGAATCTCCACAGCCCCTGGCATCCCCAGAGTTCTGGCAGGGTGGAGAGGATGAATGGAGAAAGAAAGAACACCTTTTGAAGCTAGTGACAGAAACTAAGATGCCATGGGTAACGGCTCTTGGCACTGGCTTTAGCAAGGATAAGGGCTAGAGCCAGGGGAGATATTCAATTATCTCCCTTTGAACTGATGTTTAGAATTCCTTACCCTTACAGTTCCCAGCCTAGTGGGGGGGTACAGATAAGTGATGTATATTTAAAGCAATATGTGGCCAGGATACTGTCTTTTGTGAAATCTCTTTGACAGGAAGCTCAGCTGGCACAGACCCTGCCTTTGCACTTTGCTGTTCACATCCCAGCAGGAAATTAAGCCCTAGCTAAGGAATAAAAAGAAGCACCACTAGTGGCTAAGTGGCGTGGACCTTTCCAAGTGTTGCTGAGCACAGAAACGGCCGTCAGGACAGCAGAACACGGGTGCACCCACCACACTCGGGTCAAGGTCTCTGAGGCCCCGCAGATTTGGACATCTCAGCTGGAAGAGAAGGACGGGAAGCCACGACTGACACTCCGCAGCAGTGGACTGGAGCAGCAGCCAGTGCGTCGGCATCGGGGGAAGCCTCGTGTGCCTACCCACAGACTGCCTGCTGGAATAGTTTGTGTGGGCATCCCTCCTCTCAGCTCTCCAGTCGCTGGGGGCCAATCCTCGCTGTCATTGGTTTCTTTATGTTAAGTTGTTTCTGTGCCTTCGCTCGCCACGGGTGGTGTAGAAGACAACGTGAAAGTGAAAATTAAGTTAGAAAATTAGATTACACCATTAGAATGTTTCTCTTAATAATCTTACCTTTGTATTGTCAGTTAAGTTAAGGCCTAAAGTAGGAATATAATTTTTTAACCTTAGGAGAAGAAGTAGCAAAACCCTTTAACCGTAGCAATTGTTGTGTCTGCGGAGGGCCAGGGGGATCTGACGACTGGCCATGGGTGGCCAGCCCAGTCGAACCCAAAGGGTGGGTTAGCACCCTGAGTGAAGTCAATAATGGAACAGGATTTTGCGATGAGGAAGGAAGTCCATGGCGGCTTCATTCCTCTGAAAGAGGCATTTCTTGTCTAAATAGAACAGGAGGTGTATATGTAGGAAAAAGTGTCTGCAACTGGACTTTATCTTTGAGTTGAGATTGTTGGACCCCCAACTGCCCTCCTTATGATTGTTCCAGATATCAAGGCAGATAGAATCAAACACACGTTAAGCTCACTGATGGTAGCTGGGTAAGGTGTTCCTTCCATAATCACCAAAAGAATTTTGAAGGCTGTAAAGCAGTGGGAAAGGATAGGGTTTTTGACCCTCTATTTTTACGCTGCCCCCGAGATAATTCCACAAGTAGGACACATGTTGTTGGTGACTATCAGTAGAAGTGGCAGCACCGGAATGGAACTCCAACCCTTTTTTAATAGGTTCTAGTCCAGCTCCAACAAAACAGATCTGGGATGTAAGTGCAAGTAAAAACCTGATGTGAGAGCTTAGAAATGCAATATTCCAACATCAGATAGTATTAGATTATTTATTAGCAGAAGAAAGAGGAGGGTGTGGCAAATTAAATGACTCAAACTGCTGTTTGCAAATAGATGACAAGAGAAAAGTAGTAAAACAAATAACAAAAAGAATAAAAAAAAGTTAGCTCATGTGCCAGTCCAAACATAAAAAAGCTAGAATGGGACATGTTTTCATAGTTACCCGGTGAACTATGAGTTAAACAAATGTTTTTTCTTTCCTCTCATATGTTAGAGCAACTCTAATCTTTTTACCACGCGTGATCCTTGCTTCGTACAACTTATTCAACACGTGATCAAAGGGATGCAGGTAGCAGCCAAGCCTACAGATCCAGAGAGAGCTACAAAAGGACAGAAATGGATGTCACTGCAAATAATTGCAAACCAAAAAAGACCCAAGAACAAAAAATAGTCCAATGATAACTAAAATTTGTCAAGACAATTATTAAAAATAAAAGAGGAGGGATCGAGAGGAATGACAAGATTTGTCTTTACAAACAAGCCCTGGGTCTGCTGGTAGATCAAACTAGCACTGAGAGAGAAGCGAAACAATGGGAAGGATTCTACTGATTGATGAATGGAAAAGAAGATACTTGCCTTTACAAACAAACCATAGGTTTGTAAGTGAAATTGAATATTGAAAGATGAAAGCAACAATGGGGAAAACACATAAATCCCATAAAAATTGAAAATTAGGGGGTTTATACATTACATTTATACATTATATACATTAAAAGGGGAATCTTAGGCATTTCGGGAAGTCTGTACCTCTCAAGTACCTCAGCCAATGGGGAAAGAGAGAGGGAAATGCGGCCAGAAAATTATTAGGATAAAAAAGGAGGCCTCGTCCTCCAAAAACTGAGAGACCTCAGGGGAAATGCCCCATGGCCTCTCCCTTTATTTGAATAAAGTAAAAGGACTCCTCTGTCTCCTTCTTGGACATAAACCTCTGGTGTGCGTGGATTAATTTTTCCTAACAACACAATCAGCTGAGAAGGTGGCACTCTGAAAACAGAACTGACACTGACTGAAAAGGAATGGGACAGAAATCAATAACCCTGAATGTCTGATTTACTATCAAATACATCCCACTCACCCAGCCCCACACAATCCTAATCCCATTGCTCCAAATTTGGATCCCACATCTCCCAATCTTCTTCCAACCGCATCTCACCATGGAAGCTGTGGAATCGAGTAAATTTGGCATGGGATTGAGTTTTTCTGAGGTGGGAAACAAGCCATTTGGGGTGGGATTGAACCCTGTCAGTTAAATGTGAGTTGTTCTCAGTGGGATTGGAGTGATTTTGAGGTGACAGACCAATTCCTCTTGGCTTCTGGAGTGCAAAGAGAGGTAGAAGAGAAAAAAATTAGAGCCAAAAGTGGATAAGCAGCCAGGTGTCTTCCCATCATGGACCACAGGGAATGTGGGTCACCAAGGCTTTCATGCAACCTCCAGTGGGGGATGGAGTTGGAGCAGTGCACGAAGCTCTTCCTGCACTCAGGGCACTCACAGGGCTTCCCTTACAGGTGACTCAGTTGGTGTCTGGTCATGTGAGACCTCCGTGAAAAGCTCTTCCCACACTGGGGACACTCGTGGGGCCTCTCCCCAGTGTGGATGCGCCGGTGTTTGACGAGGGTGGAGTTCTGAGTGAAGCCCTTCCCACAGTCAGGACAGCGGAAGGGCCTCTCCTCTGTGTGAATCCGCTGGTGCAGGAGGAGATCGGAGCTCGTGCAGAACCTCTTGCTGCATTTATCACACTCATAAGGCCTCTCCCCAGTGTGGGTCCTCTGGTGGCGGATCAGGGCCCAGCTCTGTATGAAGCTCATCCCACATACATCACACTCGTGGGGCCTCTCCCCGGTGTGGATGCGCCGGTGGCGGGTGAGGTTGGAGTTGTACTTGAAGCCCTTCCCACAGTCGGGGCAGCGGAAGGGCCTCTCCTCTGTGTGTGTCTGCTGATGTTCAAGGAGCTGGGAGCTGGTCAGAAACCCCTCCCCACACTCGAACACTTGTAGGGCCTCTCCCCAGTGTGGATCCTTTGGTGGACGGTCAGCTTGGTACGGTGCCTGAAGCACTTCCCACATTCCCCACACTTGTATGGCCGTTCCCCAGTGTGGATCCTCTGGTGTAGGGTTAGGTTGGAGCTCTCCTCTGAACCTCTTCCCACATTCCCCACACTCATAGGGCCTCTCCCCGGTGTGGATCCTCTGGTGACAGATCAGGCTGGAGCTGTGCCTGAAGCTCTTCCCACATTCCCCACACTGGTAGGGCCGTTCGTCTGTGTGAATCCTCTGGTGGAGAAGCAGGTCGCTCCGCCACCTGAAGCTCTTCGCACACCCAAAGCACTTGTGGGGCTTCTCCCCATCATGAAGCTGCTCATGGACCACCAGGTCTGAGCTCTGGCTCCATCTCTGGCCGCCTTCCTGGCACAGGGTGGCTCTTTCCTCCTCGGATCCTCGTGATCTGCTTTTGCAGTCTCTTTTCACGAGGGATCGCCAGGACTTTTCCTCCCCGTTGGATTCCTGCCCCGTGGAGCCGCTCAAAACGGCCTCTTCCACGAGGATCTGCCGTGGGGATTTGTCCTCCCCGGTCTCCATGCTCAGCTCCTTGTCTGGGGGAGGAAGGACAAGGAGAGGATGGGATTTGCCTCCGTGCCAGAGGGAAGGGGAAGGAGATCCCCTCAGTGCGTCCCCCGGCAGGACGGCGTCGGCTGCGGGGTTGTCCTGCAGCCGGGGCCATGCTGAGCTGGGAGATGGAGCAGGAGAGAGGGGGAAAGGGGCACTGACTTCCTCCTCACCTGCCTGGCTGTCCTGGGGCACCTTCCTCTTCCTCACAGCCTCCTCCTCCATCCTGCGAAGGTTTGGGAATTGGAAATCCTGTCTGGGGCAGAACAAGGGACGAGCACATTGAGTTTGAAGGTCTCTCTGCCCAAGTCCATCTCTAGAAGTCACTGGGCATCTGGGGTCCATAAAAAACAGGCAATTGGGAGTGAGTGGATCTACACTGGGGTCAACTGGGAGTGACTGGGAACATGATGAGAGGGACTGGGACTATTCCAGGAGCACCCGGGATCATACTGGGATCACAGTGGGAACAGCTGCGGCCATGCTGGGGAGAAATGGGATCACACTGAGGGTGACGGGAATCATACTGGGATTGACTGGGAGTGGCTGTGAGCAACTGGAATCATGCTGAGTGTGGAGTCCCTGCAGCCCCTTGCCATAATACCTAGGGCCTGGCCTTGGCAGGACAGATCATAGAGTCACCTGCCCAGCCTGAGACAGAGAACTTCCCAATGCGGCTCTGGACACGATGGTTTGCCTCAGTTTCTCCCCTCCCTGATTCCCCTGGCCCTTTGGTTTCTCCTTTCCTCTGTGTCTCCATTGGTTTGGGGTTCCCGGGGACTGGCCCCGTTTTCCCTAGAGGACACTGACCTTTCCTGCCCTTTGCTCTGCCCCCGTGCCTCAAGGTCTTGGGCTGCTGAAGCTCACACTTGAGCTGCAGACCGGCACACGTGCTCCCCTTTCCAATCTGGATTCCCCTTGGGCTTCTGGAAATAAACCTGGCTGGAACTGATCCAGGGCAAAGGCCTTCTGGCCTCTCCTTGCTGAGCTGCCCACGTGCCGTGTGTGCATGTGTGAGCTTGACTGCTTCGCCTGAGCTTCCCCCAAGCGGCCTTTCCACTGCAGAGGCTTATCGGCTCTGGGCTTCAGCTCCACTCCCAAAAACCACAACGCAACACGCTTTGGCCCAAAATTACCCAAATGGGCCTAAAATCTCCAGCACCTGGACTGAGACCCACACCAAGATCAGCACCAGAACCGGCACCAGCACCAAGACTCAGACCGACACCGAATCCGAGACCGGCACCGACAGCGGCGCTGCTCTGGGACGGGCACCGAGACCAAGACTGGGACCAGAACCGACACCAGAACTGAGAGCGGCACCGCTGCAGCACCGGGACCAGGAACGGAACCAGTACAACCGGAACTGAGACCGGCGCCACAGAGGCACCGGCACCGGGACTGACACCAAGACCGTAACTGACACCACAACTGGCACTGGCACCAAGACTGAGACCAAGACCGGCACCGGAACCAGCACCGAGACTGGCACCGCTCCGGGACTGGGACCCAGACTGAGACTGGCCCTGGGAGCACTCCGGGACCAAGACTGACACCGCTACCGGCACTGGGACCTGGACTGCGCTGAGATCAACACTGAGACCGGGACTGAAGACAGCAAAGAAGGGCTCAAAAGTCACCAGAAACACCCCTCAAGAGACCAAAAAGTGGCAGCAAACGGCCCCAAAATGATCAAAAAACTGACTAGAAATGTACCCAAAAATACAAAAAATGGCTCAAAATGACACAAAATTGCCCAAAAGTGACCAAAGCTCCCCTCAAATGTTCCCCAAATGGCACAAAATTGCCCCAAATTCTCAATATGACAGTAAATGCCACAAAAGTGGCCCAAAAGTGACCAAAAATGATTCTAAAGTGACAGGAAATATCCCAAAATGCTGCAAAATGGAGGAGAGCCCGGAGGGCCACAGAATTCTAAAATTTCAAAGAAATCATCCAAAATTGCATCAAAAAAGCAAAATTAAAAGAAAACAAACTGAAAAAAGCATCAAAATGGCTAAAAGAAGGAAAAAAACCCTTGAAAATTGCCCTTAAAATGCCAATAATATTTCCCAAATTTCAAAAAGTTCCCCAAACCCAACAAAAAAACCCAGAAAAAATGGAAAACAAACGAACAAACAAAAGAACAACCGAAGAAACACCTGAAATGCCCAGAAATACATTAAAAAAATCCCTCCAAACCTCCCCCCCACAAAAATCCCCCAAATCCACTGACCACCCGGAAATCACAAAATCCCTAAAAATTCCCGGAATTTCCTACACTTGCTCTTGATGAAGGGCTGCAGCAGGTAGGATTTGCCGGCGCTGATGCTGCCAATCACCAAGAACTTGAAGATGAATCTGGAAAAAAATTCCCACATTTGGACCCCAATTGCCAAGATTTCCTACATTTGGAACTAAATTTCCCCAAATTTCCCATGTTTGGATACAAAATTCCCCCAAAATCCTCTCTAGAGCTCTCAAAATTCCCATGCTTGGACCTGAAATTCCCCAAATTGCATGTGCCTCAAAATTCAAAAAAATTCCCAATAGAAAAACCAAAATTTCCCCATTTCAACCCCAACAATTCCCCATATAGAGCCCTGTCCTAGGGTAACTTTATGATGCTTGTATCCCCAATCGTCTGTTCTGTTTGGACTCTGTATATTGAGTCCTGTGCCTTTAAGACTGGTTCTAAGAGCAAGGAGAAGCGCGGAGTTTGTTTTGAGAAAACTGCCTGACTCCTCCACATTCTTCTCCGGACGGTGTTCGGCGGAGGCTTGGAGAGACTGCAGGACAGAGATCTTTTTGCTTTTAGTTAGTTTCAGCTAGCTAGGGCAGAGAAGTTCCCTGGACTGTTTTTTTTTCTTTCTTTTTCGTGGAACTGTTTAAACCTGCTCTGGACTGAAAACCCAGGGGAGCACTGGGGGCTGCACCTGCGGCCCACCGGGGCCTGGAGCTCGGCATTTTCCAGCAGCGCCAGAGGGACCGGGACTGAGGAGAGACTGAGAGAGAGCCGAGCTCCACCCACGGCAAGGACTTTCTCAATTTGCCATCTCACTCCAGAACGAGAGGTTTTATTGTTTCATATTATTCATTCTTTATACTTGTATGCACTTTATTTGTTTAGTAAAATAGCTTTTTCCACTTTTCTCCACAAAGGTTTTTTTTTTTTTCGGACTGGTTAGAGGGAGGGGCCACTTGGGTTTGCTTCCCAGAGGGATCATATACAGGGGTTTTCCCCCAGATTTGTCTCCAAACCAGGACATACCCGTTAATTAGCGCCTACTGCGGGGCAAAAGAGAGTGGAAAAAACTTGTATTGATTACTATTAACTGCATTTTTATTGTTGTTGTTGTTGTTGTCCTTTGGGTAGGGATTAAACAGACAGTGGCCATGTTGCTTCTTGAAGTCCTAACGTCTCTTAGAATAGAGTCTTTTCTGCATTTCTGTTCCCTAGGCTTTTTTGAAGTCTTAATACCTTTCTAGTCCCTAGGTTTGTTTTCCTACCCAGAAATAGCTCCAATATTGTCCTTAACATACAGCTTTTACACTAGGGATGCACAAATTAAAATAGTTATTTTGCTGGGTTCAGTGATTATGGCTTACAAGAAGTAAGAGTTTGTTCTGGGTATGTTCAGTTTATGATTTTTTCGTCCTACCCTGCGTCCTAGTTCCAGCAGCATGTTTTAGAGATTTATCAATAACTGCACCCAGTTTGTTAGAGGAGGAGTAGGGGATGAGGCTCTTCAGCCTCTTTTTTCCTTCTTCTCTTTTAAGTCAGTTACATCACTTTTGGAGAATGTTCAGGGTCTCCTGAATGTTAAAGACCCCACCTCTCTGGTGTTTCACCTGGTAACTTTCCTCTATATAGCTTATAGCTTTTCTAGAATAAGTCACACACTGCTAAACACTGTAGGGCAGCAGATAGAGGCAAGGGAGCAGGGAGATAAATCAGTCACTCAGGCTGCAGCCAACCCCACAGCTATTCAGGCTGCAGCTAAACCAGACAGTGAGGCTAAGACACCGGCAGTTGCTGCAGTAAAGAAGGGAAAGAAGCACACAGACAAAACCGATCGACCAGTAAATGATGATTCAGGTGAAAGATCCTCAGTGCCTCCTGACACCCAGTCGGAAGTCAAACCACCTGACACACAATCAGAAGCTGAAGCAACTGATGATACACAGTCAGAAGCTGAACCAACTGATACAAAATCGGAAGCCCAACCAACTGGTACAAGATCGGGAGCCCAACCAACTGCTACAACATCAAGAGCCCAACCAACTGCTACAAGATCAGGAGCCCGACCAACTGCTGCAAGATCAGGAGATACTATTGAGTCCTTGTCCCTGAAGGACCTTCGTAGCCTAAGAAAGGATTATACTCGACAACCTGATGAATCTATAATTAGTTAGTTAGTCCGTCTTTAGGATGCTGCAGGCGAGGCTACGATACTAGATGGCACTGAAGCGAGACATCTTGGATCCCTATCACATGATCCAGTTATTGACCAAGAAATAATGAAGGAGGCTAGTCCTTGCAGTCTCTGGGAACGGGTCTTGAGAAGCGTGGCACAAAGATATCTGTGTGCCGATGATCTCTATCTGCAGCAAACTCAGTAGAAAACCATTGAACAAGGGATTCAGCGCTTGAGAGAAATGGCAGTGGCAGAGATTGTCTTCTCAGATGACCTAAACACTAGAAACCCCGACTTAGTACCATGTACACCTGTAATGTAGCGAAAACTTGTACGACTTGGGCCACAAGAATACTCCTCTGCTTTAGCAATAATGAAGCGGGATGAGACAGAGGAGACTGTGCTGGATATAGCGAAGAAGCTCCGAACATATGCAGATGCCGTGCATGGTCCAACACATGCAAGAATCGCAGCTTTGGAAACACAGGTGCGGGGATTAGCAGACAAGATGGAGAAGAATCACAAAGAACTCAAGGAGAACATTCTCCAGATCTCTGCAGTACAAGTTAGGGGCTCTGGCACCACACGCAAACGTTCCCTAGATAGAGAGGGAAAAGGCATTCCACGAGCTAAGCTGTGGTCCTTCCTGCGTGATTGTGGAGAAAACATGAAAAGATGAGATAGAGAATCTACTGATGCTATGACACAACGGCTGCATGAATTGTTGAATAGCAAGACTGTGAGAGGCAGTTCTAGCAAGAAGGAAGCAGCTCCAGTTACCCAGGGAAATAGGGATAATCAAGCTTAGAGGGGCCCTGCCTCTAGCCAGGTAGAGGCTAGGGAAAACCGTGTTTTTTAGACTGTGTAGATTCGTTGGCCTGGCACATCAGAACCACAAAAATATGAGGCCTTAGTTGACACTGGTGCACAATGCACATTACTCCCATCAAGACATGTGGGGGAAGAATCTGTTTCCATTGCTGGGGTGACAGAGGGCTCACAAGATTTTACTTTAGTAGAAGCTGATGTGAGCCTAACTAGAAATGAGTAGAAGAGACACCCTATTGTGACTGGCCCAGAGGCTCCGTGCATTTTAGGCATAGACTTCCTCCGGAATAGCTATTACAAAGACCCGAAGGGATTTAGGTGGGCATTCGGGATAGCAGCTGTAGAGACAGGAGATGTTAAGCAGTTGAATACCTTGCCTGGACTATCAGAGAACCCATCTGCTGTAAGTCTTCTGAAAGTGGAAGAGCAACAAGTGCCAATTGCCACTTCAACAGTGCATCGCCGACAGTACAGAACAACTCGAGATGCTGTGATCCCCATCCACAAGATGATCCGTGAGCTGGAGACCCAAAGGGTGGTCAGCAAAACCCACTCACCCTTCAATAGCCCCATCTGGCCTGTGCGCAAGTCTGACGGAGAATAGAGATTGACCGTGAACTACCGTGCCTTGAACAAAGTGACTCCACCATTGAGCGCTGCTGTGCCGGACATGCTGGAACTCCAGTACGAGCTGGAGTCCAAGGCAGCAAAATGGTACGCCACAATTGACATTGCTAACGCATTTTTCTCCATTCCTCTGGCTGCAGAATGCAGGCCTCAGTTTGCTTTCACCTGGAGGGGCGTGCAGTACACCTAAAACCGACTGCCCCAGGGGTGGAAACACAGCCCCACCATCTGCCATAGACTGATTCAAGCTGCACTAGAAAAGGGTGAAGCTCCAGAACATCTACAGTACATTGATGACATCATTGTGTGGGGGAACACGGCAATGGAAGTGTTTGAAAAAGGAGAGAAGATCATCCAGATTCTCCTGAAGGCTAGCTTTGCTATCAAGAAGAGCAAAGTTAAAGGACCTGCTCGAGAGATCCAGTTTCTAGGAATAAAGTAGCAAGATGGAAGGCGTCAGATTCCCACTGAAGTCATCAACAAAATCACAGCAATGTGTCCACCAACTAACAAAAAGGAAACACAAGCTTTCCTAGGCGCCATAGGTTTCTGGAAGATGCACATTCCTGAGTACAGCCAGATTGTGAGCCCTCTCTACCTGGTCACCCGCAAGAAGAATGATTTCCACTGGGGCCCTGAACAGCAACAAGCCTTTGCCCAAATCAAGCAGGAGATCGCTCATGCAGTAGCCCTTAGCCCAGTCAGGACGGGACCAGATGTGAAGAACGTGCTCTACTCAGCAGCCGGGAACAATGGCCTGTCCTAGAGCCTTTGGCAGAAGGTGCCTGAGGAGACTCGGGGCCGGCCACTAGGATTCTGGAGCCGAAGCTACAGAGGGTCCGAAGCCAACTACACTCCAACAGAGAAGGAAATCTTGGCCGCCTATGAAGGAATTCAAGCTGCCTCAGAAGTAGTAGGTACTGAAACACAACTCCTTCTGGCACCTCGACTACCAGTGCTGGGATGGATGTTTAAAGCAGAAGTACCCTCTACCCACCATGCCACCAATGCCACATGGAGCAAATGGATTGCCCTCATCACTCAGCGTGCCCGCATTGGAAACCCAAATCGCCCTGGGATTCTGGAAATAATTACAAACTAGCCGAAAGGTGAAAACTTTGGTCTCATAGATGAAGAGGAGCAGGAACAAGTGACACGTGCTGAAGAAGCTCCACCATACAACCAACTGCCAGCAGAAGAAACTTGCTACGCTCTTTTCACTGACGGTTCCTGCCGCATCGTAGGGATGAAACGAAAGTAGAAAGCAGCCGTATGGAGCCCCACACGACAGGTTGCACAAGCCACTGAAAGAGAAGGTAGGTCAAGCCAACTTGCTGAACTCAAAGCTGTTCAACTAGCCCTGGACATTGCTGAAAGAGAGAAGTGGCCAAAGCTCTACCTCTACACTGATTCGTAGATGGTAGCTAATGCTCTGTAGGGATGGCTGGAAAAGTAGAAAAAGGCCAATTAGCAGCGCAGGGGAAAGCCAATCTGGGCTGCAGATGAGTGGAAGGACATTGCCACTCAGGTAGAGAAGCTACCTGTCAAAGTCCGTCATGTAGATGCCCATGTCCCCAAGAGTCGGGCTAATGAGGAGCACCGAAACAATGAGCAAGTAGATCAAGCTGCAAAGATAGAAGTGTCAAAGATAGACTTAGATTAGCAACACAAGGGAGAGTTGTTCCTAGCTCAATGGGCCCATGATGCCTCAGGTCACCAGGGCAGAGATGCCACCTATAAGTGGGCCCGAGACCGAGAGGTGGATCTAACCATGGACAGTATTTCTCAGGTCATCCATGACTGTGAGACGTGTGCTACCATCAAACAGGCCAAGCGGGTGAAGCCCCTATGGTATAGGGGGCGATAGTCCAAGTATAAGTATGGGGAGGCCTGGCAGATTGACTACATCACCCTTCCCCAAACCCGCCAAGGCAAGCGCTACGTGCTAACCATGGTGGAAGCCACCACTGGATGGTTGGAGACCTACCCTGTGCCCCACGCTACTGCCCGGAACACCATCCTGGGCCTTGAAAAGCAAGTTCTTTAGAGGCATAGTACCCCTGAGAGGATTGAGTCAGACAATGGAACTCATTTCAAGAACAGCCTCATCAACAACTGGGCTAGGGAACATGGCATTGAGTGGGTGTACCATATCCCCTATCATGCACCAGCTTCAGGGAAGGTAGAAAAATACAATGGACTGCTAAAAACCACCCTGAAAGCACTGGGTGGGGGATCATTCAAAAATTGAGAGCAGCATCTAGCAAAGGCCACCTGGTTAGTTAACACCCGAGGTTCCACCAACCGAGCAGGCCCTGCCCAATCTGAGCCCCTACATACAGTAGATAGAGAGAAAGTTCCAGTAATACATGTAAGAGGTTTGTTAGGGAAGACAGTTTAGATCAATCCTGCTTCAAGTACAGAGGATCCCATCCGTGGGATTGTCTTTGCTCAGGGGCCAGGCTGCACATGGTGGGTAATGCAGAAAGATGGAACCACACGATGTGTACCCCAGGGAGATTTGATTGTTGGGTGAGAACCGTGTGTAATTATCATTATGTGTTGAATAGTACTGCCACTGTATGTAGTTGTATATTGCATATTTTTTTTTTTTATATAGATGTATGTGTGTGTAGAGCTAGAGTATATATAAGTTTTAGTAAATTGACAATATGGGGATAAGGGGTAGAATGTCCTAGGGTAACTTTATGATGCTTGTATCCCCAATCGTCTGTTCTGTTTGGACTCTGTATATTGAGTCCTGTGCCTTTAAGACTGGTTCTAAGAGCAAGGAGAAGCGCGGAGTTTGTTTTGAGAAAACTGCCTGACTCCTCCACATTCTTCTCCGGACGGTGTTCGGCGGAGGCTTGGAGAGACTGCAGGACAGAGATCTTTTTGCTTTTAGTTAGTTTCAGCTAGCTAGGGCAGAGAAGTTCCCTGGACTGTTTTTTTTTTTCTTTCTTTTTCGTGGAACTGTTTAAACCTGCTCTGGACTGAAAACCCAGGGGAGCACTGGGGGCTGCACCTGCGGCCCACCGGGGCCTGGAGCTCGGCATTTTCCAGCAGCGCCAGAGGGACCGGGACTGAGGAGAGACTGAGAGAGAGCCGAGCTCCACCCACGGCAAGGACTTTCTCAATTTGCCATCTCACTCCAGAACGAGAGGTTTTATTGTTTCATATTATTCATTCTTTATACTTGTATGCACTTTATTTGTTTAGTAAAATAGCTTTTTCCACTTTTCTCCACAAAGGTTTTTTTTTTTTTCGGACTAGTTAGAGGGAGGGGCCACTTGGGTTTGCTTCCCAGAGGGATCATATACAGGGGTTTTCCCCCAGATTTGTCTCCAAACCAGGACAAGCCCAAAATTCAAAAAAAAATTTCCCTGAAGTACTCCAGAATTTCCCTATAGAGAAGCTGAGACCTCCCCAGACACCTCTGGACTCTTCATTGGCTCCCGCAGACCCCTATAGAGCCTCTACAGCACCCCGAGACCCCCCCAAATCCCCCCTAGAGACCCCCAGACCCCCCCACATCGCCCCAAATCCCCTATAGGGACTCCCAGAGCCCACCGAGATCACCCCAGATCCCCCACAGAGACATCCAGCCCACCTGGACCCTCTATAGATCCCCCAGAGATCCCCTATAGCGCCCTCAGACCCTCTCTGGAGACCCCTAGACCCCCCCCAAATGCCCCATAGGGACCCACAGACACCCCCAGACCTCCCCGGAACCGCTAGAGGAGTTCCCAGATCCCTATAGATGCCCTCAAACTCACAAAGCCCCTAAAGAGACCCCCGGACCCCATTTAGGGACCCCCCGAGCCCCTTTATGGACTCCTCTGGACCCTCTAGAGACCACCCAGATCCCTAGAGAGCCCCTACAGCCCCCTACAAACCCCTTAGGGACCCCCATACCGCCCTAAATCCCCTAGAGACGCCCCAGATCCCCTAGCGACCCCCAACCAAATCCCCTAGAGACCCCCAGGCCCACTGAGACCCCTCAGGATCCCCGAGAGATCCCCCATTGCCCCACCGTAGGTCTCAGACACGCGGGAGTCCCGTCGGGGACCAGGAGCAAAGATGGCGGCACTCCGGGGAAGCAACTTCCGAGCAGTCTGCGCATGCGCCGGAGACAACGCGCCAGCAGATAGGCGGGGCTCAATGGAGAAGAGAGCTGCGGCCAATGAAAGCGCAGGGAAGGAATGAAATGAGGCGGGCTCAGGGAAAGCGCAGGGCCTGGCAGGGGAAAGGGGCGGGGCCAAGGAAAGGGCGGGAACGAGGAGGAGAGTGGGCGTGGCCAAGGGGACGCGCCCTCCTCCAAGGGCTCGCTTTGCCCTAAAATCACCCAAAGGGGTCTGAAATCTCCGGCACCGAGACCGAGATCAGCACCAGAACCGACACCAGCACCAAGACCGAGACCAGAACCGAGATCGGCACCGCTCTGGCACCGGCACTGGGACCGAGACCAAAAACCAGCACCAGAAGCGATGCAGGGACCAAGAGTGACACCAAGAGCGACACTGGGACCGGCACCGGGAATGCTTTGGAACCGGCACCAGCGGCGGGAGCGCTCCAGGACTGCTCCAGGACTGCGGCCAGAACCGAGACCGGGAGCACGCCAGGACTGAGACCAAGAGTGGCACCGGAAACCAGCACCGAGACTGGAACTGCTCCGGCACCGAGACTGAGACTGGCACTGGGAGCACTCCGGGACCAAGACCGGCACCGCCTCCGGTACCGGGAACGCTCCGAAACAGAGTCCGAGACCGAGACTGAGACCAGAAGTGGAACGGGAAGCGGCACCGGCACCAAGAATGGCACCGCTCCGGGATCGAGATCGACACCGGGACCAGAACCAGCACCGGGAGCGCTCCGGGACTGAGACTTGAGACTGGAGGCGGCACCGGGACGGGGATCGGACCCCGAATCGCTCCGGGATTGGCTCCAGGATCGCTCCGGGACCGCCGCGTTCGCTCCGGGCAGTTTTGGCCACACACCCGGGCGGGACTGGGAGGGAGCCCTGGGCCGGGCGGGACCGCCTCGGTTCGCGTCGTTCCGCTGCAGCCATCCCGCTCCATATGATCCCAGTTTGTATGATCCCAGTCTCTGTGGTTCTTGTGATAAACATTAACTGTTTCTGTTCACTGAAAATTAACTCAAGATAACAGGAAGTTACTATGTTACTATCTAATCTTATAGAAAAGCCATATGTAAACATGCTCTTGCTCAATTTTTCTTTTTTTTTCTCTCTACTTGCTTAATCAGCTTTAAGTTTCAGGAACTCAAGCTTAGTTAACATATAAAGAAGAAGGCGCCTAAGATGACTACCAGCCTTCATCACTGCACCCCAGGAGGCAGACAAAGACCCCCTAGCAATACGCCACACATGCGTGGAGTACTACAAGAAGGACACGTCAATCGGAGAAAGAAGCAAGATAAAAGGGGACTAAAACTTGCCCAGGCGCGGCAGTTGGTGGAGCGGAGACTCTCCCTGTCGTCCAGCGCTGTATTTGCCTCTGCCTTGCCTGCTGCAATCTAATAAATTCCTATTGGAACTTTTCTTTGTGTCCATAGTCTATTACAATTCTGATCCGTGCGCTGCCAGCCTGTGAAATCCCAGTCCGTGTGATCCCAGTGTGTACAATCCCAGCCTACAAGGTGCCAGTCCGCATGATCCCAGTCTGTCTGGTCCTGCATGGCACACACTCCAGGGCTGCCAGGCTCGGTGCCAGGCCCGGTTTCAGTCCCGGCCTCAGTCTGGGTCTCGGATCAGTGCCGGTCCCAGTGTCGGTACCACTGCCTGTCTTGGTCCCGGAGCGCTCTCAGTGCCAATCTCATTCTCGGTTCCAGTACCAGAGTTCGGTGCTGGTTCCGGTGCCAGTCTTGGTCTCAGTCTTGGTCCCAGTGCCAGTTCTGTTGCCGGTTTCAGTCTTGGTCTCGGTCTCAGTCCCAGTGCCTGTGCAGTGCCGGTCTCAGTTCTGTCGTTGGTTCTGGTCCTAGTGTTGGCCCGGCTCCCGGAGCAGTGTCGGTGTCGGTTCTGGTGTCAGTTCTGGTCCCAGTGTTGGTCTCAGTGCCGGTCCCAGAGCAGCGCCGCTCTTGGTGCCAGGCTCGGATCCGGTGTCAGTCTCAGTCTTGGTGCTGGTGCCGGTTCTGGTGCTGATCTTTGTCTTGGTCTCTGTCTCGGTTGCGGTCGTGGAGATTTTAGGCCAGTTTGGGTGATTTTAGGCAAAAACTGGGGATGCTTAGGGGGGATTTTAGGCACCTTTGATTGATTTTTGGCCAAACCTGGTGGGTTTTAGGGTGGATTTTAGGTAATTTTGGATTACTTTAGTCCAATTTGAGTGATTTTTGGATAAGCAGGGCAGTTTTAGGGTGGATTTTAGATCATTTTAGATGAATTGAGGCCTATTTGCTTGGGGTTTTGACCCATTTGGGTAATTTTAGGACTAATCTGGTGGGATTTACTGGGGACTTTAGGTCTCTTTGGGTGATTTCAAGCCAAAGCAGGTATTTTCAGGGTGGATTTTATGCCCTTGGGTGAAATTTAAGGTTGATTTGAGGGCATTTTTGCATGGGTTTTCAACCTGTTTGGGCAATTTTACTCCTCCTTGGTTGGATTTTAGACCCCTTTGGATGATTTTACCATTATTCAGCTGACTTAAGACCAAATCATGGATTTCGGGTGGATTTTAGACCCATCTGTTATTGAAGTCTACTTTGTGGGGATTGCAAGCCTCTTTGGGTGATTTGAAGCCAAATCTGTATGGGTTTAGGGTGGATTTTCGGTCCCTCCTGGCAATTTTAGGCCCTTTTGTGATTCTTAGCCAAACCAGGCCCTTTTAGTACCGTGTGTCCCCTTGGCCCCGCCCCTTTCCCCTCAGAATTCCTGCTCCGTCCCTTACCCCGCCCCTTTCCCCTCACAGTTCCCGCCCTTTCCTTGACCCCGCCCCTTTCCCCTCACAGTTCCCGCCCTTTCCTTGACCCCGCCCCTTTCCCCTCACAGTTCCCGCCCTTTCCTTGGCCCTGCCCTCACCATTCCGGGTTCAGAACGGGGCAGGAGGAGATGGGGGAGGAAGAGTTGCCCCGAGCATAGTCCTAGGCACTCCCAGTAGATCCCAGTCTCTCCCAGCAGGGCCCCAGGCACTCCCACTTGCTCCCAGTGTCCCCAGCATGGTCCCAGCTCCCCCCAGCACATAGCCAGTCTCTCCCAGTTTGATCCCAGTTACTGCCCCTATGGTCTGAGGCATTCCCAGTGTATCCCAGTGTCCCTGGACATTCCCATAGTCATTCCCAGGCACTCCGAGTTTCCCCTGTAAGATTCCATTTCCCACAGAACCATCCCAGTTTTTCCCAGTTACTCGCCGTTTCCTCCAGCATGACTCCAGTTTCTGGCAGTTGCCCAAAGTATAGTCCCAGTTGCTCCCAGCATGATCGCAGTTGGGATCTCAGTCTCCTCAGGGTGCTTCCAGTACTTTCCAGTTCATCTCAGCCCCCATTTTCCTGCAAACATGTGCCCAGTAGCTCCCAGTAACCCCCAGTCAGGATCCATTCACAGCCACTGTAATCCCAGTGGCTTGCAGTATGATCCCTTGTTCCCAGTCACCCCCAGTATGACCCCAGTCATTCCCAGATACTCCCAGCATTATTCCAGTCCTGCCCAGGGTGATTCCCTGTCACTCCCAGTGTGGGCCCCGTTGCTCCCAGTCACTCCCAGTATGGTTCTAGTCCTGGCCAGCACCTTTCCAGTCACTCCCAGTCTGATTCCAATGTGATCCCGTTTCCTCTAAAATACTCCCAGCACTATTCCAGTCATTCCCAGTATGATGCCACTCATTTCCAGTAGGATCCCAGTATTACCCTGGCCTTTGATTTTAGGCCACTTTGGATGATTTTAACGGCATTTGGCTCATTTTAGGCTAAACCATGTGGATTTAAGGTGGATTTTAGGGCCCTTTGTGTCATTTGAGGCCACTTTGTGGGGTTTTGAGGCCTCTTTGGGTGATTTCAGACCCAACGTGATTTGGTTTAGGGTGTATTTTTGGCCCCTTTTGACATGGGCTCAGCTGCTCCCATTCTCATCCAGTGTGGTTCCAGTTGCTCCCGCTTACACTCACATGGTTTCAGTCTCTCCCAGTATATCCCAGTTGCAGCCAGCACGTTCCCAGTCACTCCCAGTTGCCCGCAGTTGCTCCCAGTCACCCTCAGTGCAGTCCCAGTTGCTGCCAGTATGATCCAGTCTGATCCCAGTGTCCCCCACCATGGTCCCGTTTGTTCCAACAAGATTTTAGACCCGTTTGGGTGATTTTTGCCCAACTGGGCAGGATTAGTGTGGATTTTAGGAACCTTTGGCGTATTTTAGGCCAAATCTGTTGGGGTTTTGTCTCATTTGGGTGATTTTAGGATAAGCTGGGCAGTTTTAGTGTGCATTTTTAGATACATTTGGAGGATTTTATGCCCATTTGCATGAGTTTTCGGTATGTTTAGGTGTTTGTAGGCCAAATGTGGTGAGTGTTTAGGGTGGACTGTAGGTCCCTTTGGGTGATTTTGCAGCAAACCAGGTACTTTTGGGGTGGATTTTAGGCCCATTTCGGAGATTTTTGGGGGAATTTCAGGCAGTTTTGTGAGGGTTTTAAACCAGTTTGGGCAGTCTTAGGCCCCTTTGGTTTGATTTTAGGCCGCTTTGGCTGATTTTAACTGCATTTGGCTGATTTTAGGCCGAACCCTGTGGATTTAAGGGGGACTTTAGATCCCTTTGTGTTATTTTTTTTATTTGTGAGTCATTGAGGAGCAAGGGGTGGAGCTTCCTGCACTGATGCTGAGTGGCTGATTATAAGAGGTCTCTGGGAAGCGCGGCAAACATGAGCGGGCGAACAGGAGCGGGCAAACAGGAGTGTGGCGAGTCACTGGGGCATGGACAAGGCAGGGCAGGCAGGCAGGGCAGGCAGGCCGGGTTGCAAGTTTTCTGGCTAGTAAGGTGTCCTCTGTGTTGTTTGAGGTATTTCTGCTGCCTGGCTGCTTTTGGGGTGTCTGCTAGTAATGGTTTCTACATGGTTGAAAACTGTGGTTGGTCTAAGTGTATGTGACCAAGTGGAGCCCTCCAAAAAGGATGCGTCTGTACAGACCCATTCCTGCCCAGAGTGTTTGAGCTTATCGGTGGCTTCAGGGGCTGCTGTGGAGGAGGCCTGCCTACAGTGTGAACAGGTGAGTGATCTCCTTTCGCTGGTGGCTGAGCTTAGGGAGGAAGTAGAAAGATTAAGAAGTATCAGGGAAAGTGAAATGGGAATAGACTGGTGGAATTCAGCCCTTCCATCCTTAAGGGTGGCCTCTGACCGTGAATCTGAGCACTTACATGACTCCTGCTCCCAGGCAATAGAAGGGCATCTGATAAATGAAGAGGAGTGGAAATGGGTCCCTGCTCGGGGAGGTAATAACAAAAACTCCTCCCCATCCCTCAGCCAGGTGCCACTTCAGAATAGATATGAGGCCCTGGATCTAGAGGGCCAACTAGATGATTTAGAAGAAAATTGTCTGCCCAGTGAGGCCCCCAATTATGATTCATCTGAAAGATGCATCACCACCTCTAACATCAAGAAGAAAAGAAGGGTAATCATAGTAGGTGACTCCCTTCAGAGGGGAACAGAGGGCCCCATATGCCGACGGGACCCATCCCACAGCGAGGTCTGCTGCCTCCCTGGGGCTCGGGTACAAAATATCACTGAGAGACTTCCTGCACTCATTCAGCCCTCTGATTATCACCCACCGCTGATACTCCAGGCTGGCAGTGATGAGATTGAAAAGAGGAGTGTCAAGGCGATTAAAAGAGACTTTTAATTGGCACTGGGTCAGGTAATTGATAGGGTAGTGTTCTGCTCAGTCCCTTTGGTGGCAGAGGAAAATGATGAACGAAACCGGAGAACCCACACCATCAACAAGTGGCTTAAGGGTTTATGTCATCGGCAAAATTTTGGATTCTTTGATCATGGGGAATTTTTTACAGCACCTGCTCTGCTGGAACCAGATGGGATACATCTCTCTGTTAAGGGGAAAAGATTCTTAACTCATGAACTGGCAGAACTTGTTGAGAGGGCTTTAAACTAGGTTTGAAGGGGGAAGGGGATGCAGCTGGGCTGTCTGGAAGCAGGCCCAAGGGTTGCAAGGCTGAGTTAGGGGTGAAGTCAGTAGCCCAACTGAAGTGCATGTATACCAATGCACACAGCATGGGTAACAAACAGGAAGAGCTGGAGGCCACGGTGCAACAGCAGAGCTGTTCACGGAAACATGGTGGGATGACTCACATGGCTGGAGCACTGCACTCAATGGCTACAAGCTCTTCAGAAGAGACAAGCAAGGAAGAAGAGGTGGAGGGGTGGCCTTTATATTAAGCAGACTTTTGATACCGTAGGAATTGAAACTAAAGAAGATGGAATTGGAACTAAGGGAGATGGAGTTGAATGCCTGTGGGTAAGAATGAAGGGGAAGGCCAACAAGGCTGACATCCTGCTGGGAGTCTGTTATCGTCCACCCAACCAGGAAGAAGAGGTGGACAACTTATTCTATAAGCAGCTAGGTAATGTTTCAGGATCATCAGCCCTTCAGCCTTCATTCAACCTACCAGACATCTGCTGGGAACTTAATACAGCAGAAAAGAGGCAGTCCAGGAAATTTTTCGAGTGTATGGAGGACAACTTTTTGTCGCAGCTGGTGGGTGAGCCCACCAGGGGAGGGACTATGTTAGATGGACTGGTGGGAGATGTGGTGGTTGGAGGTCGCTTGGGGCAGAATGATCATGAAATAATAGAGTTCTCAATATTTGGTGAAGTCAGGAGGAGCACCAGTAAAACTCTTGCATTGGACTTCCAGAGGGCAGACTTTGGCCTGTTTAGGAGACTTATTCAGAGCATCCCTTGGGAAGCTGCCCTTAAAAACAAAAGAGTTCAGGAAAGCTGGGCATGCCTCAAAACAGAGATCTTGAGGGCACAGGAACAGACTGTCCCTGTGTGCCAAAAGGTAAGTCGACGGGGTAAACGTCCAGTCTGGATGAGCAAGGAGGTTTTGGAGGAACTTCGGAATAAAAAGAGGATGTATCAGCTTTGGAAGGGGGGTCAGGTCTCTCAGGAAGTATTTAAGGAAGCTGCTAAAGCATGTAGGAAAAAAATTAGGGAGGCCAAAGCTCAGTTTGAACTTAGAATGGCAACTTCTGTAAAGGATAATAAGAAATGTTTTTACAAATATATTAATGCTAAAAGGAAGGGTAAGACCAACCTTTGTTCTTTACTGGACAAAGGAGGGAACTTAATATCTGCAGATGAGGAGAAGGCAGAAGTGCTTAATGCCTACTTTGCCTCAGTTTTTAGTGAGGAGACGACTTGCCTTCAAGACAACTGCCCTCCTGGGCTGGTAGATGGTGTCAGGGAGCAGAATGGTCCCCTCATTATCCAAGAGGAGGCAGTCAGAGAACTGCTGAAATGCCTGGATATCCATAAATCTATGGGCCCAGACGGGATCCATCCCAGAGTGATGAGAGAGCTGGCAGATGAGCTTGCTAAGCCACTCTCCATCATCTACCAACAGTCCTGGCTCACTGGTGAGGTTCCAGACGACTGGAAGCTGGCCAATGAGACACCCATTCACAAAAAGGGTGCGAAGGAGGATCCTGGTAATTATAGACCAGTCAGTCTGACCTCAGTACCTGGCAAAATAATGGAACAGTTTATATAAAGTGCCATCACACAGACCTTGCAGGATGGCCAGGGTATCAGACCCAGCCAGCATGTGTTTAGGAGGGGTAGGTGTGGTGGTTTCAGGCAGATTTTGGGAGAAATCCTCCCAAGGGGCCCCCCTCTCCCCTCCCCCAACCGGTTCGGGAAAAACTTCCTCAGAGAGAAGTGGAAAAAAACCTGTTTATTACACAGGCAAAGCACTCCCAGCACAATACCCGATGACAAGAGCTTCGTGCCGCTTACGGAGGGATAACAAACTTAAAGAAAGTCTCTCCTCTTGAAGATTGTCAGTGTGCTCCACCACTCTCTCTCCGCTGACGTTGGAAAAAAAATGTGCAGGGCTGGTCTTGGTGGTCTCGGTGGGGTGGGTCCCCTGTGGAGGCCCCCCGGTGCTTCCCCAGGTCCTCAGTCCGGAGAGGTTGGAAACAGTTCCGAGGAGAGGGCAAAAAAAAAAAAAAAAAAAGAAAAAAAGGAAAGAAAAAAAGAAAAAAAAAAGAAGAAAGCAAAAAAAGCAAAAAAGCTTCAGCTATTCTACAGCATCTAACACTATGCTAGCACTAAACTAAACTAACTGCCCGAGAAAAACAACAGAGCTTCTTCAGTCTCGCCGAGTTCCAGCTCCCCCGCTTCAAGGTCACTTGGATGAGCAGAGTTTTCCTGGGGAAAAACAAACCGCGCTTGCCCTCCCCCCTGCACCCAACAGACGATTGGGGATACACAGTCACCCCAGGACAGTAGGTCATGTTTGACCAATCTGATCACCTTTTATGACCAGGTGACCTGCCTGGTGGATGCAGGGAAGGCTGTGGATGTTGTCCATTTGGACTTCAGCAAGGCCTTTGACACTGTCTCCCACAGCACACTCCTGGATAAACTGGCAGCTTGTGGCTTGGACAGGAGCACTCTGTGCTGGGTTAGGAACTGGCTGGATGGCCGGGCCCAGAGAGTGTTGGGGAACGGTGCTGCATGCAGCTGGCAGCCAGTCACCAGTGGTGTCCCTCAGGGGTCTGTGCTGGGGCCAGCTCTGTTCAATATTTTTATTGATGACATGGATGAAGGCATGGAGTCTTTCATTAGTAAATCTGCAGATGACACTAAGCTGGGAGCGTGTGTCAACCTGTTGGAAGGATGAAGGGCTTTGCAGAAAGACCTGGAACAGTTGGACAGATGGGCAGAGTCCAATAGGATGAGGTTTAATAAGTCCAAGTGCCGAGTCCTGCACTTTGGCCGCAATAACCCCCTGCAGCGTTATAGGCTGGGGACAGTGTGGCTGGACAGTGCCCAGGAGGAAAGGGACCTGGGGGTACGGGTCAGCAGCCGGCTGAACATGAGCCAGCAGTGTGCCCAGGTGGCCAAGAAGGCCAATGGCATCCTGGCCTGGATCAGGAATGGTGTGGCCAGCTGGAGCAGGGAGGTCATTCTTCCCCTGTACTCTGCACTGATGAGGCCTTGAGTGCTGTGTCCAGTTCTGGGCCCCTCAGTTTAGGAAGGATGTGGAGATGCTTGAGCATGTCCAGAGGAGGACAATGAGGCTGGTGAGGGCCTTGGAGCACAAGCTGTATGAAGAACGACTGAGGGAACTGGGGTTGTTTAGCCTGGAGAAAAGGAGACTCAAAGGGGACCTTATCACTCTCTACAACTTCCTGAAGGGTGGCTGTGTCAGCTGGGGGTTGGTCTCTTTCTTCAGACAACAATAGATAGAACAAGAGGACACAGTCTCAAGCTGCAACAAGGGAGATATAGGCTGGATATGAGGAAAAAGTTTTTCACTGAAAGAGTGATAAAGTACTGGAATGGCTTGCCAGGGGAGTTGGTGGAGTCACCATCCCTAGAAGTGTTTTAAAAAAGACTGGATGTGGCACTTGGTGTCATGGTCTAGTTGATATATTAGAGATGGGTTGGACTTGATGATCTTGAAGGTCTCTTCCAACCTAAAAATTCTGTGATTCTGTGATTCTCTCTTTGCTTTTCACGTGCTTTCAACATTTCCCTATTTTCATCTTAAACTTGAATTCTTCAATTCCTTTTCCTCTACTTCTTTTATTTCCCTATCTTGCATGATTGCAGCATTTGAATTGGTGTACTTTTGGCAAGTGTTGGTCCATTTCACTGCCCGACATTTTATCCCAGTCCATTTGGTCTCAATCCCTCCTGTTCCAAATTTTCTCAGTTGTTTTCATTCGCACTGTTTTTCATCATATCTCCTTTCTTGAGTGCTCACCTTTGTTCTCTGTTTTCAAGATTTCCTTCCCTTTCCCGAAAGGAAGTCTCTCCTTAAAGAAGTGGGAAGGACATCTTGCAATTCCATTGAAGATTAATTGGGCAGCCTCCCATTCCTTTCCCTGCACTTCTTGTCATTCCATTCACTCTTTGCTTTTGAAGTGCTTTCAAAATTTTCCCTTTCTAATTTTAGCTTCTATGTCTTCAATTCCTTTTCCTCTTTGTTGTGGTTTCAGGCATATTTTGGGGAGAAATCCTCCCAAGGGGCCCCCCTCCCCTCCCCCAACCGGTTCGGGAAAAGACTTCCTCAGAGACAAGTGGAAAAAACCTGTTTATTAAACAGGCAAAGCACTCCCAGCACAATACCCAATGACAAGAGCTTCGTGATGCTTACGGAGGGATAACAAACTTAAAAGAAAGTCTCCTCTTGAAGATCGTCACTGTGCTCCACCACTCTGTCTCCGCTGGCGCTGGGAGAAAAGGAGATGTGCAGGGCTGGTCTTGGTGGGGTGGGTCCCCTGTGGAGGCCCCCGGTGCTTCCCCAGGTCCTTAGTCCGGAGAGGTTGGAACAGTTCCGAGGAAAGGGCAAAAAAGAAAAAAAAAGAAGAAAAAAAAAAAGAAAAAAAAGAAAAAAAGAAGAAAAAAAAAAAGCTTCAGCGATTCTACAGCATCTAACTACGCTAGCACTAAACTAACTAACTGCCAGGGAGAAAACAACAGAGCTTCTTTTGTCTTTCAGTGTTCCAACTCCCCCGCTTCAAGGTCACTCCGAGGAGCAGAGTTCTCCTGGGGAAAAACAAACCGTGCTTCCCCTCCCCTTTGCACCCAATAGACGATTGGGGATACACAGTCACCCTAGGACAGTGGCTCTGGGAGCCATCTGAACCCACTGGGAAATCAGAGAATAAAAGCAACAAAAATCAGGCAAGGAATTTGAGCTCCCTGGAAATACTGCAGTAAAATAAAACCGCCCACAATTCTAGTGCACGAAGATCCAGGCGAGTAGACCGGACTGTGAGTATCTCTTGGTTGGGTGGGCTACAATTGGTGTGCGTGTGAGACGCGATCGAGTCACGATGCGAGAGCAGAGTCCTTCCAACCTCGGTTCCGACTTCCCGCGAGGGGATCGGCGAGTGAAGGGACAAAGAGATTAAAGGGATTTGTAATAAAGATTGGTGGGCTGGAGACATTGACTGAAGGGATCTCTAAAGACTGGGGGCTGCAGGCACTGACTGAGGGGATTTTTATTATTGAAATCGGGGGCCGGAGGCATCCGAGGGAACCAATCCGGGTAAAATGGGTCAATGTTCAGACAAGGACTAGGGGCTGGCATGGACTGGCGGAGTACCAAAGGGCCAGGACGGGGTCAAGGTACAGGAAAGAAAGGGAGCACTTTAGTAGACATACCCCAGGACAGTCCCCTGGGTTTAACGTGTAAATTTTGGGATGGATGGGAATGTAGAAAAGGGAAAAGTAAGGAGAAAATGATACAGTACTGGACGGTAGAATGAACTAAGGAAATGATACGATGTGATAGTTTGTTTTGGCCAATGTATGGGTCACTTGAGGGTTGGATTTGACAAACTTTAAACATGTATGTAAATAAGAAGGAACCTTTTAATCAGGAAGAGAGTGATTATGCTGCCCTGTGGCATGGGTCTTGGCCTTCTCCATTATGCATTCACTTTAAAGACCAAGGAGGAGGAGAAAGAAACTGTGGGACATCCTAGACACTTTACCCCCTCCTTACCACCACAGCTGGTCTTGCCCCCTGTGGTGCCTCATCCTGCACCTCAAAGCCCCTACGGCTCCTCCTGCACCCTGTGGCTCCACTTCCCGTACCAGATTCACCACCTTCCCTCTGAACAAGAAGCAGGGAAAAGGCTCGGACGGAGAAGTGCAGAGATGGTGATAACGAAGACGAAGGGGGCCAGTTGTATCCATTGAGGGAGGTACCGATAATAGGGGACCAAGGCTATCGGAGATGTGTCAGTAACCCTGAACACAGGAGATGTAAGAGCCTTTAAAGGAAATGGGGAGATTACTTGAAGATCCCCTGGGGATTACGCATAGGTTGGATCAGTTCCTGGGACCCAATACCTATACCTGGGCAGAGACACAAGCAATTTTAAGCATTCTATTCGCCACAGAGGAACGGCAAATGATAAGACAAGCAGGTATGAGGATTTGGGAAAAAAATCATCTGCTGGGACCCCCAGGAGATGTGAAATGGCCAAATGTGGCCCCGAACTGGGACCACAATAATGACCAGGATAGGCAGAGCATGGTGGATCTCAGGAACATGATTATTCAAGGGATCCAGGAAGCAGTCCCTAGGGGACAGAACATCAACAAGGCCTTTAGTGAACAGGGAAAAGATGAGTCCCCAACCAACTGGTTAGAAAGGCTTGAGAAAGAATATACAAATATACTCAAGGTTGGAGCCTGACACAGCAGTCGGGGAGGCATTAATAAAAACCCAGTTTGTGGCAAAATCATGGAAAAACATAAAGAAGAAACTTGAGAAATTAGAGGACTGGTAGGAGCAGGGATTACAGGAATTGTTGAGAGAGGCACAGAAGGTTTATGTATGGCAGGAGAAAGAAAAGGCAAAGGCAAAAGCTAAGGTTTCTGTGGCAGCAGTGAGGGAAGCTCAGAAGGGGAGTGCGTCCCCATGAAATTTAAAAAAATACCCTATTAAAACAAATGGGAGCTTAAAGAAACCTGAAAACACCACTTCATTAACCTGCTTTGCCTGTGGGAAGAAAGGCCACTTTAAAAGAGACAGCAAAAAGCAGGAGATGGATGAAAAATTGTTTGAAGAACAGTAATAGGGGGGTCTGGGGCTCTATATCTTGGGAACAATAACTTCAAAAGAGCCCTTGATAAAATTAAAAGTAGGTCCCCAAGAAAAAGAAGTTACATTTTTAATTGACATGGGGGCAGAAAGGTCAACAGTTCAAAAATTACCAAGGGGATGTAAACCGAGCTGAGAAATGGCTCAAATTGGAGCAAAGGGGGAGGCCTTTAAGGTCCCCATTATTAAAGATATATTATTGATTTTGTTTTAAAAAAATTTGTAACTTATTATTCGTTCCCAAAGCTAAATGTAATTTGTTAGGTAGAGATTTAGTGTTGGCATTGGGAATTGGTATAAAACCTCAAGATGATCAATTACAAATATGGTTATATAAACTGAGAAACCAAGATGAAGAGATATGTCATAGTGTATGGTATACTCCTGAGGAAATTGGCAAATTAAATATTGAGCCTGTGAAGGTTATTGTTGTAGATTTGGAGTTTTTAATAAGAGTGTAACAATATCCTATTTAACCAAATAGCCAAGGAGGACTTGTCTTGGTTTGAAAAAGACAGTTGTCTGCTAAGGAGAGGCAAGCCTCCGGGTTATTATAATTTAGAAGATTAAAAAAAAAACTTTCGGTCAGAGCTATAGGGAAAAGGAATAACAGTCCTTTACTAGTAAATATAACAGGACAGACAAACAACAACAGCACTTATAATAACAGTAAAACAGAACCAAGAACCCTGAGGGCAAACGGTGGCAAAGTCCGTCGCTGATGGCTGCAAGCTGGAAGCGATGGATTTGTCCTCAGCAGGCAGGGGGTGCCCCGGCAGGCAAAGTGGGCAGTGCCGAAGAACTCGCAGCGGCTGGACCCCGGGCTGACCCAAAATCCAGCAGGGTAACGAAGAAACTCCGAATTCCTGGGCGCTCTAACAGATGATAGAATTCCCAGGACCAAACTCCTCCGTTAGCTGTGGACTCCAGGCAGCTACCCGTAGTCCGACCGTCCTCCCCGGGAAAGCTGAGAGAAGTGAGGCCACCCCCCAGCTCTCTCCGGAGCCTCCTCCCTTCCCCAAAACCAAGTGATCAACTTCTTTTGTCAGGTTAAGCACCGCTTAAACTGCCCCTACTTAAACGGGGCGGGGGGGGGGGGGGGGGGGGGGGGAAATTCTACAGGAGAACTTAACCCTCAACATTATCCACCCCGAATTTTTCCCACCCTAACATATTATATTGAATTTAAACCTTTAAATAATATACATATATATACACGTGAATATAAATACAGACACAGTCACAGTATTCACCGAAAAACAAGGTCCCCTTGAGGTATGCAGCGGGTCTCTCCATCCTTTTGCATCACCCACCATGTGCAGCCAGGTCCCTGAGCAAAAACCACCCCACGAGCGGGATTGTCTTTGCTGGAGGCAGAATTAATCCAGACAGTTTTTCCCAGCATTCCTCTCATGTGTACCACTGGAACCTTATCTCCATCTCTTGTTCTCAGGGGCTCAGACTGGGCAGGGCCTGCTCGGTTGGTGGAACCTCGAGTGTTCACTAACCAGGTGGCCTTTGCTAAATTAATCTCCCAGTTCTTGAAAGTCCCCCCACCCAGTGCCTTCAAAGTGGTTTTAAGCAGGCCATTGCACCGTTCAACTTTCCCGGCTGCTGGCGCATGATAAGGAATATGGTACACCCACTCAATGCCATGTTCTCTAGCCCAGGTGTTTATAAGGCTGTTCTTGAAATGAGTCCCGTTGTCAGACTCAATCCTCTCAGGGGTACCATGTCTCCACAGGATTTGCTTTTCAAGGCCCAGGATGGTGTTCCGGGCAGTAGCGTGAGGCACAGGGTAGGTCTCCAACCATCCAGTGGTGGCTTCCACCATGGTCAGCACATAGCGCTTGCCTTGGCGGGTTTGGGGAAGGGTGATGTAGTCAATCTGCCAGGCTTCCCCGTACTTATATTTGGACCATCGCCCGCCATACCATAGGGGCTTCACCCGCTTGGCCTGTTTGATGGTAGCACACGTCTCACAGTCATGGATAACCTGAGAAATACTGTCCATGGTTAGATCCACCCCTCGGTCTCGTGCCCACTTATAGGTGGCATCTCTGCCCTGATGGCCTGAGGCATCATGGGCCCATCGAGCTAGGAACAGCTCTCCCTTGTGTTCCCAATCTAAGTCTATCTTTGACACCTCTATCTTTGCAGCTTGATCTACCTGCTCGTTGTTTCGGTGCTCCTCATTAGCCCGACTCTTGGGGACATGGGCATCTACATGACGGACTTTGACAGGTAGCTTCTCTACCCGAGTGGCAATGTCCTTCCACTCATCTGCAGCCCAGATTGGCTTTCCCCTACGCTGCCAATTGGCCTTTTTCCACCTGTCCAGCCATCCCCAAAGAGCATTGGCTACCATCCACGAATCAGTGTAGAGGTAGAGCTTTGGCCACTTCTCTCTTTCAGCAATGTCCAGGGCCAGTTGAACAGCTTTGAGTTCAGCAAGTTGGCTTGACCCACCTTCTCCTTCAGTGGCTTCTGCAACCTGTCGTGTGGGGCTCCATACAGCTGCTTTCCACTTCCGGTTCATCCCTACGATGCGGCAGGATCCATCAGTGAAAAGAGCATAGCGTGTTTCTTCTGCTGGTAGTTGGTTGTATGGTGGACCCTCTTCTGCACGTGTCACTTGTTCCTGCTCCTCTTCATCTGTGAGACCTAAAGTTCTCACCTTCTGGCCAGTTTGTAATTATCTCCAAAATCCCAGGGCGATTTGGGTTTCCAATGCGGGCACGCTGAGTGATGAGGGCAATCCATTTGCTCCACGTGGCGTCGGTGGCATGATGGGTGGAGGGAACCTTTCCTTTAAACATCCACCCTAGCACCTGGTAGTCGAGGTGCCAGCAGGAGTTGTGCTTCTGTGCCAATCACCTCTGAGGCAGCTTGAACTCCTTCATAGGCGGCCAAGATTTCCTTCTCTGTTGGAGTGTAGTTGGCTTCAGACCCTCTGTAGCTTCGGCTCCAGAATCCCAGTGGTCGGCCCCGAGTCTCCCCAGGCACCTTCTGCCAAAGGCTCCAGGACAGGCCATTGTTCCCGGCTGCTGAGTAGAGCACGTTCTTCACATCTGGTCCCGTCCTGACTGGGCCAAGGGCTACTGCATGAGCGATTTCCTGCTTGATCTGGGCAAAGGCTTGTTGCTGTTCAGGGCCCCAGTGGAAATCGTTCTTCTTGCGGGTGACCAGGTAGAGAGGGCTCACAATCTGGCTGTACTCAGGAATGTGCATCCTCCAGAAACCTATGGCGCCTAGGAAAGCTTGTGTTTCCTTCTTGCTGGTCGGTGGAGACATTGCGGTGATCTTATTGATGACCTCAGTGGGAATCTGCCGCCGTCCATCTTGCCACTTTACTCCCAGGAACTGGATCTCTCGGGCAGGTCCCTTGACCTTGCTCTGCTTGATGGCAAAACCAGCTTTCAGGAGAATTTGGATGATCTTCTCTCCTTTCTCAAACACTTCCATTGCCGTGTTCCCCCACACAATGATGTCATCGATATACTGTAGGTGCTCCGGAGCCTCACCCTTTTCCAGTGCAACCTGGATCAGTCCATGGCAGATGGTGGGGCTGTGTTTCCACCCCTGGGGCAGTCGGTTCCAGGTGTACTGCACGCCCCTCCAGGTGAAAGCAAACTGAGGCCTGCATTCTGCAGCCAGAGGAATGGAGAAAAATGCGTTAGCAATGTCAATGGTGGCGTACCATTTTGCTGCCTTGGACTCCAGCTCGTACTGGAGTTCCAGCATGTCCGGCACAGCAGCGCTCAATGGTGGAGTCACTTCGTTCAAGGCACGGTAGTCCACAGTCAATCTCCATTCTCCGTCAGACTTGCGCACAGGCCAGATGGGGCTGTTGAAGGGTGAGTGGGTTTTGCTGACCACCCCTTGGCTCTCCAGCTCACGGATCATCTTGTGGATGGGGATCACGGCATCTCGATTTGTCCGGTACTGTCGGCGGTGCACCGTCGAGGTGGCAACTGGAACTCGTTGCTCTTCTACCTTTAGGAGTCCTACTGCAGATGGGTTCTCCTGACAGTCCAGGCAAGCCTATTCAATTTCTTAATGCCCTCTGCCTCCACAGCTGCTATTCCAAAAGCCCACCTGAGTCCTTTAGAGTCTTTGTAATAGCCATTCCGGAGGAAGTCTATGCCCAAAATACACGGGGCCCCTGAGCCAGTCACAATTGGATGTTTCTGCCACTCCTTCCCGGTCAGGCTCACCTCGGCTTCTAACAGAGTCAATTCCTGTGATCCCCCCGTCACCCCGGCAATGGAAATAGGTTCTGTCCCCACATATTCCGATGGTATCAGTGTACACTGCGAACCAGTATCAACTAAAGCTTCGTATTTCTGTGGCTCTGATGTGCCAGGCCATCGAATCCACACCGTCCAATAGATCCGGTTTTCCCGTGCCTCTCCCTGGCTAGAGGCAGGGCCCCTCTAGCACTGGTCATTACTCCCTTCCTGGGCATACATGGTAGAGGTTCCTTCACAGGGATCTGACATATCCTCACTTCTATAATACCTGGCAGCTTGGTCATGTGAGGTTGAGGCTACCTTCATCTTAGTGGAACCCCCTCGGTTAGTGTTTCTCTCTTTGAGCTCACGCACCCGTGCTGCCAGGGCAGAAGTGGGTTTCCCATGCCACCTTCCCATGTCTTCCCCATGGTCACTCAGAAAGAACCACAGGTCAGCTCGTGGGGTGTACCCTCTCTCTCTAGCTGGGGGCCGTTGAGCTCTGACTCTGGGGCCTGTAACTCGCACCGGTGCCACACAGGAACTGTTCCTCCTCATCTCCTCCCTCACCTCCCTCATCTCCTCTCTGAGTTCCTTAACCATGGCAGAGACCTGAGCCTGCATTGGGCCACTGATCATGCTCTCATAATTTCTAAGCTTGTTGGCCACAGAACCCACTGTCTCTCGGTTGTTATCGGCATTAATTGTTGCAATGAAGGTGGCGTATTGAGATGGTCCTAGAGTTGCCAGGTTCCACAGCATTTGCCCTGTGCACCTGACTTTGTCGGGGTCATTATCATGCTGTCCACCCCTCCCAAAGAGTACCTCCAATACCGCCACTTCTCTCAGCTGTTGGATCCCTTCCTCAAGGGTCTTCCAGCGCATTCTATGATGGTGCTCCTGCATTCTGTCTCTGTGGACAAACCTCTCCCTTACACTCATTAAAAGCCGCTCCCAAAGGGAAAGGGGCCCTGGCTCCCTTACAAATACCTGATTCACACCCGAGTCCTGGGTCAAGGGTCCCAAATTCCTTGCCTCACTACTATCTAGTTGCACTGCCTGTTACCTATAAGGTCCCAGACCCGAACTAACCAGGCTGTATAAGCCTCACGTCCCCGTCGTGCAAGATCTTTTTGCAGATTACGGAGACTTTCATATGTCAGGGACTCAGTGATGATCTCAACCTCTGAGTCCCCCGCGGGTTGTGAGGGCCCTCCTTTCTTATCCTTGTTGCCTGGGTGCTCTGATTTCACCTTGTACTTCTTTGTTTCCACAGGGGCCACTGCTGCTGGCTGTGGCTGCTCCTGTGGTTCAGCTGGAACCTGGACGGTTGTGACGTCTGTGGGTTCTGCTGCTGCACCATCAGACTCTCCTTTGTCGGGGCAGGGGGAGGGTTTCCCAGCAGCTGGGGCTAATGAGGCTACTACAGGGGAAAGGTACTCCCTCAGCATCTCACCTATCTCCTTCACCCAATCTGGGTGGTTTATTCCTGAGGCAGGCTGTGGGGCAGGCTCAGGCTGTGGGACGGGCTCAGGCTGTGGGACGGGCTCAGGCTGTGGGGCAGTATCCTTATTCTCTAGGGGAGGTATCAGGGTGGTTACCCAGTCCAGTCTCCCCTTATCTCTAAATGCTACACAGAACAGGCATACCAGCAACACCAGCCACTGTATGATGTCATTAACATTCAGAGATTTGAACCCTTCAAAGACTGGTGGGGTAGGCCCAAAGAGCTGGGTGAAGGGTTGGGAAAAGGTTTCCCCTGGTATTATTTCCTCACAGTATGTACCGTTGTTAAAATAACCCCAAAAACACACAGTCAGTGTATGGTAGCCCTGAATCCATGTGCCTGCCTTCCAGAGAAAATTAAAAATCCACGATTTCCTCACTTCGTTAACCCATATAGCAAACTGGATGACAGCCACAGCAACCTTAGTTACAGGGCCCATGTTTAGAAAAGGCCCTGCAAATGGGAGGAATACGGCCACACCCACATGCCACCCGAACCAGACAAAGGCAGACCACATGATATCCAGTACACAACAATGTAGGCACTTAAGAACTGTTATTCCTTTTTCTCTCAATGCCCCTCGAGCCCCACGAATTGGGCGCCAAATTCTGTCTCGGTTTGAAAAAGACAGTTGTCTGCTAAGGAGAGGCAAGCCTCCGGGTTATTATAATTTAGAAGATTAAAAAAAAACTTTCGGTCAGAGCTATAGGGAAAAGGAATAACAGTCCTTTACTAGTAAATATAACAGGACAGACAAACAACAACAGCACTTATAATAACAGTAAAACAGAACCAAGAACCCTGAGGGCAAACGGTGGCAAAGTCCGTCGCTGATGGCTGCAAGCTGGAAGCGATGGATTTGTCCTCAGCAGACAGGGGGTGCCCCGGCAGGCAAAGTGGGCAGTGCCGAAGAACTCGCAGCGGCTGGACCCCGGGCTGACCCAAAATCCAGCAGGGTAACGAAGAAAACTCCGAATTCCTGGGCGCTCTAACAGATGATAGAATTCCCAGGACCAAACTCCTCCGTTAGCTGTGGACTCCAGGCAGCCACCCGTAGTCCGACCGTCCTCCCCGGGAAAGCTGAGAGAAGTGAGGCCACCCCCCAGCTCTCTCCGGAGCCTCCTCCCTTCCCCAAAACCAAGTGATCAACTTCTTTTGTCAGGTTAAGCACCGCTTAAACTGCCCCTACTTAAACGGGGGGGGGGGGGGGGGGGGGGGGGGGTAAAAATTCTACAGGAGAACTTAACCCTCAACAAGTTATAAATCTTTTTTTTAACAATACTGCTGTCTGACTCTGTGTGTGTATAGTACCGTGCTCATGATGTTCATAGAGAAATAAGATTTGGAGAAACACCAACTCTTTTCTCTACATAGACTTGTCTAATTAACACAGGAAAATCTTATATTGGGTGTGGGAGATTAGGGACAGACGGTCGGAAGATATCGCGTTGTACGGGCAGACAGAACCCCTCCCTCAATACTTAGTTGGTTAGTGTCCTTGATAAGGTAAGCAACACCTAACTTGTAACGTAAGCAGACGGATGTGATGTAGCAAACAGAGGTTTTATAACTCCATGTAACCAGTTAATAAACGCCATTAGCCGTCCACCACACTGGTGTCTGTGAGCTGGTGGTCCGAGCAGCCTGGGTGTGGCTGCCGTGTCGTTCCCGAACCAGGTCGCTACGCCTCAGCGGAGGCAGCAAGTGGTGCCGAAACCCCCGGGAGTCGCCCGGGAGATCGGGAGTCGCCTGGACGGGTGAACGACGGCCGAGCGGCGGGCCAGCTCGGCGAGGGGGACGCCCCAGGACCCGTGAGGAGGATGGAAGCCCTCATGAAGGTCGTATCTCAGATTCATAAGCAGTGGGGAATTGATTGTAAAGCAAAAGATTTTACCCTCGCAGTGACGAGGCTTTTGCAACTTAGTATTATTGATAGACCGGTGGATATCCTCCACCCAGATGTTTGGGATCAATGCACTAAGGCTCTTGCTGAAGACACAATGTCTTCTGGCTCAGGGAAAAATCTTAAGGCATGGGGAAGGGTCGTGGAAGCTTTACAGAAGGCTCTACATGAGCAAGAAACATGGAAAGCTGCCCGAAATTGTTTTAAGATTTCTCCTCAATTGGGTATCGCGGCAGCGACGCAAACTTTCTCAGAGGGAACTGTTGTTGAGAATTTTCAGAGTGTAAAAGAATGCAGTCTGAAAGTTAGTGATAATGTGCAGAGTGTTGATGGGGTTAGTTCTGCGGAGTGCAGAGGCTCGGAGGAGCAAGAGCTCGTTTCAGAGCCTCCAAACTCAAGGTCACTCGCTGAGGCGATAAAAGAGATGCAGTCATTTTACAACAATCTAGCTGAAGAAGCTAGGAATGCTGGAAAAGCGGGGGAGGGACCCCCCCCTTATGCACCTCAAGATAGCGCTGAATCCGAGAAGGAAAGCAGGACAGAAAACAAAGAAGGTCATTTAGATAGTGGGCTCTTTGCCAATGAAAACGAAGAGAGCTTGTTAGCTAACGAGGGGGCACGCGAGCAGAAAAAGGGAAAAGAGCTCAAAGAGATAACTGAAGCTAATCTTTGCCAAAAAGCACGTTTTTCTAAGGCGAGAAGCTCCCACAGCAGGAGGCGGGGGGAGTGCAGGTGCAAGGGACGGCCCAGCCCTGAGGGAAAGGGGCGGGGGCCCAGAGGGAAGGGACGGCCCAGCCCTGAGGGAAAGGGGCGGGGTCAAGAGGGAAGGGACGGCCCAGCCCTGAGGGAAAGGGGCGGGGCCCAGGGGGAAGGGACGGCCCAGCCCTGAGGGAAAGGGGCGGGGGCCAAGAGGGAAAGAGTGGTCCAGCCCTGAGAGAAAGGGGCGAGGTCGGAGCCTGACCAAAAGGGTCTGGAACCCGGAAGCAGCCAGTCAGTCGACTTCCGGCTCTGAATCGGACTCTAGCTGGGACGGGGACAGCCTGTCCTCTGCTGCCGGCTCTGGCTCCGGGTCCGACAGAGAAGTAACAGTATATAAAATCAGTAACAACAATATTTCTACTCAGGTTGAGGGGAAGTCAGAAAAAGAACGAACTCCTCTCACAGACTGGAGGAAAATAAAAATTGACTGTGCCGACTGGGGTCCATCGGCCACACTGGCTTTCCCAGTCCGAGTGGGGGGGGCAGGCGGAAACCAGAGAACGTACTCACCGGTAAATCCTAAGGATGTACAAGCAATTGTTAAAGCAATCACTGACAGAGGGATCAATTCAGCAATGGTTTCTACTCTCATTGATAGTGTTTTTGGAGGGGATGACATGCTCCCATTTGACATAAAGCAAACCTGCAGATTGATTTTTGATGGGGCAGGGATGATAGTTTTTAAACAAGAGTGGGAGGACAATTGTGCAAAGGAACTAGCTCTGGTCACTGGTGCAGATCATCCGCTACACGGCTCCAGCCTGCCAACGGCTCATGGGCACAGACCCAACCATGATCACGCCCCAGGCACAAGCCGAGGGCCTGTGGGCCCACGAGGTGATGCCAACCTAGTCAAAAGACTGATAAGTGGGCAGTTCCTTTCCTATCAGGAATGTGGGTCTGTCAACAAATCGGAATAACCCCCTGTGTGTACCTTAGCAAATTCAATAACCTTGCTGACTTTTGTGTCCAAGTTCTGATTGTTCCTAGAGTCCTGTATCACCAAGAAGAAGAAATGTATCACTTTTTAGAGGAAACCATCCAGCTCCACAAAAGAGAAGTAGTAACAGGTATAACCATTGCAATGCTCCTTGGCCTAGGAGCTGCCGGTACAGCCACAGGTGTTTCAGCTCTCGTGACCCAACATCAAAGACTTTCTCAGCTGCAAATGACAATTGACGAAGACTTACTAAGAATTGAAAAATCCATCTCCTCTCTGGAAAGATCTATCTCCTCGCTTTCAGAAGTCGTCCTGCAGAACAGGCGAGGACTGGACCTCTTGCTCATGCAGCAAGGAGGCCTGTGTGCCGCCTTGAGAGAGGAATGCTGTTTTTATGCAGACCATACTGGAGTTGTGCGAGACTCCATGGCTGAACTGAGAGAAAGACTAGCCCAGAGAAAGAGAAAGAGAGGCCCAACGAGGATGGTTCGAGTCATGGTTCAATCAGTCCCCATGGCTGGCCACCCTTGTTTCCACCCTAATAGGTCCTCTCACCATAATACTCTTGGTATTGATTTTTGGGCCTTGCATTTTGAACAAGTTAGTGTCATTTGTTAGAAGCCGTTTAGAAAAAGTTAGCGTCTTATTTGTCGAACGCCTGCAATTACCGTGAAGTGCGCTTGTTACTAACATTTTATACCACTTTTGTATCCTATTATACTAACTTTAACAGCTTTTGCATTTTTATGACGTTTATATTTTTATAACATTTATACTTTTATAACATTTATACTTTTATACTTTTATAACATTGATACTTTTATACTTTTTTACTTAGTCATGGGAGGGGGGGGAAATGTGGGAGATTAGGGACAGGCGGTCGGAAGATATCGCGTTGTACGGGCAGACAGAACCCCTCCCTCAATACTTAGTTGGTTAGTGTCCTTGATAAGGTAAGCAACACCTAACTTGTAACGTAAGCAGACGGATGTGATGTAGCAAACAGAGGTTTTATAACTCCATGTAACCAGTTAATAAACGCCATTAGCCGTCCACCACACTGGTGTCTGTGAGCTGGTGGTCCGAGCAGCCTGGGTGTGGCTGCTGTGTTGTTCCCGAACCAGGTCGCTACGCCTCAGCGGAGGCAGCAATTGGGTCCTAAGATATCTGTGAGGACAGCATATAGCTGAATCCAGCCTCTGCTGCTCAGGCCTTTGTGGCCTGAAAACATAACAAGATAAATTAACAGAGGAACTTGGAAACAATGGATAGCTTTGTCTTTCCTATATTTGAATTAGAAATAACTTCTCTAGCACCCAGGGGGGATTTCAGATGCCAGGCTTCTGCAGAAAAGGATTCCAAATGAAAAGGGAAGTTCTTTAGCAGACTCCATCTGTTAAATTGAAATGTTGGAAAATTGATGGAGAGCATAAAATAGTTGTCTATGTCTGAAATAAGTGTGTGTGTGTGTGTGTGTATATATATATATATATATATATACACACATATACATATTTGAAAGGAATACTCCTGCAAGATGTTGGTCGTGGAAGTAGAACTCACAATGTAGCAACATTGCAAATGCTACAATCCTGTTATACAGACTCACCAGGAAGAACATTCAGAGTTACAATGGGAGGTAAAAACTACATCACCACCACTACCACTAAAAGAAAACAAAACAAAACAAAAATCAAACAAAACAAAAAGAATAATAATAATAAAACCCTACAAGTCTTGTGCCCTCTTGGGGATTTTTTTTTTAAAATTCTGAACATTTCTGCAGAAACTTGAGCTTGTTTTACATATGATTGTGTCTCTGTATCAGAAAGTTTTCTTGAGAAGAAGGAAAAACCACGGTGTACACCAGCCAGCCTGCAGCTGCCTTGAAACAATAGTAACACAAAGGTACAGCATGAACTGGCCCACTCTGTGTCTCATTAACCTCAAATGAGAAGTTTGTTTTTTTCAAAGCTGGTTTTGGAACCATTTAAGTGATAACCTCACAAAGCCAGGCAGCCTTTCCACCAACACAGGGGGTCAAGGCCTTTTAAAAAGCAAAACTGCTGTAATGACTACTTATTTTAAACCATTTCCCACCTGTAATGGGGCTTTCTGCCCTCCAGGTAAGGGCTCTTGCTCCTCCCAGGCTGTAAGATCCAGAAGTTGCCACCCATTGTAACACTCATAAGCAAAATCCCCAAGCATCTCTCTTGGGATTTAGTAGGAACATGTCACACATCTGGCCTGGAGCTACAGAATGGTCTCTTCTAGGAGAGAAGTCAGGCATTGCAATACCTAGGATTCCACGTTCCAAAGGGATCCTCTGTGTTTTATCCTGTGATTTTCAGTCTGCTGTGATTTAAGAAATGCATGCCCTTGATTCCCTGGACAAAGCGAGAGAGGGGCAATTACCAAGCAATTTTCTACATTCTCAGAGAAAGTCCTAAACAAAGAACGTTCAAAATCCCAAACATCATAACTGGAACACTTCATGCCTTGTTAAGAAAGGAAAAGACTAACAACAATTCTGTGTGGGGAGAAAAGAAAAAAAAAAAAAAAAAAAAAAAGGCAGCAGTAGCCAAGAAGTTGTTGCTTTATATATCCAGTTTGTGTCATGTGACCAGACTTACATAAACTAAAAAGTGAAAAGTGATTTGGCTTCTTTGCATGCCAAATCCCATCCCAGGGATTCTCATTCTCAGGGTGTTCCTCTCCACAGCCACAGGTTGAATTATCTTCTGGTACCACGGTTTGCTCAGATGAGAAAAGTCTGCAGGGAAGAGTTTGCTGCTAAAACTCCACTTGAGATAGAAAGGTTGCAAAACCAGCCCACTGTTCACCACAGATGAAATTACAGAAAAAGAAAGTAAACTTAAACTCCCAGCAATACTCACCCAAAATTGTGGTGCTCATGTGTTCAGAGGCTACACATATTGCTATAAAATGTTTGTATCACAGCATCATATCACAATCAGACATGACCTCAACCAAATTATAGAGTAAGGATGCAGCTTTGGTCATCACACCTCCCTTCTGTCCACTAATTAAAATCAGCTTGTTGGGTAACATATTTTCCTCCCAAATGAGTAATTTCTTCTCAAGAAAAAAACAAAAACTAAAAACATGATCGTAGCTTGGGCAATGAGCATAATCAGAAATGTTTATCCTGTGCATCAAGAATAGATTTCAATTCTTAAAAGTTGGAAGCAGCAGGAGAACAATTAAGTTTATATACCAGACATGGGGTTTTTTTAGGATACAACTACGACTGTAAAATAATAGAGACTTGGCAATTAAGTAGCTGATGAAATTAAAATACAGAGAAAATAGTGAAAACAAACAAAAAACCCACACAACCTGCTCATGCACAGAGATGTGCATTTTACAAAGCACTGACATTTTTCAGTGAGAGGGAAGACCTGTTGTTTCTTTGAAAACCATGGCTCAACAGCTGATCACAGTCAAAAAATTCCAATGGTACATCAAGGATCATTACAAAGGATCTTGAGTATAAAATGCTAGATAAATAAATGTCAGAAATGCCAGATAAACACTTATGTGCACAGTTTGCGTATAATTGTCTTTAAAATATTTCCAAGGTAATTACATTGCCTGAAAAACTTCAAGTGTTTGTTTCTTGGTGTTGATAGCATCCACATCCAAGCACCAACACCCAGCCTTCCTCTTGGCAGGCTTAATGATCAAAATTCAGCTCTTGGGCACTCTTCACTGCGCTGAAACTTCAGTGACAGAGACACTGGTCGGTTGTGCTGTGAAAGCCGTCTGCAGGGCTCTCAGGCACTCAGAAAACAAACCTACCACCCATTTCTGTAATTTAATATTGGGCTTCATCAGCTCAGATATTCACATGCCATTGCTTTATGAACTTAACCACTGTTATTATAAATGTATTTTTTATTTATTTATTTATTTATTTATTTATAAATTAACCACTGTTAATTCTACTGCCATGATTCCCATTTGTGGCTTGTGCTGGCACAGGTCTTGGTGCTTGAAACATCAGACCAGGACCAGACCAAATGTTCAAGCACAATGAATGTCCTCTGAGTGCTTTCTGTACCCCACCTCTGCTCAAATGGGGCTCACAACAGTGTCAGTTTGGGGTTCACTCTTGAAATGAGTAGTCTCACCTATTTAAGCAAAAAACTTCAATAAGGCCACTCATTTTTAAGCACGTGTTTAAATGGCTCGCTGAATCGAGCTCAGAGTGTTAAAACTTGAAGGAATCCAGTCCAAAGCTTGGCTTTACATTTGAAGAACTAGCTTTAAGAGCAATTTTCTAACCTCCCAACCCAATCCTAGGAATGTCTGTGGTACCAGGCATGGCACATCACACAGGATTTATGAGGATCACTTTGGCAGGACCCACACTCTCTGTTTCCTGGTTTTGCTCTGGAGAAGCAAGGTTCCCCCCACAGGTTTATGCCCAGAAGCTTCTCTAAGGAGGCATCACCCCTCCAGCACTGCCTGCCTGGATGCACAATCTGGGCAGGAGAGCCCCTGGGGAACTGTGACATTCTCAGGCAGATGAACAGGAACAATTAAACACAACGTTAATACATCTACTGGAATGTTAAATTTAAGACTTGGAAACGTTCCTGCTGAAGTGCTAATTTTAAAACTTGGAAACATTCCTATCTGCTTCCTTCCACCTCAAAACACAGTGAGTTAACTAGGTCTGACCCCTTGGCAGTGCTCCATTTAAGTGGCACAGATTTGCCTACTTAACAAAGCCCTTTTGTTTCCTACAGCTGTGAAATTCTGGAGCTCTGTAACTTCATGTTTCCCAGGTTACCTTGGCACCAAGCTGTGACTAAACGTCTGCAAGGGATTTTTAACTCCAGCTTTGGAGGAATATAACCACAAGGAGAAAAACAATGGCTTTCAGTGAGTGCCCCAAGGACAATGCTCAAAATCAGCTTCAAATATCCACAAAGTTTCTGGGGTATCTGTGGTTTTATAGGGAGCTGCATTCTCTGTTCTGCTCTATTCCTTGGTGCATCAAGTTTGTCTTTCTTCCATTCCCCTCCCTCACGTTACACCTCTTCAGCTCTGTCATCCAATACAAAGGGAGACAGGGGCTATGACAGGTCATTTCAAAATAATTGGTTTTAAGGATCCCTTGCGTTCGAAGATGCTTTAAATTCCGGAGCTGATTTCCTGCTCTGTGGGAGGAAATGGATCTTTTCTCACTGATTCCACAAGGAGAGGAAGCAATTCCAAGCACACACACATGAGATGTCAACGAGACACCTTAAAGTTATCAGATTGTAACTGAACTAAAGAGCTACTGTGGAAAAATACTCTTCCCACTTTTTGGTGGCTGCAGAAGGTCCCAGGTGGAATGGGAGCTTGTCTGTGCCATATAGAATAAATAAGTAGGAAATATTTTTTGTGGTAGTTCCACAAACTCCATGCCTTATACAAGAGGGAATAATAACCAGGACCTGTAATAACAAAACCTTAAGAAGTTATTGCATGGACACTGGCAAACAGACCAAAGGATCCCCTGCACTGGGGCCAAACACGAGGCAGTGCCAAATTATATGCTAAGCATGGATGCATTAAACCACAAAGATACCTAATATGACTTATATTAACAGGGTTTTCTTTTTCTTTTTTTTTACCTAAGACATTAGGGGTTTTGTTTGTTTGTTTGTTTTTTCTTACATATTTAAGACAGCCCAGGGCAGCAGGTAGTTGAAGTAATGAATCCTGGTGACCTTTCCTTGTCTATGCTCTCTGCAAACCTTAAAACATCACCACAACACAGCATTTTTTAAAAATGTCATTTTTAAATTTATTATTACCACAACACCCAGACCATGTCATAAACCAGGTTTCCAATGTATTGACCACCTATGCTATGCAGAATAACAAACAATCCCTGCCTGAAAGGACTAATAATATCTTTAAATAAATTTATGAAAAACTGGGGCCCAAAGAAGCCACAAATGCTGTCTACAGTCAATGAGAGAGAGACAGAAATTGTGTGAGAATTCCAAGAAATCTGGCATCACTTGGAGTCAAATGCAAAATTCTCTATTTTCAGTGAAACAGGACTGAACACATATGTTTCTGCTTCATAGCCCTTTGCTCTGACAACTCAAACCTGTCATTCCATAAGTTCTCTTATTCTTTTGCACCAAACATATTTTTCCCATGCCTTGTGTTTACAAACTGATACTTTTCTAACGTAAGTAGGATACAACTATGTGTAATTCTATTCATCTCTGTCCAAGTGTTCATTAGTTAAAGTACAAAATTTTTCCACAAGGATATATCCAATATTTACACTGCAATGTTTTTTCCCAACATGTCCTTCTGTGAAATGCTATTTCATCGCTTCTTGTTCTTTATCCTGCATTTCTATGGGGGCATTTAAGGTTTCCTTTTCAGATTTCACTTTCTTCTTTAAAATGAGGAGAACTAGTGTGCTTGGGATATAGGACACTCCACGTAACACTGCTGGCAGGCCAAGATAGAGCCACCTGAAATAAACAATGAGTTTCATTAAATAGATGCATTTGTAAAAAAAAAGGGCAAAACTGTTCAGCAAACACTGTTTTGTGAAGATTAGACAGCCACTCTAGAACTCGTGCCCTGATGCTTTTGGATCTCACAGAAGATGAGAATGTGAGAACAGAGAATATGTCAGCCAGCAAAATGGCCTCTTACATCTCCCAGTTTCAGGCAAATGATTTAGCCAGTGAAGTCAGGCACCTGGTACTCTTATGGCTTTATCCATAGGGAAAAGAAAGAGTCCTGAAAGGGCTCAGACTACCTGGTTACCTGGTTCTAAGTACTCATAAGAATATTCTTCCAAATCAACCTCAACACAGTATTACAAGGAATTAGTAGTGTGAGGCCACAAGTTCCACAAGATTTTTCTTTGAAATTCCCACAATGATCCTTGAAGGACTACAAAAACATGACGTGCAGTATTCTGGGCCAATTTCCAACTTGAGAAACTGTATCTTCTCTATAAAAATCTTCTTTTTAAATTCAATTGCTGTTTCAACATTTTTTTCTTCAAAGATACTGCAGTCCACCCATTAAATATTTTTCCCATGTGAGCGAACAGCTTTTCAGTATTTTTATCATAATTCAGCATTTTTAAGGCTTGTTCTCGTGGAAGTAAGAACATATTAAATGAATATTATGGCACAAGAACATTTCTGTTCAAAGGTTTTTTCCAATGCCTGCGTCAAAGGTTGCATTTGATAAATAAAGCCAATGCCAAAGACAATTGTGCCACTAACACTGGAGCAGTTTGTCTACCAGAAAGACATGAAGTGGATAAAATCACATCTCTATGAATGGAGTAATAGAATAAGAAGTAGAAATTAAAATAAAGTAGAAAATATACCTGTATGTGACAATATCATACATCCTACATGCTCCTTCTCCACCACAAGTCATAGTGCCCCACTTCAAGCAAGTGGTATCTATCAAAGCTCCAAAATAAATGGGAGATGGAATTCCAGCTAGAAAGAACATTAGCAACATTTTTGTGAATAGCAATTTTCTTCTGGTTATCAGACACACCTCAGAGCTCTATACTGTTTGTCACCTGCTCCGTCTGTAGTGTCCTCTTGCCGCATGAGCCTCCTTCTCTGTGTATCCTGTGCTCCCTCTTCTTCCTTATCCACCTACCCTCAACCAAAGATTTCATTCCCTGCTGCCTTAAACAATATCCACACGCTGCAGTAAGGACTCTGTTTCCTATTCAGAGCTCAACATTTTCTCTCATCAATGAGAGGCAATGCTGCCTTCAATAAACACAAACAACAAGAAAGAGTGAAGGAATGCCAAATGGCTTCCCAACGACCCGCTGCTGTAGTCCCATGTCCTGGTTTCTGCTGGAATACAGTTAATTTTCTTCTGAGCAGCTGGTACAGTGCTGTGTTTTGGATTTAATTTGAGAACATTGATGATAACACACCCACGTTTCAGTTGCTGCTAAGGAGTGCTGACATCAAGGAGTTTTCTGTGTCTGATGCTCTGTTAGTGAGGAGCTGCACAGGAAACCAGGGGCGAGCATGGCCAGGACTGGCCAAAGGGAAATCCCATCATCTGGAATGTCATGCTAAGTACACAGAGTGGAGAGAAGAGGCAGGGAGGGACGGACTGCTGCTTCGAAATGGGTATAGGTCAACAGATCACAAAGAATTTTATTCTGCGTCACTTTTCTTTCTTTTGTTTTATTCCTCACTCTATTTTTCCTGTTATAATTATATTACTATTATTACTATTATTTTTACTATTACTATTATTATACTATTATTGTTATTACTATTATTATATTATCACTTTACTTCCATTACTAAACTATTGTTAACATGCATGTTCTACCTTTTTTCCAACCCTCCTTCCGTGTGGGAGGAGAATAAGTGGATGCACAGTAGTTAGATGCTGGCTAGGGTTAAACCAAGACACCAGCCTATTACCTAGTATAAAAAAAATGCAAGCTGCAAGCATTTCTACTTTGCCATGCTGCTGAGAGCTGTAAAAAAAAAAAATCCTAAATGCTTCCTGTTCAAAGGCAGTCTGTAGAAGCAATGAGTCCTGTGCCTTGCCCATAGCCCTGATGTGATCCTTCTCTAACTCTAGGTCAGCCCTAACTGTTCTTCTGAAGTGTATTCGATATTTTCTTACCAAATACTCTTGAAGCCAGCCCATGGATACCCACTCCAAATGACTTCTCTTCAGGCTTTAGAGACCTGTATGATAATTGCAGTGTACACTTATTCATAGAGGTGACATTATTAAGAGATGTTTAACACTTTTTTTTTAAATCAAATTCCTCATCACATTAGGCCCAAACCAATCTAATAAGAGCATTGGTTGAAAGAGTTCATTATGTTCATTAGGTGATGTTTGCCTGACAAGTTCCTTATCTGGGGCTGCCAAATCACAAAAGCAAAAGCTACTGGCAAGGTATCATCTGCTTGTACCGAGGCCAACACAAATTGCAGGGTCTTTGTGCCTTAATTAGCATCATGTTCCTGTGATTGATAACCTCACAGGTATCCCACACCACTCAATATCCCAGTGCCCTGAATCAGTGGCCCTGCCTTCCTTCTGGATAAAGCTGATAGCCAGAAACAACATCAGATTACAAAGGTGACAAGACACTAAAGCTTAACAGCACAAAAATGAGATTTTTCTGCTCTTCCTCCTTCCAAATGTAAACTAAACAACTTTTAATTCCCTGGAGAATTAAAACGTCAGAATAAAAAGTCCAGATTGTAAGATTTCTTAAGACTTCTTAAGACAAGGGAATTTTACTGTACCTTATTAAAACCATGTATCCAGGCATGGCTGCTAAGGAAAAAATGAAGCTGCAGACTAATGACAATATTAAAAAATAATGGAGCATCTTGTTGCAGTTTTCATGTCCATCACACTGGCCCAGAGTTGCAGAGATGTTTTGAGATGAAAACCCTGAGGCTGCAACACAGGTGCAGTTTTCAAACACCTGTCAAAAGAGTGTTTTAATCACACAGATTGTACAAACTCACACACTGAGTGGCAAACCCACACCGTTGGCACCCATCTCGCTGTCTCCTGAACCTGAGCTTGCCGCTGAAATTTTGGCTGAAATGTTCTTGGGCACTCAGGTTTCCATTTGGCAACACCTTCAGGATAATTTCTCACTCCGTGTTAAGCATTTAGGACTCCTTTAGTTCTTAGGAGAGAAGGATTCTTCTTCATTTAATTTTTTAATTTTTTTTTAAATTTAAACTGATTTTCACACGCAGTTCAAAATTTCTGGCGCTACTCAATGAATTTGTTCAAATCTTTCACCTTATATATTCAACTAAATGTACATGCATGGATATTCCCCTGCCTGTACTGCTGTATTTGTCACCTACTATATTTTGTAGTTACAGTACAATAAAATGTATGCTTTACCACACTTCTTCCAGTTCCTCTTGAGGATTTACACCCAGCAAGGCAAGGTGACACATAAGTGATTCCATTGTTCCCACAAACAGGGTCCCACGTTTTAAGCGGGCAATCACAGTCCACGTTGCAGCCAGCCAGTAGAGTACTTTCTGCATATGAAACCTGCTCGATTCTGAAACACATTTAGGAGATGAATAAATATTTCAATAGTGAGATACCCACAGCAAGCCTTTGCAATGTTTAAGATTCTATTCTAGCTCAAATGTTGAATCAGGAGCCAGTCCTACACGCTCCTACCCTGAAGTCATGCCTTTCTATCTTTCTATAGGACAATAAATTGTATTATATTCCATTAATATTATAAATTAGGTACTCTACAGCATTTTTCTCATCTGTGGCATGTATGCTCTTGATTGTCCATAAGTGTTGCATCTACACCTCCGTGTCCATTCCACAGACACACAGCACAACCTGGTCTAGTGGAAGGTGTCCCCGCCCACGGCAGGGAGGTCGGAAACAGAGGATCTTTGAGAACCCTTCCAACCCAAACCACTCTATGATTCCAAATCAAGAAACCACAGATAAAACATCCTCTGATAACTTGGTAGTAGTCAAACTCAAGTAAACCAGTATAAGATCAAGAAGGGGATTTTTTCCTCTCGTATTCTGAAATTGCCCCCATGTATGCCTGATTTGACCAACAATTTTTATTTTCACCAGCAGTTACATGACTTTACTAATTGTATTAGTAAAAGAATTAATACGGACATGCAATTGCATGAGTCTTGACATGGATTTTTTTTTAATACACTTTTGTTGTTTGAAACAGGGATAACACACCTACTCTACTGTCTAATGCAAGAAAAAGACTTGAGAACTTAGAATAGGGAACTGAAATGGAGCTCCTGGCTGATTCTTGACAAGAAAAATCATCCTGGTGCCTTAAGACTGAAGTCCTCTTGAGTCCCAAACAACGTACCCTTGATAGGAAACTGTTAGACCAGCAACTGGTGAGGTATCACAGACAGTCCAAAAGGCAGCAAAGTAGAGAAGGTACTCCAGTAAAGATACCCAAAATGCTATGTTCGCAGCCTGATAGACATTTATCTTGAATTTCTTCATGAATAAGCCGCCAGAAAAATACCCAACGCATAGAACTGGTAAGTTGTAAACACCTATTTAAACAAGTGAAACTTCCATGTTAAAACAAAGGAGACCATCAATGCTACTCTACTACAAGGCAGCTAGAGAAGCAGCTACTACAGCTGCTGCAAGGGAAGGTTGTGTTTGGCAAAGACTCAAAGAGTGCCTGTGACTGAATAATTTAACTGCAATCAGAAATGCGTCTCTGATAATTTCCTTTCACACCCAAAACCTCTGCCAAAGTCAACAGCAGGTGAGAACTGCCTGGGGAGTGAGCTACAGGGTAGGACTAAAATTATTAATTGGAAAATCTCTATCTAGAGTTGCAGTCTGGGTCCAACTCAAAAAAAAAAAGAAAAAAAAGAAAAAAAGAAGAAAGAAAATAATATGGTTTCAATCCAGCCTCTCCAGCTGACTGAGAAACTCAACAGAAAGATAAGCTAGTGCACATCTTAATTATGACACATCTTAATGCACTCTGAGATGACAGAAAGGAGGAACAGACTTTTAATTTTGAGATGAGATTCCTGAATGTGCTCTCACATTTCTTTGCTGATTGATACTTAAAAGAGGCGAATTCTGACTGAAAGACATGTTGAAAGTGGTTTTACACAAACATCACATGGCTTAGTTTCATGTCATCTGCATTTTCTGAGCCGATTCAAAAGATGGGAATTAGACCTTAAAATTCTGCACAAAAAAAATTAGATGTTTAGCAGAAAATGCATTGACACTTAGAAAATATTTGTAATGTGATATCCCTCACCTGTAGAATCATTTAACCTTGGTATGTATATGTAAATACACATGAACATAGGTATATATATAAAAATAGAGATAATTTGAATAGAGACATTGCTAATTGATAGAACAGAGTGAAGCAAAATGCAAACATACCAATTAAAAAGATGGCATCTGATGCAGATTTTCCAAACTGTTGTTCCAGATACTTGGGCATGAAGGATATCATGCCATCAAAGGCACTGAACTGTAGCACAGTTATGCATATAAATAACATGTACACGGGGTTGTGAAACAGAGCCTTGAGGAAGGGGATGAAATCTGGAATGGAATAATGCCATGAGTTAGTGTGATGCTCTATGAAAACAGCGTGGCTGTGGGGGAAAGAGGGGAACAGAAATGGTCCTGAACTGGATCAGGCTAAATCCTGTGCTTTGCTTAGCCCAGAGTACTCTAACATTTCTCCTCTACCCAAAGATACCTTCACACACACACACACACACATGCACACACACATGCACACCAGTCCAGCTGCTGCTTACAAAAAAAATTAATAAATCACAGCAGCAGCAGCAGCTACTGCTGCATCTTCCCTCCCTTTTCTCTCACCTCATGCCCCCAGAACATTCACCAAGACCCCTGACCTGCACCTGGCATACAAAGCGGCACAAAGGCACTTTAGAGCTGTGGCAAGTTGCCCCCAGAGACCTGAACGCTGATTTTGGGTGTTGCTGCTGGGGCAGAGGAGGCCTTAAGAGACCTGTGACCATAGCTATTCCCACCATCCTCTCAAAATCTGTATCAGCCAAGCTTTCAGCCAAGTAAGCATCTGAGAAAATAATTGACATAGGTGTTTTTCTCTGCGTAATGCCCATTAAGTCAGGACTTGAACCATAGAAAAAGCCCCACAATTCTCCTTTGTCCAATGTTCTCTGTTAATCAATGTGCTGAGCTATTGTCAAGAAACTCTGCAGATAAATACAGGCATCTACAAAACAATGACTGGGCCTCACTGAAAGTGGGCACCGCTTAGGATGGGTGCATATCTCGGAGGCAAGCAAGTATCTTATTAGAGGGTCTGTATGCAAGCCTTTCAAAAATTAGTCAAATATTAGAAACGCTATAAATGGGCTGCATTATTTACAGATGCAATGACATTTTTAGTCAGAGGTTCTTAAGGTGATTTTATTGTTATTAAATTATTTTTATTTTTAACTATAAAAACCAGCAAGTTTTGACTTGAAATCCCTGGTGGTTAAAAGACTGTCTGAATATGTCCTGGTCATTGGGCTGCACGTGGTTGAACAGGGGTTGGACCAGGTGACCTCCAGAAGTCCCTTGCAACCACAACTATCCTGTGAAATGAAAAGGTTCTACATTCAGGATATTCAGAGACAGTGAACACTCACATCAGCACAGGGAGGGAATGAACATGAAAATGAACATGAAGGGACCCTGGAGCACTAAGGACATCTGAGCTGGGAACCTTTCCTCACTAGAACAGTATTTTATTCATGGATTCATTGAAGGCCACGTGACAGCTGAAAGAGATGCTCTGTTTATCAAAATGAAGTTGCAATGTCAGCCAAGACCTAAGTACTGACTCTGGGTATGGGGAACTTGCAGGACCCAGATGGAAGCAGCACAGAGAGGGAGCTGCCACATGGCACTCTCTGAAAAAGAAGGTCCTGCCAGAAGGCCCTGAGCAGGACAGGATCAGGAGACTACTCTGAAGATCATAGCTTTTGACATAGTTTATTCACTCACATTTCCAACCAGGAAATGTAGGAAGGAAGTTTCCTTCAAGTAAGGAAGAAAATAATAACCTCCTACAGATACATAGATTTGAAAGACCACGGATGTCAAACCTGCCAAGGGTAACGTGAATAAACGTGATTCGACTACATCTTTGTTCAAGAGTATTAAATGTTTATGAGACACTTAAGGACCTGTCAATTCCCTTTTAGGGCTTTCAGTTGGACTCAAGAAATGCACAAGATTTGTGTTGGGTTTCTGCTTTTTTGCACAGTGAACGTGGGGTGCAAGCAACAAATATCTGCAACTCATCCACAGCTCACTGAGTTGTAATATTCCTGAGCCGATTTCAGTGCTTTAACCCTCTCATGGGAAGAAAATATCTACATACACCTGAAATGCAGGAGGGGAAAAGGAAGGAGTCCAGATCCTAGATCTATGAAATCAGCTTTCTTCCTCTGCAAGCAGCCATTCTAAATTCCTGCACAAATCCTTTGAGTTATAGAGACATCAAAACCAAGTAGACATTGCATATCTTGGACCCATCTTTAATCACAGGAGCACACTGAGTTCGCACCTTAGGACTAAAGTAAGAAGGAAATAAAATATAACTTGCCTTGAGAAATTTCATACATGGTCTGTTTGGTTTCATTTTTGTCATTTTCTTGCAATGGTGCTACACTTTTTTCACTTGCCGCCTCAGGTTCATTGGTTTCACCTTCCTTCACAAGAGACTTGGGCAAAAACCAAAATGGTATTCCCACGAGAAGGTTCAGCAGTGCACAAATCAAAATGCCCAGCCACCATGCTCCAACCCAGCGGGCATCAGTAGCTGTTATAGTTACCTCTTCTATAATAAAACACAAAAAAACCCATCTTGGATCGCTTCAGAAACATTCTTTGCTGTCATTTTGTGCTTTCCTAGTCATCTCTGACATGAGAGCATTTTAATGATTCTTAAAATGAGGCTCATAAAAGAGGACATTCTCCTGTCTTCTTTGGTAATGTTGCTAATTTTATGGGAAATTTCAGTGGCTTGTGTTAAATTAATTCTAGTCCTTTCCTCTGTTAAGCCAGATGACACAATTTTTTCATCAAATAATTTATACGCAAGTTGATTTCTGTATATATGAATTGAATATTATACACAGATCTTCCTTTAAAAAAAAAAAAACAAACACCAACAAACTCAGGTAGGATTAACACATATTAGCAAGGAAACACCTTTTAGTTTTGAAAAATACACCAACTGCAGTCTTAAAAATAAGGTTTTCTATGTTCACCCATTACCTGCACCTACTGATCCAATGTCAACAAACAGCTCTGCACAGGATGAAGCCAGTAACAAACCAAGGAACGGGCCAATTACAGTTGCTGTGTGTAGACATGCTAGAGCAGGAAAAAGAGAAAACATTACAAATTAGAACCCAGACATTATTATCTTCTCAGAATTTCTACATATGGTTAGGAGATCTCTACTGGAAAAACGTTTGCACCTAAAAATGGCCTCATTCCAAGAAGTCAATATCATTATTTTGATAAGGTAATAATTACTGTTTCCTGTCTTCCTTGATTGGACTGAAGGGCACCATAATGATCCTTTCTTTTGTTTTTGTTTATGTATATGTGTGTGTTTGGAGGAGGGGAGTTATCAGGGCAGGGTAGACTTACCCAGGTCGAAAGGTGAATTCTCCGCTTTGGCAAAATCCTCCAAATAGGAAATGCCTAAAGGCATGATTGGAGTTTCACCCATTCCTCGCACGATGTTTCCAACCATCACAAATATCCACAGCAAGGAGCCAGGCTCTTTTTCACATTCTGTGGAAAAAAAAACCCCAAAGAGTCAGAATGAATGTTTTAGTCTCAACGAGACAAAGAATTGACCAACAGCTTAAGCTTTGGTGGGTAAACTTGTCCAACTGAAAAAAAAAAAAAAAAAAAAAAAAAAATTATAAATGACTGGTCACAATTACTCTTTTACTTATTTTCTCTCCTTGAACTGGTGTTTCTTCATCCCATAGCCTGCTTCAGATTCCACTGCTCTCTCCCACTTTGTCATGCTGAGACTTCTCAGTGTGAATTCATTAACAAATAAAACCCAGCTTTGTTAACAGCAACTGCTGCCTTTGTGAGTGAAAGCGTTACTGACCACAGATGAAACCCGGATCTCCTGTTTCAATGTCAGATTGCTGTCAGCCAGCACAGGTGAAGCAATCCACATGCAGATGTAGTCAGATTCAGTCCAGTTTTTGCTTCACACAGGAAATGGACTCATATATATGAATATCACAGTAATGCTTGTCCATAGACTAATTAGGGAAATAATCACCTTACCCAAGCAGATTCATGGGCTTGAAGATCTGTTGGTTCTAATGTGCATATTGAGTGGCTGTACATGATTTCAATGAAAATTGCTTACCTTTCTGTGCCTTTATTTTTGCATTTATAAGATGGGAAAATACAGTATCTGAACTCTTCAAGTGAAAGGTTAATTCCAAGCACTGTTAGGTGCGTGCATTTCACAACTTCTTCTTGCGAAGATGCAAAAATGAATATCTAAACTGACATTCAGCCTTGGAAAGCTTGGAAGCTGCATCCATACTAAATGAAGACACAGAAAACTACAGCACAACGCTGTGGTTTGATGCCATTGCATCCAGGCTTTGTTACAGCAGTGTGATTCACTGACGGAACTCCATCACGAAGCTTAACAATAAACTGTGGGGCTCAGCTCGCCTAACTTTTACCATGCACCAACCACCTGAATTCCCAGCAGTCAGAAGGCACAGCCAAGAGGAAATCTGATCCACCCTGCAGTACAGAGCATGAATGACTGTCCTGGGGTCACTTTGTGATGCTGCTATCCCCATCGTCTGTTCTCTTGCTCCTTACAGCAAGGGACAGGCTCTGCAAGAGCTCTGTGGTACTCCTCTGCCCAGACATCAAGGGAGCCTAAAGGGGTGGTTCAGACTGAATGCTTCCCTTTGAGGTAGCTAAAAACCCAGGAGATAAATCCCACCCTCAGCATGAGAATTTTGTGTGTGATCGTTAAATAGTTTCCTCTGAGCCCTTTGACTTCCCACGTTGTTAGTGCATATGCATGTTCCAGTCTCACAGCTAAGTTTTAGCCTAGTTTAAACTATTTTATCTAAAGGGAAGTGAGATCTATATTTTGGTTCTAGCTCTATTTCTCATTCTTTTTTATTTCCTCTCCTTTTTCTTTTTCTGTCCTATATGGGGCAATAAAAAAAAAAAAAAAAACCACCTCCTTCTGCCTCTTACCCACTGCTGAAATATGCTTCCCACCTCCTCCTGGTATCATAGGATTTCAAGTTAAAAAGAGGAATATTTGTGAGAACAGCCTGGTGTCATGCTATCCCAAAGTGGACTGCCAGCAAGGTTGGCAATGTCATATAAAATTTCATGTCAACAGAACATTTCATACCACTTCATGTAAATGAGGGGTTAACAATATTAATCTATTTTTTAGGATGTTGTCATAGGCAGGCAATAATCTTCATGGCTTCTACAGGGTTTTTTATATATATATATATATGTATATATATATATGAAACAGAGGGTGCATTTAGAGGGTGCATTTTACATTTAGAGTAGGCAATTTGGGAAGTCTCTACCTTCCGACTAGCTCGGGCATTGGGGGAAGGAAGAGGGTGATTCCCAGGTGCACCTGGGAACTAGGTTAAAAAAGGAGGCTGCGCCCCTTGTCCTGGGTCTCAACAATTCCAGACACCCCTCGGGAAATGTCGCATGGCCTCTCCCTTTATTCGAATACCGTTAGAGGATTCCTCTGTGTCTTTTCCGGACATAAACCTCTGGTGTTGTGAAGCTCTTTACACACGGCGGGGGAGATGTCCTAATCCCTCAGTGCCCTTTCTCAAGCTCCACTCTGGTTTCTAGCCCATCTGGAACCCCTTGAGCGTCCTTGCTGCTGCACGGATCTCCCACGGCTCTCTGCCAGCCGCACTGCAGAGCTCCCAGCTCCAGCTGGCAGGGCCTCAGCGCCCGCCCTGTGCCCTCCCGCCCCGACGGCCACAGCAGGCCCTGCTTGCTGCCCTCACGGCGCGCTCCTGGCCCCAGGGCTCTCCAAGGCCTTCTCCAGGGGCACCTTCTTGCAGCCTTTCAGGCCCTGCACGAGCCCCAGCAGAGACCTGCAGAGGGGCTGTGTACAAGGGCCTGCAGGGACAGCACCAGGGCCACTGGCTTCCCACTGACAGAGGGAGGCTTAGGCTGGAGATGTGGAAGAAATTCCTGCCTCTCAGGCTGCTGAGGCCCTGGCCCACACTGCCCACAGCAGCTGTGGCTGCCCCTGGATCCCTGGCAGTGTTCCAGGCGGGCCTTGGACGGGCCTTGGAGCAACCCTGGCCTAGTGGAAGGAGTCCCTGCCCTTGGCAGCAGGGCTGCAACAAGACCATTTCTAAGGACCCTCGCAAGCCAAGCTGTTCTGTGATTCTGTGATCACAGGGGCTGGCGCCAGCTGGCCTTAACTTCTCACTAGAACCAATTCAGCCTTCTAAGTCTGGCTGATGATAAGGACACAGTTCACAAGCCCAGATTCACAACTGGTGAGATTTACCAGTACTCTAGGTCTGCATGAAATCAATAAAGTCGAGCACGATCCAGATTCTGCAATATACTAATTTATTGAATCAAGAGCAAAGCAGCTTCCAGTTTGCCGCTTTCTAAATGTGCTAACTAGAGAACATAATCATGTGTCCTCAACACACAGAGACACCATCTATGGCTTTATTTGTATATCAAAAAAGAATATCATAGTAGAAATATATTTTATAGCTATAGGTTATATATGTAATAAATATCTACTATATGGTAGAAATACATCTATTTCATAAAAATCTTTCCAGATATAAATGCATTAAGAGCAATAATTGTGTCACAACTGACAGTGACACTAAATATGTGCTCTATTATATTGTTTAAACACAATGACAGATTCAACTCTTTAGAATAATTTTCATAATGATAAAATAATTACAGATTTCATATCCTGGATCTTATTTATATTACTGGCCTTACATTTGGTATTTTACTTTTTGATATGAGGATTCATAAGCTTTAGACTATATTATATATTATGTATATATATATGAAATAAAAATCTAGATTCCTATATATACAAAATGTCAGGTTAGCTGCAACACAATTGCTGCAATGCTGACCCAGAGGTTTCCCGTCTGGGGGCAAGGAGAAACACTGTCCTTTGACTGATCCCGGGATCACTCAATGCACAGAGATTCTCCTTGTCCCCAAGCATTGCCCAGAGATTGTGGAGTCTCCCACACCAGTGATAATCCACACCCATCTGAGTGCTTTTGCTCTAGAGAAAAGGCGTGGCAGCAACTGCCACCGCCGATGGAGCAGTGCTTTCTCCACGCCCTGCACGCTCAGGTCTGTGTCAGCCTCTCCTTGGGCTCTAGATTCACCACACAGACCCCTGAGAGCAAAACCACGAAGAACAGTATTTCCTCTTGCGTGCTTCTGGATCTTTGGAGCCAAGCCGAGCTGGGGAGACTTTTGAGACCACACTGCTGCTGCTGATGGCTTAGTGTGGCTAGGCAGCGTTTTCCCTTCCCTCACAGTATCCCACATTGTGTCCTCTTTTCCCATGTACTGTGAGGTGGTTCTCTGCCACCACGTGCAAGCCTCACAAGCACAGCTCTGCTCAGGAGCGCCTCTTTCACTCTTCATCGTAAATGATTCGCATGAGAAACTGGCGTAGATCCACGTACTGACTCATGGCCTGGGAGTGGGCAACTGGATCCATCACCAGGTCATGGAAGAGATTGGAGCTCCCAGCCATTAGGACATGTGGGGGCAAACTGATCCACGGAGGAAGCCTCTGGTTGCCCACAAGGAAGTGGTTGAGGCGTCTCACTTCTATACATGTGCGCAGGCTCTCGCTGATATCCAGCAGTCGCCTCACGAAATGTCTCCTGCGCCACCATGATGGGGGTAAGATGCTCAGGAGGTGCATGACAATCATCTTTGTGGTGTAGGTGGAAAAACCTAAGCCCAGCTGAAGATGGGTGAAGAACTGCAGGCATTTCAGGTACAAGCTGTCAGGAGGGGCCCGCATGGCAATGTACTCGAAGAATTTCATCTCTGCCACGGCAAAGGACTCTGGCCAGGTAGTGCTTGAGGTGTGGCCATGCCTAGGCTGGCTGCTTACAAAGACATCTGAGGTTCCTTCCCGCACCCCAAACAGCAACTCAATCCGGTAGCTTTCTACACCATTGCTCACTTTGAACTGGCAGGAGCGTCTGGAGGGCAGCAGCACTAAATGCCAGTTGTGTGCCTGAGGCAAAGCCGGCCAGATTGCTCTCACCAGTTGGCAGAACCAGCGGGCAGTTTTCTCCACATCCGGGTAGGAGTCCTTGCACAGGGTGTGGAGGAGGCTGGGATCCTGATACGTCTTCAGCTCCTCCTTGGAGTGGTGCAAGAAGCACAGCATCTTGTTGCCCTGCTGCTTCTTCATGCAAGTGCACTCCTGCTGCACGCGGATGCTGGCGTTCCTCATGTGGGTCTGCCCTGTGGTCTCCAGCTCCAGGTGGAAGCTGTGTCCTCGGGGAGGAGTCATGGGTATGAGCACCTGGTACACAACATCCTGCTCACGAGGACTCCAACCTTCAAAGGCACTGCCCACCCCAATGGCTGGATGCAGGACTGGGTAGAAACTGTCGGCCAAGACGCGTTGAAAGTAAGTTGCAAAATTTTTCATCAAGGCACTAGTCCACTTGCATCCTTTCTTCAGGTCCTGCACAGGCCACTGGATGCGCTCCATTACCCTCCTTCCAATGTCATCGTCAGGATCACGATTATCGACTTAATTTCCAACATCGTTGTTTGCTGCATTTGCGGCCTCATTACCAGGTTCATTTCCAACACCACCTTCTTCATTTGCAGCAGCATTGTCCACTTCCTGGGCATGGCCATCATGGTCGTTTTCTTCCCTGTTCACATCATTGTCTTGTTCTTCTTCATTTCCACCATCTTCTTCGTTTGCACCCACATTTCTGCCTTCCCCTTCATTTGCAACATCATTTCCTTCTTCATGCTCCTCTCTCCTCAGGCTCTGTTTCCACTTGATGTACCACAGGGCCAAGTAAAAGGACAGGAGCCCAGCAACACCCAACACCTGCCCGTGCTGCCAGACAGACCAGAGCACATCTACCCAGGCCCAGACATCCTGCTTCAGGGCCAGCTGCTCCACCTCCCACTCCAGACGAATTTTCTCCTCTTCCTGGAGCTTGGCACGTGCCTCCATTCGCAGACGAGTCACCTCGTCCAAGCCATCACCCACGGGCTGTGGGTACTGGAGTACGCTTTGCAAGAGCAAGAACCACAATACCCAGGTATCCATGGTCTGCAGGAGGAGGGAGAGAAGGCTTTGAGTGGGGATGCGAGGGAGGCAGCTGGCAGTGGGGACAGCAGGGACGGCGTTGCCAGGGATCTGGGCACAGGAAGGACAGGGCCCCAGACAGCAGGCAAGCAGCGAGGTCTGTCCTGCTGCCCAAGACACACCAGCAACAGCAGCAGTGTTCCCTGCACAAGGCTCTGCCATAAGGGCCTGTCCCTGCATGCAGGGGGAGAGCCCAAGCCCAGGTGCAACCTCTCTGCCCCAGCCCTTGTCCCCAGCCCAGCCTCCCTACCGCATATGTACTCACCACTTGCCCAAGCAATGCACGGCCAGCATTACATGCTGGGGCCTTTTAATAGCTGCCCCCATTGTGACATGTGCCCCGTGATGTCACAGGTGTCACAGTACACCACAGCCAGGCCAGCCCCGCCCTTTGTCCCCAGCCCAGCTCAGCCAGTCAGAGTGGCCCTGGTGTACTGGTTAAGGCAGCCTTTGAGTGAATCTTCTTCAAACTACTTCCCTTGGTCTTTCCTTTGTCTTTCTTATCAGCTGCCCTCCATTGGCAATCTCATCGATATCCAGGCTGGAAGGCAGCCTTGAGGATCATTGCCTCTAAGCCTTGACTCCATGCCGGGCTACAGTTCAATCTCGGAGTGGTCGAGCTTGGCAAAGACCCTGAAGGTCACACAGTCCAACTGCAAACTTTACACTGCCTACTCCACCAATCAATGGTGTCCCCAAATGCCACACCCACATGACTTTGAAATCTCTCTGAGGTGGTGCAATTTCCCTGGGCAGCCCATTCCCAAGACTGATATGCTTTTTCTTGAAAGAGTCCAATCAATCTAAAGCTCCCGTGGCACAACCTGTGGCAATTTCCTCTGGTTATATTGTCTGTTCCGTGGGCGAATATAATGCCTCTGACCTGGCCACACCCTCCCTTCAGGAAGCTATGGAGAACCATAAGGTCCCCTGTGAGGCGCTTTTCCACTTTCCTAAACACCCACAACTCCCTTAGGCCTTCTTCATCAGACTTGTGCTCCAGACCCTTTGCCAGTTCCATTCCCCCTTCTGTGCACACACTCAAGCACCTGTGTGTCTTTCTCGTTGTGAGGGGACCAAAACTGAATGCAGCATTTGAGGTACAGCCTCACCGGTGCCCTGTGGGGGAGGACAGTCACTGCTCAGCTCCTGCTGGCCACACTGCTTCTGACAGAAGCTGGCATGCCATTGGCTTCTTGACAATTTCCAACCCCTCTTCCCCCAGCCCTTAGCACTGCATGGGGTGGGAGAGGCCAAAGTGCAGCAGCCAGCCTTTTTCCTTCTCCTATCCCATACAGGTGGACTTGAGCCCTCAATTACACTACTCCAGGTCCCTGAGTAGAGCCTTCCTACCCTCAGGCAGATCAACACTTCTGCCCTACTCATTTGCATTTCGATTTAACTCCATTCACTGACTTTCACTTCAAACCCTCTCCCCCATGTGCCAGGACGTCCCTGTGGATTTTGCTAACCTGCAAGGCCGCGCTGCGGCCATGGGATCCCTGCAGCCAAGAAATGCCCTTTTGCCCCAGAGCCTTCCATGGCACTGGCAGCACAAGTGAGAGTCCCTGCCCTGGCCTTTGCCTTTGCCCTCAGCAAGGCCCCAGTTTGGGCAAAACCTTGAATTCCCCGTGAGGCGAAAAACAAATGAAGGTGTATGGGGAGAGGGCTGCTAGGTCACGGTGTGCTGAGCTGCTTCTGTTCTGCTTGAATTTTGGATACCTTTGACTGGCACTTGCCCACAGGGAATCCTTCATCCCACACTGAACTCTCTCCTCCAGGGTTTTTATCACTCCCTCTTGCCATCCATGTGCTTCCCAGGAAAACAGCTGCAGCAACAAGGTCTGTCACTGGGGCCATCTAAAACAGGTTGGGTGCTGTCCTCTTCTCTGAGCATGCTCCAGATGGCTCAAAGAAAGTCACTTGAAGATACATTTCCCTCTCACAAAGACCGCTTCCTTGCAAGATGTCTTTGCCTATTTTAATCGAATACCGTTTGGCAAAAGAAAGGAATATCAGCCCTGACATCATTTTGATCTCATGGTAAAGAGGTCAGGAAACATAGTCAGACTAACCTGTATTAAGTGCAGTGGAAATCTTCCTCTAGGATAAGAACTGAAAGAGAAAAGAAAAGGACAACCCTATCCTGCTTTGGCAACGCCTGGCTAACATGGGTAAATGACTTTTTAACTCCACGGTTGCTTCTCACCTCTTAGAAATCTCAAGTGAGGTGCTTTGTTTCCTGTGAAGTAGCCATGAAATCACAGCAACAAGGACATGGGCACATGCGCTGGTTGGTGAAGAAAAGTTAGGCGAGCTCAATCTGTTGGGCTTGGCCCAAGCAAAACTAAAAAGCATGTAAAAATACTTTGAAAGATAAACTGGAGAACTGCAAAGCAGGAATACCACTGGAGCAAATGAGATGGACCCAAGCAGAAGAAAATTTTGATGAAATCTCCAATAAAAACAGAGCACTGCTGCCGTCTGTCCCTTGGAATGGCTCTGCCCCCTCTGCTGCAAACTTCGAGCACAGAGCAACTCCACAGGCCGTGTCAGGAAAAAATTCCGTCATCATGGGGTATGATATATAGAAATATACGCGTGGGGATGCTTGTTGTCTAATGCCTATGCTGGGGTGAAATTCTCCAATCAGGCCCTGATCAGAGGTGAAAAGCCCTGGAATATCCTTCCTGAGTGAGTAGAAGGCAGGTGTTCTCATTGGGCTGGCTTAGAAATTCAGAGGAACTTGGATAAAAGGTAAAGGGACAAGAAGGTACAACAACCCTTCTTCTTCAATTGGTTGCCAAAACCTAACGTGGACATAACCGGCATGAGCTGCCGTGAAGAAAATACCTCAGCCCAAACCAGTGCACACCTACTGGGCACATCAGTTAAGTGCCATTTCTGAAGCACTTCAGGGGCCTCACAAAAGAAAAATAAAAAGTACAATGGATTTCTTATGGAAAGTGCTTGTTCTTGGGAATTACCAAACAAATAGAAATGACAATGGGGAGCTTGGCAGTGGTTAAACACTGCCAGGGAGTCCTCCCTCCTTGCCATTTGGATCCTGAAAACAAAGATTGTCGATGGGAGCTTGAATGAACACACTTTTAACGGAAGAGAGGAGCGGTGGCGTGAGGCTCGGTGTCTGTCATGGGTTAGTACAACTTGGTTTTTTAGTTATAGAAAAATGTAAATTAATTCTCCAGGTCAGGACCTGGGAATTGCTTTAAAAGAGACAAGGAGCTCTTAGAGTGTTAGTTAGAATATTGACATCTATTCTGACCACTGAAATTGTTAGCTGCGACTTTGGGAAGTACCATATAAAACCCTATGGATTTCCTGTAGGTGGGTCTTTTTGCTTCTTCCTTTGGCTAGAGAGAGACAGGTAACATCGAGCTGGGCCTGCTGCTCCCCCCTTTTTTGGGGGGGAGCTGGCCTGAGGCCTGGCCCGATTCCATCGGCTCCCAGGTTAAAGCGGGGGGGAAGGAGAGGTCTCTGTTTTGTAACAGCTGCTTTCTTCAGACTTCTCTGAAGCAGGGAGAGATCCCTGCCGGGCCCCTGATAAGAGCTATGGGCACATTTGGGCCAAAGCCACCCCGGTTTGCACCGAGGGGTGGGCTGAGAAGGCATTTATGATCCTGCCTGGTTTTTTTTATTTTATAATTCCAAACTGCTTGAGTGCTCCAATCTCTAATGTTTCTGTGAGTTATGGATAACTACAGCCCACTGCTTTAAGTCAAATATCGTCCTGCTGCCTTTCATAATACTCACAATAATTTGCAGAAATTAGAAAAGCTACTGTTGAAACAACCATGGAAGTTATCACCATAGAGGTGAGGTATTTTTTTATTAGAAACTCTTTAAGGCCACCCTGCTATCTGAAGTCAGTACTTTAATTTTCACTGCCGAAAGAGGATGTATTATTTCACACAACTTTAACCTTTCTGAGGAAGAGTATCTATTTCAGGGGATCCTATGAATGTTTCCCATGTTTTAAAAATGGGATGTTTGTAGCTAGAAAGCCGTGCTCACAGGTGCCTGCCTAGCTATGTGCCTGATTCCCAAAAGACCCTGGATCCTCCCCTCAGATATTTCACACCTTTTAGGACAGAGCTGAGTGAAGTGTACCTAGAAAGGCCAGGAGCATCACCTTTAACCATCCAGCCTGATGATATCTCTGCACACAAAGCACATTATCGCACACCAAAAACCTTGCGGACTTGATGGTGGATAGTGAAAGTGAAATGCTCTCAGGTTACATAAACCACTGATTGATGAATCACAGGCAATGTCATTTTTTTCAGAGGAAAAGGCTCCAGAGAGACTTTGAAGCTTTGAACTGCCAGTCAACCTGCAGTACATTCGTTTCTTTAACTTTTCTCAGTGTTCCTGAGACAATTTGCCTCGTTAGTGGATAGCTGACGACCTGATCACACAACAAATCCCTTTGCACTTTAACTAGGAATTACTGCCCAAAAGTATAAAATTAGCTTTTCAACATTCTGAAGAGCTGTTTTGACAATTGAAACATTTATGTTTTCTGACATTTAAAGCCAGAAGTTTGTGCAACAGAATGTCTTCCAGACTTGCAGCAAATTTTATGGAGAATAAAGAATTTTGTGCCTTCAAAAAATTCATAAATTCTAGCAAAGCTAGAAGGCATGAATATGCTCTGCCAAAACAAAGGCAAAGCCCCCAAATCCATACAAGTGCAAATTAATGTGCTTAGACTGCTTTCTTAAGGGAGAAACTGTTATGACAGTGTCTCTGGTTTAAATAAATAACTAATTATGAAACCAGACAGGAATAATGTTTTGCACCTATGCAGTATTATCTCCAAGGTATGGGTCTGAATGCTTTCTAGAAATGTCTGTTTATTGTTCTTGTATTAAGTGGTAAAAATTGAGGCAATCATGAGTTGAAGGGGTGTTGAGGGTTAAGTTCTCCTGTAGAATTTTCCCCCCCCCCCCGCCCCGTTTAAGTAGGGGCAGTTTAAGCGGTGCTTAACCTGACAAAAGAAGTTGATCACTTGGTTTTGGGGAAGGGAGGAGGCTCCGGAGAGAGCTGGGGGGTGGCCTCACTTCTCTCAGCTTTCCCGGGGAGGACGGTCGGACTACGGGTAGCTGCCTGGAGTCCACAGCTAACGGAGGAGTCTGGTCCTGGGAATTCTATCATCTGTTAGAGCGCCCAGGAATTCGGAGTTTCTTCGTTACCCTGCTGGATTTTGGGTCAGCCCGGGGTCCAGCCGCTGCGAGTTCTTCGGCACTGCCCACTTTGCCTGCCGGGGCACCCCCTGCCTGCTGAGGACAATCCATCGCTTCCAGCTTGCAGCCATCAGCGACGGACTTTGCCACCGTTTGCCCTCAGGGTTCTTGGTTCTGTTTTACTGTTATTATAAGTGCTGTTGTTGTTTGTCTGTCCTGTTATATTTACTAGTAAAGGACTGTTATTCCTTTTCCCTATAGCTCTGACCGAAAGTTTTTTTTTTAATCTTCTAAATTATAATAACCCGGAGGCTTGCCTCTCCTTAGCAGACAACTGTCTTTTTCAAACCAAGACAAGGGGTGAGCAGAGCCAGTAGCAGAGTTGAGGACAGAAGGCAGATCTGAATTTTTATTTAGCCTGTAGCTGACACAAACTCCATTGAGGTGACAGGACATCTTAGTGGATGGCCAAAATAAATCCAAATTCAGACTCAAAATGGGCAGAAAGTGTTGTGCCTATCTGTGTTTCTGCACATACAGGAGTAAATATCACCTTTCTTTTTTTATTAAATGCAGATGGATGCTTTTTTACCTGGTTTGAGTAGATCCAAGCCTTACCTCTTAGTCTCTTCATTACAATGAGACCTTGTGGCTCCCCTTGATTACCTTAGTTTGGTATAAACACTGCTTATATAAATGCATTTTTGATTAATGGAAAATCAGTTAAATTATTATATCTTTCTTTATTTTGCATCCTTTGCTTTCTTTTGAGAAAGTGGGTTCCCAAAATATCTTGATCACGTGGGGGGGGGGGGGGGGGTTGTGTGTTTGTGGGTTTGTGGTGGTTTTTTTTTGGTTTTTTGGTTTTTTTTGGTTTTTTTTGTTTTTTTGTTTGTTTGTTTGTTTGGTTTGTTTTGTGGTGTTTTTTTTGTTTTTTTTTTTTTTTCCCCCGTGTGTGTGTGTGTTTGGTTTTTTTAATGCAGATGCTAGAACCCCTATGAGCAGGTAAAAGGCGTGAAAATACTGTGAAACAGTCTTTGTTGTGAGGTTCCTATGCTCAGTTCTGCTGTCTGTTCAAAGATTGAAGTCTGCAGTGAAGCTTTTGGAGTGTGCAGCCAGGTCAGGACACAACCCTGAGGAGCAAATCTGTGTTGTCCTTGTAAGAAATTCTCCCTGTTAACCTCCTTTTGACTGAGAGGTGCACGGCTATTCAATTGTCACAGCTCTGCACCAGAGCTCAGCAGGTACTTCTGAGAAATAAAATGGTTTTAAGCATTGCCCTGAATCCAGCTCTGAACTGATGGGGGAAATGATGATGAGCCCACTCTGTGTCATGATGTCCTTACCCAGATTGCCACGGCTCGTCCTATGGGATGTGCAACCCATGGATGCTGTAGTTCCGTGGAGATATAATTCAAATCCCCAGCTTCTCATGGATTACAGCTGCAGTGCTGGGGAAGAGCTACTCGGTCCTTTGTGGTTTCAAGATGAAGTGTTGTGTTTAGAGTGAGGGCAGAAATGTCATCTGCGGTTTTGGTAGTTAAATCATCCTGACATGTAACATTTAGACTAGGACCAATAATTGTACTCTGCATTTTTCACTGAGAACTTTTACTGATTTCCGTAAGAGCGCTGTTTATCCATTTGAATTTCCTGTGAGTTTGCACAGACAGCTGCAAGTGACCTTAGGCTGGGAGATGCTGGCTGACAGGATTTTTGTTCCTTGGCCAAGATGAGTCGATTTAGAATGACATAAAGAGAGATAATCAGGACAGGTGGCAGCCGACCTGATCTTTATCTGTCTAAAAATTAATTATCTAGACTAAGCTAAGCTCTTCCCAAAGCAAGTGCCTTATGTGCAGGCTGAATTAAGCATGAACCTAATGAACTGATGGAGAAATTTAGCTTCTAAAAATCACAGCCCTTTTATTTTTGCCACAGAAGGTTTGTATCAAAAGAAAGTAAAAATCAAGACTACAGTGGAACACAACCCAAAGGAAATCATCTTCAAATATGTTATTATTGATGTTTTTCTCAGGCCAAGAGCTCTGGTGGCCTCTCTAAGCTACAGCTCAGAGTGGGACCTGCCCTGGCTGCCTGTGGAATTCCCTGTAGAAATGCAAAACGTGCCTGAGCCAGGGTAGAAGGAGCAGGGAGCTGGATCACAGAGTGTGGTAGTGCCTTCATGAGCAGAGCAGCAGTGGAGGGAAACCCTCTCCTGGTAAATAAAATAGCAACTGGGCACTTCCAGTAGCACATCTGCTAAGTGCTAAGAGGACACTTTCAGTCCTAGCTCCCTGTGGATGGTAACCTAAAAGCACAGGACAAATTCCCTGCTGCGAAAAGAGTGAAAAGCCCCTGGATTCCAGAAAATTTGGCTAAACTCATAGGAAGAGCTCTTGTGAGCATTATAATGGGCTTAAACAGCTATGGCTTATCAAAGTGGAAGATGTTTAAGGGCTAGCCAGCTCTTATATTCAAAAGTACAATAATAACAACTTATTAAATAATTCCCAAAAAGTTTTCACTATGTCCTTGGTGGGAAATGTAGAAGGAACATCTCAATACCGATTTGTTTGTATATTTGAGGGGAGTATTGGTGATCTATAGGTGTCTGGGGCAGCCTCTAGCCGTTCCAGTCGGGTCTGGGGGTGTCTGTGGGTCCCTATGGGGGATTTGGGGGAGTCTAGGGGTCTCCAGAGAGGGTCTGAGAGCGCTATAGGGGATCTTTGGGGGATCTATAGAGGGTCCAGGGGGGCCTGGGGGTCCCTGTGGGGGATCTGTGGGTGTCTCTAGGTGCTCTGGGAGTCCCTATAGGGGATTTGGGGCAGTCTGGGGGGGTCTGGGGTTCTCTAGGGAGGGTTTGGGGGGTTCTGGTGGTGCTTTAGAGGCTCTATAGGGGTCTGTGGGAGCCAATAAAGGGTCATTGGGGGTCTGGAATTCTTGGGGTGTAAATGTGGCAGTTTTGGATTTTCTCTTGGGAAATTTTTTGAATTTTGAGGCAAATGCAGGAATTTGGGAATTTCAGGTCCAAGTGTGGGAATTTTGAGATCTGTAGAGAGGATTTGCAGGAATTTTATCCAAACATGGGTAAATTGGGGAATTTTAGGTCCAAATGTAGAAATCTTGGCTATTTGGCTCCAAATGTGGGAGTTTTTTTCCAGATTTCCTCTAAAAGTTCTTGGTGATCAGGAGCGCCAGAACTGGCAAGTCCTACCTGCTGCAGCCCTTCATCAAGAGCAAGTGTAGGAAATTCTGGTAATTGTCAGGTATTTTGGAAATTCTGAGTGGTCAAAGGATTAGGGGGATTTTGGGGGTATTTTCAGATGGATTTTTAAAATATATTTCCGGTATTTGTTTGGGTTTTGTTGTTTTTTGGTTTTTTTTTTTTGAGGGTTTCTTTTGTGTGTGTGGTGGGTTTTGGTTTTTTATTTGTTTTTTCCTTCATTCTGGATGTTTTTTGTTTGGTTTGGTGAATTTCTTGAAATTTGTGGAATATTATTGGCCTTTTTGGACAAATTTTCAAAGTTTTCCTTTCTTTTAGCCCTTTTAATGCTCTTTTGTTTTTTTGTTTTCAATTTTCCTTATTTGGTGCAATTTTGGACATTTTTTTTGCATTTTTTGAATTCTGTGTTCCTCCAGGCTCTCCTCCATCCTGCAGCATTTTGGGGCATTTCCTGTCACTTCTGAGTCATTTTTGGTCACTTTTGTGCCATTCTTGGCTACTTTTATAGCATTTTCTGTCATATTGGGTAATTTGGGGAAATTCTGTACCATTTGGGGAACATTTGAGGGGATTTGAGGTCAGTTTTGAGCAATTTTGTGTCATTTTGAGCCAGTTTTTTGTAATTTTGGATACATTTCTAGTCATTTTTTTATCATTTTGGGCCTATTTTCTGCCACTTTTTGGTCTCTTGAGGGGTGTTTTTGGTGACTTTTGAGCCCTTGTTTGCTGTCTTCAGTCCCGGTCTCAGTGTTGATCTCAGCGCAGTCCAGGTCCCAGTCCCGGAGCGGTGCCAGTCTCGGTGCTGGTTCCGGTGCCGGTCTTGGTCTCAGTCTTGGTGCCAGTGCCAGTTGTGGTGTCAGTTACGGTCTTGGTGTCAGTCCCGGTGCCGGTGCCTCTGTGGCGCCGGTCTCAGTTCCGGTGTACTGGTTCCGGTCCTGGTCCCGGTGCTGCAGCGGTGCCGCTCTCAGTTCTGGTGTCGGTTCTGGTCCCAGTCTTGGTCTCGGTGCCCGTCCCAGAGCAGCGCCGCTGTCGGTGCCGGTCTCGGATTCGGTGTCGGTCTGAGTCTTGGTGCTGGTGCCGGTTCTGGTGCTGATCTTGGTGTGGGTCTCAGTCCAGGTGCTGGAGATTTTAGGCCCATTTGGGTAATTTTGGGCCAAAGCGTGTTGCGTTGTGGTTTTTGGGAGTGGAGCTGAAGCCCAGAGCCGATAAGGCTCTGCGGTGGAAAGGCCGCTTGGGGAAGTTCAGGCGAAGCAGTCAAGCTCACACATGCACACACGGCACGTGGGCAGCTCAGCAAGGAGAGGCCAGAAGGCCTTTGCCCTGGATCAGTTCCAGCCAGGTTTATTTCCAGAAGCCCAAGGGGAATCCAGATTGGAAAGGGGAGCACGTGTGCCGGTCTGCAGCTCAAGTGTGAGCTTCAGCAGCCCAAGACCTTGAGGCACGGGGGCAGAGCAAAGGGCAGGAAAGGTCAGTGTCCTCTAGGGAAAACGGGGCCAGTGCCCGGGAACCCCAAAGCAATGGAGACCCAGAGGAAAGGAGAACCCAAAGGGCCAGGGGAATCAGGGAGGGGAGAAACTGAGGCAAACCATCGTGTCCAGAGCCCCATTGGGAAGTTCTCTGTCTCAGGCTGGGCAGGTGACTCTATGATCTGTCCTGCCAAGGCCAGGCCCTAGGTATTATGGCAAGGGGCTGCCGGGACTCCACACTCAGCATGATTCCAGTTGCTCACAGCCACTCCCAGTCAATCCCAGTATGATTCCCGTCACCCTCAGTGTGATCCCAGTTCTCCCCAGCATGGGTGCAGCTGTTCCAACTGTGATCCCAGTATGATCCCGGGTGCTCCTGGAATAGTCCCAGTCCCTCTCAGCATGTTCCCAGTCACTCCCAGTTGTCCCCAGTGTAGATCCACTCACTCCCAATTCCCTGTTTTTTATCGACCCCAGATGCCCAGTGACTTTTAGAGATGGACTTGGGCAGAGAGACCTTCAAACTCAACGTGCTCATCCCTTGTTTTCCCCAGACAGGATTTCTTATTCCCAAACCTTTGCAGGATAGAGGAGGAGGCTGTGAGGAAGAGGAAGATGCCCCAGGACAGCCAGGCAGGTGAGGAGGAAGTCAGTGCCCCTTTCCCCCTCTCTCCTGCTCCATCTCCCAGCCCAGCATGGCCCCGGCTGCAGGACAACCCCGCAGCCGACGCCGTCCTGCCGGGGACGCACTGAGGGGATCTCCTTCCCCTTCCCTCTGGCACGGAGGCAAATCCCATCCTCTCCTTGTCCTTCCTCCCCCAGACAAGGAGCTGAGCATGGAGACCAGGGAGGACAAATCCCCACGGCAGATCCTTGTGGAAGAGGCCGTTTTGAGCAGCTCCACGGGACAGGAATCCAACGGGGAGGAAAAGTCCTGGCGATCTCTCGTGAGAAGAGACTGCAAAAGCAGATCACGAGGATCTGAGGAGGAAAGAGCCACCCTGTGCCAGGCAGGCGGCCAGAGATGGAGCCAGAGCTCAGACCTGGTGGTCCATGAGCAGCTTCATGATGGGGAGAAGCCCCACAAGTGCTTTGGGTGTGCAAAGAGCTTCAGCTGGCGGAGCGACCTGCTTCTCCACCAGAGGATTCACACAGACGAACGGCCCTACGAGTGTGGGGAATGTGGGATGAGCTTCAGGAAGAGCTTCAGCCTGATGCGGCACCAGAAGATCCACACTGGGGAGAGGCCCCATGAGTGTGGGGAATGTGGGAAGAGGTTCAGAGAGAGCTCCAACCTAACCCAGCACCAGAAGATCCACACTGGGGAACGGCCATACAAGTGTGGGGAATGTGGGAAGTGCTTCAGGCGCCGTAACTCCCTGACCATGCATCAAAGGACCCACACTGGAGAGAGGCCCTACAAGTGTTCCAAGTGTGGGATGGGTTTTCTGACCAGTTCCCATCTCCTTGAACATCAGCAGACACACATAGAGGAGAGGCCCTTCCGCTGCCCCGACTGTGGGAAGGGCTTCAAGCACAACTCCAACCTCATCAGCCACAGGTGCATCCACACCGGGGAGAGGCCCCATGAGTGTGATGTATGTGGGATGAGCTTCATACGGAGGTCTCACCTGATCCGCCACCAGAGGACCCACACTGGGGAGAGGCCTTATGACTGTGATAAATGCAGCAAGAGGTTCTGCACGAGCTCCAATCTCCTCTTGCACCAGCGGATTCACACAGAGGAGAGGCCCTTCCGCTGTCCTGACTGTGGGAAGGGTTTCACACGGAACTCCACGCTCTCCACCCACCGGCACATCCACACTCAGAGAGGCCCCACGAGTGTCCCCAGTGCAGGAAGAGCTTTTCACAGAGGTCTCACATGACCAGACACCAACTGAGGCACCGCTAAGGGAAGCCCTGCGAGTGCCCCCAGTGCAGGAAGAGCTTTGTGCTCTGCTCCAACTCCATCCCCCACTGGAGGTCCCACGTTGGGCAGAGCCCTGGTGTCACGATCCGCTCGTACAAGCGAGAGTCGAGATGGTTCATTTACTGATCTCAGAGTGCAAAACACAACACAGAGGGGATTTAAGTATTAATCAAAACAAATGCACCTTTTATTGATTGACCACAGCAAATGCCATAGAGGGATTAAGAGAGAGAGATAGAGAAAGCGAGAGAGGAAAGGAGGGATATAGCTACCAAAGGTGGAGATGAAGTCCTCGTGGTCCGGGCGATGGATCCACCTGTCATGTCGGGGAGAGTCTCTCATAATCTCTGGTTAACTCAGGGTTTTTTATTATAGTCCTTCATCGTGGGGGGAACAAGTAATTAGTCTACTGAAGCCACCAAGGGGGAACAGGTAGCCCATGTTCTCAGCAGTAAGTGAGAGCCATTGTCTTCTTGGTCCAAGGACCACACCTGCAGGCAAACATCTCACTTTGGGTAAGTCAGCCCCAGCCCCGTACTGGGGTTATACGGGTCTCGTGTCTCAGTCCTTGGGAGGGGGCTTCGATCTCAGTCTGTCACAGTGGCTGTGAAGCAGATGAGGGATTTTCCGTGGGGGACCACCAGAGTTACCCCAGAAAGTTCCCTTGGCCAAGAGGTGGGGAAATTCATAGGCTATTGTCGTGAAGCAGGGAGCGTGAAGCGGGTGCAATCTTCAGGCACAGAAACTGCCATTACACTGCTCAAAGCCAGTGCACCGTGGCGTGGTGACACAGGAAAATGCACCTGCAGACGATTGGCAAGCATCCACCTCGAGCAGGCCAGAACTGCAGTGGGGTCCTTGGGGTCCTCGCAGTGATCGTGAGGCAAATGAGGGGAACTTCACAGCGACTCTTACAGAAGGGACCTTAAAGCCCAGGCAGTGCCAGCCCTGCCGTGGCAGGGACACCTGCCACTGTCCTGGGGTGCTCCAAGCCCCATCCAGCCGTGTCCAAAGGCAGCAGTCAGGCAGAAATGCGCTCGCCTGGCTTAGGCTGTGAGGTCCTCTGACACCAGCATGATGACAGATGCCATAGAATTCCATAGAATTCCATGTTTCCAAGGGAAACAGCCCTGGAGAACCCCAGAATCCTGGAGGATTCCCACTCCAGGGTGGGAGGGTGCTGAAACGCTGAGGAGACCCCAGTTGCCCACTTTCCTGACTTTGAAGCCCCTTCCCAAGCTCCTGTCCCTGTCCTCAGTGAATTCTCCAGCCAGGAGGGGATTGCCCTGCTCCAGAGGAGATATCCCAACAGGAATGCTGAGGGAGCTGCCTGGGCACCCCTGGGATGGGGCTGGGACCCCCAGAGACCCCAGCCCAGCATAATTGAGCCACCCTAGATGCACCTGTAACCAGTGCCAAAGGCTGAAATTCCCCCAAAGCATCACAGAGTTGCTGGAACCCTTTTCCCACAGCTGATTTCTGCTTTCTCATCCTTTTTTTGTTTGCACCTGCACAGCTCTGCCAGCCCTCCCCTTGCCAAAGAAATGCGATTCTCAAAAATGATAACTGAGAGTGACCAGGACCGAGTTAAAAAATAAAAGAAACAGGGTGAGATGGTTTATTTGGTGTCAATGATGTCACCTGCACAGCTCCCGCCATGGGCACCGTGCGGGTGGGTGAGAGGCTGGACATGAGGCCAAAGGTGCCCTGGGCTGAGCCCCAGCGTGGGCAGCGGCTGCGGGGGGATTCTGCCCCTGGGCCCCGCTCAGGTGAGAGCCCAGCTGCAGGATGGGAGCTGCTGGGGCGAGCCCAGAGGAACTGGAGCCCCTCTGGAGCCGGGCTGGGAGAGCTGGGAATGTTCCCCTGGAGAAGGGAAGGATGCAGGGAGAGCTCAGAGCCCCTTGCAGGGCGTGAAGGGGCTCCAGGAGAGCTGGAGAGGGACTGGGGACACCTGGAGCTGCTCCCAAAATCCCGGGGTGACCCCGGGCCCGAGCCCCGCCCCTTTGAGACCCCTCCGCCTCCCGACCAATCAGATCGCTCGGTGGTGTTCTGGTCACGCCCCCTGTGTGGTGGTTCCCACCGAGGAACGCCGCTTGCTCCGCCCCTCAGCCTGTTCCTGGACGCCCATTGGCTGTCGTCAAGGGAGGCGGGGCTTACACAGGGTTTGGAAAGCGGCGGCGGCGGCACCGGCGGAACGGAGCGGGCGGAACCGCGTTCAGCTCCTCTCCTCTCCTCTCCTCTCCTCTCCTCTCCCTCTCCCTCTCCTCTCCCCTCCCTCTCCCTCTCCCTCTCCCTCTCCCTCTCCCTCTCTCCACCGCTCCGCGCTTTCCGCCCAGCAACGAGGGCTGCAGAGACCCCAGCACAGACTCCGCTCCACAGAGACCACCTCCAGCCCAGCACCCAGCTAAGCACGGATGGACACCATCAGGGCACCCCCATAAGGGGAGGAGGATGGACATGACCTGCCTCCCATTATCACCACAGAAAACCTTGATCCGAGCCAAGAGCAACAAGGAGCGCTGCGGAGACCCCAGCAGAAACTCCGCTCTGTGGAGATCACCTCCAGCCCACACTGAGGGAAGCAGGAACAGAAACAACCCAGCCCCCATCCATTGCGGACGAGGACCCAAATATCCCGGGGGGTCCCTGGGTTTGGGGTTTTTGGGGGTGGGATGTTTGGAGCTTGCAGGGTTCCAAAGCTGAACAGCACATTCTCCTGTGAGAGACATCAGGAGCTCCCCAGGATGTGTTTTTGGGGGGTCCCGGTGGCGGCAGAGCCCCGGTGGGGGCCGGGGGGATGCGGGTCCCCCCGCGGTGGGGGTTGGGCTTCCCGGGCCGGGCCCTCCGAGCTCTTGGACCAGCGGGGGGACACTGGGTTTGGGGAGCCCTGGGAAAGCCTCAGCTTCCCTAAGCAGGACCCTGGAGAAAGGAGAGCCCCAGAAGTGCAAAGAGGGGAACCCAAGAGAGGGGGACCCCTGGGATTGCCGGGACCCGAGCAGGAGCTGCTGGGGCTGGAGGGGTGAGATGGCCGAGAAAGGGGTTTCGGGGTCTTGGTGCTCAAAGTGGCTGCTCCTAGTTTGAGCCCAGTTATTCCCAGTAGGAGACCAGTTACTTCCCCTCACTCCCTACCTGATCCCTGTTGCTCCCAGTATGAGCCCAGTCACTCCCAGTCATTCCCAATTATGATGCCATTTGCCCCAAATACAGTCCCAGTTACTCCCAGTTTGTCAATCTTTTGTCCAGTGTGTTCCCAGTTCTCCCAGCTGCCCCGAGCATAGTCCTAGGCACTCCCAGTAGATCCTAGTCTCTCCCAGCAGGGCCCCAGTCACTCCCACTTGCTCCCAGTGTCCCCAGCATGGTCCCAGTTCCCCCCAGCACATAGCCAGTCTCTCCCAGTTTGGTCTCAGTCACCACCCCTATGGTCTCAGACACTCCCAGTGTATCCCAGTGCCTGGACATTCTCATAGTCATTCCCAGGCACTCCCAGTTACCTCAGTTTGGTTCACTTGTCCCCAGTTTTTCCCAGTTGCTCCCAGTTCCTCCCGTGTGTCCCCACTTGGCTGCCACCATGGGCCTGATATCTCCCAGTAACCCCCAGTCAGGGTCCATTGACACCCACTCTAATCCCAGTGTGATTGTAGTTACTCTCAATATGATGCCAGTCACTTGCAACCTAATTCCAGTCACTCCCAGTGTGATGCCAGTAGCTTCCAGTGTGATCCCAGTTGTTCCCTGTCAATGCCAGCATGACCCAGTAGCCTCCAGTATGATCCCAGTCACTCCCTGTCTCTCCCAGTACATCCCAGTCACAGCCAGCATGCTCCCAGTCACTCCCACCTCCTCTGAGTTTCTGTCAGCATGATTCCACTTGCTCACAACCACTCCCAGTCAGTCCCAGTATGATTTTCATCACCTTCAGAGTAATCCGAGTTCTCCCCAGCATGGACCCAGCTGTTCCCACTGTGATCCCAGTATAATCTCAGTTGCCCCAGCATAGTTCCAGTTGTTCCCAGTTGCTCCCAGTACCATCCCAGTTTCCCCTAGAACAGTCCCAGTCCCTCTCAGCATGGTCCCAGTCACTCCAGCATGGTCCTGGCTGTTCCCAGTGTTGTTCCAGTCCCTCCAGTGTGTTTCTAGACACTCCCAGTATATCCCAGTTGCCCTCAGCATGCTCATAGTCATTCCCAGTCACTCACAGTTCCCCAGTAAGTCTCTAGTTACCTGAGAATGATCCCAGTCTTTCCCAGTCACTCCCAGTTCCCTCCAGCATGATCCCAGTCTCTGGCAGTTGCCCAAAGTACAGTCCCAGTCACTCCCAGTGTGATCCCACTATAATCCCAGCATGGTTCCAGGTGTTCCCATTCACTCCTGCCATGGTTCCAGTCACGCCCAGTATCATCTCAGTCACTGCTGCTCTGGCTCCAGTCCTTCCCAGGATGGTTCCACTATGAACCCAGTCTCTCTCAGTACGATGCCATTTGCTCCCAGCATGGTCCCAGTTGCTCCCCATCACCCAGTATGGTTCCAGTCACTCCCAGTACTATCCCAGTCACTCCCAGTAAATCCCAGTATATCCCAGCTGCCCTACATGTGCTTCCACTCACTCCCTGTTGTTCCCAGTAGCTTCCAACATGATTCCAGGTGCTCATAGTGACTCCCAGTCAACTCCAGCATGATTCCAGTCACTCCCATGTCCCCCCTGGCACCTCCTGGAATCCCCATTCCTGGGCACTGCGACCCCCCCGCATCTCCTGACCCAGCTCTGGGACCCCCGCGCACCCCCGTATCCTGCACCGACACCGCCCTGCACCCCCTTTCCCGGGGATCCTCCTCTCCCAGCCCCCGGATCCCCTGTTTCCGTCACCCCAGGGACCCCCGCACCCCCATTCCCGGGGGCACCTCATCCCCAGGCCTCCCTTTCCTGGGAAACCCGAACTGCGCACGGGGCTCTCCAGCCGCCCTGGGATTCACGATCACCCAGAGGAAAGGGAGAGATCACGAGAGAGCCAGAGCAGGAGACTGGGAATCAGGGATCGCAGTGCCCGCGCCCAGTCCCGCTCCGCCGGGGCTGGGACCCGCAGCCGCAGGGAAAAATGGATCCGCGGATCGCGGGGCTTCCCCCGCTTCGGGCCGAAGCCAGCGGCTTCCAGGCAGAGTCTGAGCGCAGGGCCCGGCAGTGGGGCACAGCCCGGCGCGGGGGTCCCGCAGGGCGTGGGCGAGGAGGGTCCCGGGGGATGGCAGCAGGGGATGCGGGGGAATCGCCTGGAATTCCGCCGTGCCCTCCGCCGCGCTCCCTCGGGCACTTTGGCTTCCGCCTTCCCCGCGCTGCGCCGCCGGGATCTGCCCGGCCCGCGGTGACGTCACTGCGCCTCCAGCGGCCCCTGGCGGCGCCAATGGCGGGGCCGGAGCCGGCTCTGGGGGCGGGGCCGGGGCTGTGGGCGGGGCCGCAGCGGAGCAGCGCCATGGCTCCGGGGCTGGGGCTGGGGCGCTCCTGAGGGACCAGGGGAGGGCGGCCACAGCTGAGGGGGACCCCGGCACCGGCACTCTTGATCGCCCGTTCCGGAGCACCCAGGAGCCCCTCAAGCCCCATTCCTGGCCGCCGCCATCCCCCGGAACGCCCATTCCCGGCACGGGTTCCGCTCTGCACCCCCTTATCCGGCACCAACAACCCCCGCACCCCTTTCCCGGCCATCCCGCCTCTCCCACCCCCAGAGCCCCCTTTTCTCATCCTGGAACTCCCAAACCCCCTTCCCAGCCCTCGCAGCTCTCCCAGTCACTCCTTTCCTCCAGCCATGGCCCCCTGAAACATGATTTTATAGAGTTTAAATTTTAGCTAAGGGTTAGAAGCCATTTATATTGATCAAGATGTCAGTTAGATCAGTAAATGGTAGGTTAATGATTATTAGATGCCCAAGCTAGAGCTAACTGTTTTATTATGAGCTTTTTTATAGAAAAAGTGGAGTAAGTGAACGTCATAAGAAAAATTGAACCACTAAGAACAATGGCCAGCACCCGGACTTGGTATCAATCAATCAATCACCAAGCAGGGACCTTGGATCGTACCAGAGGGTCACAGAGACCTGATGGAGACTCTCCTGACTTCATCCTCTGAGACCACTGACCCAATTCGAGACCACCGACCCAATTCAAGAGAAGAACTGCGCACGCATGAAGGACTAAAGCCTCATTTTAGTACAGAGCGGGGATGGGAGGTGCCGGGGTTATGCATATGTATTGTATGTAAGATCTTGGAGAATAAATAGAGAGCAAAGAGCCTTGTTCGGGGCGGCCACGCCTTTCGGAGATGACTCCCGTGCCGCCCGCCGGTGAATAAACACACCACTGTCTAACTTTAATTAGTTAGAGGGTCTGTCCGTGATTATATCGGTTTTCAACGACTCAGTCCCAGCCCCCACCCAGCTCAATTTGGGTGTCCCATCCTGTGAAAAACGCCAATCACTTGTTTTAAAATTTTAAAAGTTTAATAGTAAATAAGATGGTTATAAAAATAGAGTAAAAAAATTGAACAATTTTAGAGTTAGGACAATACGAGACAATAAAAACAAAGTTTCAGACGTCTGGGTGCCTCCCCGAGCGAAAAGCTTCGGAGAAGGACCCCCGTTAACAAGGATTATTTCTTAAAAGCAATAGCCTGTTGAATATTCATACATTTCATACATGATGCATAAATTCCATTCAAATAAAGAACTGTCTCTGGTTAGTTTCACTTTTTCCTTTAATCTCTATGGCGTCCACAGGGCTGAGTGAGCAGGAGAAGTTGGTCTCTTCTGATAAGGAAGTAGTAAATTCTTTTTCTCTGAAAGATTTACGTTTTCCTGTGTTTGGTACATAAACTACATTTTAACTACAAAACTTCATTTACTATACTATCAAAATATTAATACAACACCAACAATTAACACAACACAACAACATATAGTAAATATATTGCGTAGAGCCATAGAATATGCACTTTTCACAATCCCCCTCTTTTCCCTCTTCCTTCCGCCTCTTCCCCATCGCTCCCCCAATCCCAATCCCTCCCCCGTGAGTGGTTTGGGGTTTCCAGGCCCCTCCCCACGCCCCTTTCGTTTATTTTGGGGGCTCCCAGTGCCACCAGTGCCCCCAGCCCGGCCCCCAGGGTCACCTCCGCCTCCCCAAATTCCGCTGCCGGGGTGCGCGGGGCGCTGCGGGTCTGCCTGGCAACTGAGGAGTCATCAGCGGGGAAAGCTCTGATTGGCTGGAAACTGCCCCGCGCGGTCTCTGATTGGCTGGCGCTGTGAGAGCCGCTGGGCTCCGCCCAGCAACTGGGAGTCAGAGCCCTGCCGGGCGCTGATTGGCTGGAAATCGGTGGGCGGGGCCAGAGCCCTGGATTTCTGCCGGCAGCTGAGTTCGTCATCAGCGTCGCGCGCTCTGATTGGCCAGACTCCGTTTAGGGGTGGGACGGGATGCCCTCGGGACCAGGGGCCCCTCGGATTTGGGGATTCCGATCCCCCCGTGGCCCTCGGGGAACCCCCAAAATGGGCTGAAAGCGGCAGGAGCCGCCCAAAAATGGAAAAAAGGGAAAAAAGGGAATGGGAGAGGATGGGATTGTGGGGAGGGGTCTCTCCCTGCGGATGGGGTCCCTTCTTGGGGCCGCTCTCTCCCCGATCCCTGTTTCATTCCCGACCCCTTTCCCATTTCGGATCCCATTCCCGTTCCGATCCATTCCTGATCCAGATCCCGTTCCCATTCCCAATCCATTCCCGTTCCTGATCCGATTCCTATTCTCAATCCCGTTCCCGATCTCGTTCCCATTCCTTTCCCGTTCTCGATCCCGTTCCCTCCGTTGTTTCCAGGGAATGGCTCCGATCTCAACTCTAAACACAGAGGAGTCAAATCCTGGGGGTCAAACACCCCAAATCCAGGGGGTCAAACACCCCAAATCCTGGGGTCAAACACCCCAAATCCAGGGGTCAAACACCCCAAATCCTGGGGTCAAACACCCCAAATCCTGGGGGGCGATCAAGCATTCCAGATCTGGGGGTCGAACATCCCAAATCCAGGGGTCAACCCCCCTGACCTCATCCTGGGGAGATCAAACACCCCAAACCCACACTCAGGGGTGTTCAGCCTCCCCTTGCCCCCAAACCCAAATTTTAGGATCAATCCCCACAAATCCCAAACCCTGGAGTGTCAAACACCCTCAAACCCCAAATTTTGGGGTTAAACCCCTCCCATCCCCAAATCCCAGCATTTAGAACATTTGGGGTGTCCAACCACCCCGATCCTGAAGTTTGGGGTTAAACCCCCCAAATCCCAACCCCTGGGGTGTCAAACACCCCCAATTCCCGAAGTTTGGGGTTAAACTCCCCCAGATCCCAAATTCTGCGGTCAAACCCCCCCCAAACCCTGGGCTGTCAAACACCCCCAATTCCCAAATTTTGGGGTTAAATTGCCCCAACCCCAAATTCCGGGGTCAAATACCCCAAATCCCAACCCCTGGGGTGTCAAACATCCCAATTCCCAAAGTTTGGGGTAACCCCCCCAATCCCAAATCCTGGGGCGTGAAGCACCCCCAAATCCCAAATTTTGGGGTTAAATCAGCCCAAACCCCAAATTCTGCGATCAACCCCCCCCCAAACTCCCAAATTTTAGGATCAACTCCCCCTTCCATTTCCAAACTTTGGGGTGAACCCCCCCGACCCCAAACAACCCCCCCCCAAAAAAACCCCAAAACAAAAACCGAAACAAAAACAAAACAACAACAACAACAAAAAACACCCCCACACAAAAAAAACCCCAAATAAACAAACAAAAAAAACCCACAAAAAAACAACTCCAGCCCTGGGGGCACCGTGGGGTTGATTTTGGGTCGATTTTGGGTTTATTTGGGGCAGCTCCAGGTGCAATGTCTGCAGAGAGACCCTGGGTACAAAGCTGGGAAAACCCCCAAAAAACAGCAGGAAACCCCCAAAATCCCTCAGGAAACCCAAAACCCCACAGAAAATGGCAAGAACCCTTGGGGGTTGGACAGGAGATTTGGAGTTTATGGGGGATTGATTTGGGATTTATTTGGGATTCATTTTGAGTTTATTTGGAGGGTTTTGGGGGGGTTATTTGAAGGGTTTTTTAGGATTTATTTTGGATTTATTTGGGGTTGATTTGGGGTTGATTTTGGATTTATTTGGGTTTTATTTTGGGTTTATTTTGGATTGATTTTGGTTGATTTGGGGCTTGTTAGGGATTTATTTGGGGTTTATTTGGGGATGATTTTGGGTTTATTTGGGGCTTATTTGAGATGTATTTTGGGGTTGATTTGGGGTTTATTTGGATTTATCTGGGGTTGATTTGGGGTTGATTTGGATTTATTTCGGATTTTTTTGGGTTTGATTTGGGATTTATTTGGGACAGCTCCAGGTGCAATGTCTGCAGAGAGACCCTGAGTACAAAGCTGGGAAAAACCCAAAACTGTCAGGAAACCTCAAAAACCCTCTCCTTCTTTTTTACATTTTGACCCCATTTTTTGCATTTTGTGTTAGTATTTTTTCGATTCTGTCGCCATTTTTTTCCATTTTGACACAATTTTTTTACATTTCTGGTTGTTTTTTTTCCATTCCGTCCCCCTTTTTTTTTTTTTTTTTTTTTTTTTTTGCACTTCAGGTTGTTATTTTTCCATTTTGACTCCATTCTCCATTTTTTTGGATTTCATCTCTGTCCTAGGGTGACTTTCTGATGCCTGTATCCCCAGTTGTCTGTTCTGTTTGTGCTGTATATTGAGTCCTGTGCCTTTCAGACTGGTTCTAAGAGCAAGGAGAAGCACAGAGTTTGTTTTGAGAAAACTGCCTGACTCCTCCACATTCTTCTCCGGACGGGGTGTTCGGCGGAGGCTTGGAGACTGCAGGACAGAGATTTTTTGCTTTTAGCTAATTTCAGCTAGCTAGGGCACAGAAGTTCCCTGGACTGGTTTTTTGCCCTTTTTCTCGGAACTGTTCAAACCTGCTCTGGACTGAAAACCCATGGGAGCACTGGGGGCTGCCCCTGCGGCAGGACTCTGGCTGCGGGCTCAGCACGGCCAAGTTCCCGTGTTTGGACAGACTCAGGGGCTGCCCCCGGGGAGCGCGGGGCTCGAGCGTGGAACGGACACGCGGACGAACGGCCCCGGGGCTTCAGCTGCAGCGGCGGCGGCGGCGGCGGCGAGTCTACGACCCTGCCCGTCTCTCTGCTGTTCCTGCCCTCCCTCTGCCGCATTCCCGCACTCCGTCTCGGTGTCCCGCAGCCTGTCCCGGTGTCCCTTTCCCGGTCTCCCCAGCCCCTGTCGGTGTCCCCGTCCCGAACTCTCGCTCTCCCCCCGCAGGGCCGGGCCATGCCCCCGGCCCGTCCCCGGCCCCGGGCGGCGCTGCCCCGTCCCCGGCCCCGGGCGTCCCGCCGCGGCCTCGCCTCCGCCCGGCTCTGGCCGTACTGGCGGTGGCGCTGCTGGCCGGGCATCAGCGCCTGGGGCCGGGGCGGCATCGCCGCCCTTTGGCCGCGCCTGTGCCGAGCCCGGCCCCGGCCCCGAGCCCGGCCCGAATCGCGACCCCGGCGCCTCCCGGGCCCCGCGGAGGACACACGCGGCGCGGCCGCTCCCGCCGCCTCCGCTGCGGCTTCCCCGGGCCGAGCTCCGCCGCTCGGCAGCGCGGCCGCCGGCCCCGAGCCGCCGGGGCCCGGGGCGCTCGGGGGGCGCTCGGGGGCCGTGTCTGGCCCCGGGCCGAGCGCTGACGGCCGCGTGTCGCCCGCAGGGAAGGCGCAGGAGGCCCTGCAGGAGCGCTACCGGCCGGGTTCGCTGCTGGGGCGCGGAGGCTTCGGCAGCGTCTGCTCGGGGACGCGGCTCTCGGACGGCGCCCCGGTGAGCGGCGGGGCCGGCGGCGGGCGGAGGAGGAGGAGGAGGAGGAGGAGGAGGAGGAGGAGGAGGAATAGGAGAAGACCGGGGCGCGGCGGGGCGGGCGGCGAGCTCAGCCCGCTGCTGCCCTTTGCTCGCAGGTGGCCATCAAATGCGTGCCGCGGGATCGCATCCAGCACTGGGGCGAGCTGGTGAGCGAGCGGGGCCAGCGGCAGAAGCCGGGCCGTGCCGGGCCGGGATGAGCCGGGGCCCGGCAGGGTGGGAGCCGCCGGGAGCCGGGCAGGGAGAGCGGGCGTGGGGTGAGCGGGGGCCCAGAGCATCCGGGGCTGGGTGAGGGGTCCCGGAGCCCTGGCACGGCCTCAGCCCCACCGACGGCATCGTGGTCCTCCCGCAGCCCGACGGCGCCCGTGCGCCCCTGGAAGTCGTGCTGCTGCACAAGGTGTCCTCTGGATGCGCTGGTGTCATTCAGCTCCTGGAGTGGGTTGAGCTCCCCGACAGCTTCTTGTTGGTGCTGGAGCGTCCAGAGCGGAGCCAGGACCTCTCGGGTTTCCTGGCGGAGCGGAGGTTCCTGCCGGAGGAGGAGGCGCGGGGGCTGTTCCGCCAGGTGCTGGAGGCCGTGCGGCACTGCACCAGCTGCGGGGTCCTGCACCGCGACATCAAGCCCGAGAACATCCTGCTCGACCTGGCCACCGGGCAGCTCAAACTCATCGACTTTGGCTGTGGCGCCTTCCTCCAAGACACAGCCTACACCCAGTTTGCAGGTGAGCCCTCGCAGGGGATGTTCCTGGGCATCTCATGGCCCAGCCTGGCTGGAGCACCGGGGCTTCCCCCTCTCGCTGCTAGGAGCAGGATTATTTCTTGAGCCAAGTTGCTTCTGGGTGGGCTGGGAGGGGGCCAGCCCCCACGTGCCCAGGGATGCTGGGGCGAGGCTCTAGGAGCAGCAGCATCCCCTGATGAACTCCGTCTGTGTTCCATAGGAACCCTGGCCTACAGCCCACCAGAGTGGATCCACCACCAACGCTACCACGGCGAGGCAGCCACGATCTGGTCCCTGGGCCTCCTGCTGTACCACCTGGTGATGGGGAAGCACCCGTTCAGGAGGGGCCAGCAGATCATCTGGGGGCGGATCTTGTTCCCACGATGGCTCTCTCAAGGTGGGTCCTCATCTCTGGGCACAGGGGAATACCTGTGTTGGGAGACAGCAGCAGGCTCATGAGCACCCTGCCCTGGCAGCTGCTGAGGAGGTGGCACGTCCTGCTCTCCTCCAAACACAGAATCCATCGGGAAGTTTAGGCACAGCTCTGGGCACACCCAGCATGGCCTGGGCACGGCAATGGGGGGGCAAAGCAGATGGGATCCTTCTGCAGCTGACTGGTGGGTTCTGGTTTCTCTCTTCAGAGTGCCAAGATGTAATTAAGAGGTGTTTGTCCATGCAACCCTTGGACAGGCCGTCTTTGGAAGACCTCTTCCATGACCCTTGGCTGCAGGGTATTCATCTGCCCTAGAAGATGGGAGAGGTCCATGTGCACAATTGGATCCAAAAACCTGGCAGGTAACAGCTCCACACATCTCATGGCAACCAGTGGCAAAGAAAACCAGCCTGGTTTTGTCCTGCCTGGAGCTCTGAGCAGGGATCATCATCAGGGATCATCTGTGCTGGAGCTTAGCTGCTGGAGACCTGGTCTAGCCAGCACTGGTGGCCACCATCCAGCCTGGGTTTGCTTGTCCTGGTTCATGGATGGCTGGGGCCCTGGGCAGAACACGGACAGCCTGGTGTGGCCCCCAGGGAAGGAGGAGCCCCTGGAGAAGCTCTCTCACGTGGGGCTGCTGCTGGAGACACCGAGGACAACCTCAAGGATGACAATCTCTTCCTCGACCAGGTCACAGGCAGCTGAAGATGATCGACTTGGATTCTGGCACCTTCTTCAAAGACACGCTCCATGCCCAATTTGCTGGTGAGTCCAGAGCCAGGGGGATGCTCCCAGATGTGGGCATGGCACGGCCTGGGCGGGCACCAAAGGTTCCCCCCTTTGCTGGGGCAGATGTAACAAATTCTTCACTCAGTGTCCAGCCGCTTTTTGGCTGGGCAGCTGCTGAGGGGCTGGATGTGCCATGGCTGGCTGCAGGCTGGGCACATGTCCTGCCCTCCTGCTCTGCCCCCAAAGGCAGCAGGGATGGGCAGGTTTGGGCCCAGCTCTGAGCACGGCCAGCATGGCCTGGGCACTGCGGGCGGCTGGGACCAGGGCACAGAGCCTTCAGCTGACGGGCAGTTTCTGGTTTCTCTCCTTGCAGCCGGGCTCTGCGGATGCTGAGGCTGCTCTGGGCTCTGCCAGGGCTCTGCTGGGCTCAGCCCCGGGCACGGCTGGGCTCGCTCTGCCCTCACACTGCTCTGACAGCTTTGCACCAGACGAGCCCGTTCCGAGCACAGCGCCTGAGCTTTCTGCTTTTGCAGGTGAGTGAGACTCTCCTGCTGGCCAAGAGACTGCAGTCAGGGATCCACATCCACTTGGCAGGAACCCAAACACTCCACAGTCCCAGCTGAATGCCTGGATCTCCACAGGATGTTTCATCTGTCCCACTCTTCATTCCTTTTTGGCTGGAATTGTGCAATTGCCCTTTCTTCCTCCTCCAGAAGTGCCACAAGTGAGCAAAACCTGAGAGTGGGCGGTGTTCCTAGGGCAGTGCAGTCTGGAGCTGATGGATGAGGAATCGCCCTTCTGCACCTCCAGACCAGAGCAAAAAGCTGTAAGTGGGACTTTGTGTCTTTAGGAAACCCCTGACAATTTCAAAGGGAATGTGCAGCTCATTCAGACTGAGAAGGAAGGTCATTTTCTAAAGGATTTGGCATTTGGCAGAGTTTAGATTCCCAGTCCTGCTTGGAGCTGGCAGGGTGTCACGATCCGCTCGTAAACAGGGGTCGTGATGGTTCGTTTTCTGATCTCAGAGTGCAAAACACAACACAGAGGGGATTTCAGCATTAAAACAAATGCACCTTTTATTGATTGACCCCAGCAAATGTGATAGAGGGATTAAGAGTGAGAGAGGAGAGAGAGAGATTGGGGAAAGGGGGGATATAGCTACCAAACGTGGAGACGGAGTCCTCGTGGTCCGGTCGATGGGTCCGCCTGTCACGTCGGGGAGAGGCTCTCTCCAAATCTCTGGTTAACTCAGGGGTTTTTATTATAGTCCTCAGTCACGGGGGGAACAGGTAAAAGTGTTGAAGCTCCCGAGGGGGAACAGGTAGTCATGTTCTTAGCAGTAAGCGAGAGCCATTGTCTTCTTGGTCCAACGATCACGCCTCCAGGTAAATATCTCACTTTGGCTGAGTCAGCCCCAGCCCCCTGTATTGGGGTTGTCGGGGTCTGATGTCTCAGTCCTTGAGAGGGGCTTCATATAGGGGTCTCAATCTCAGTCCTTGCAAGGGGGTTTTGATCTCTGTCTGTCTCGATGGTTGCGAAGCAGATGAAGGATTTTCTGTGGGGGACCACCAAAGTTACCCCAGAAAGTTCCCTTGGCCAAGAGGTGGGGAAATTCATAGGCTATTGTCGTGAAGCAGGGAGCGTGAAGCAGGTGCAATCTTCAGGCACAGAAACTGCCATTACACTGCTCAAAGCCAGTGCACCGTGGCGTGGTGACACAGGAAAATGCACCTGCAGACGATTGGCAAGCATCCACCTCGAGCAGGCCAGAACTGCAGTGGGGTCCTCGGGGTCCTTATGACGATCGTGAGGCAAATGAGGGGAACTTCAGACAGACTCTTACATCACCCCGTGACTCACGATTGTCTTCAAGAGATCTTCTTCAGCAGGGTTCCGTAGTGGTGTTGCGAAGTCTTCAGGACTCCTCAACGTTGGTAGTATATCCCGAGAAACAGAGGTAGCATGTAGAGAGGGAGGAAAAGAAGGAAAAGGAAAAGTAGAAAAGGAAAAAGTAAGAGTAATTAATTCAGATTATAAAACAAATCACAATTAATCAAAACAATAAAAATAATCAGTATTAATTAAAATAATTCTTTCATAACAAATCACAAAAAATCAAAAGTAATTTTCAGAAGATTACAAAAGGAAATAATTTCAAAATATACATTCAAATTTTATAATCGCCTTGTGTCAATAGTCTTGGGGATGTTCATAGGGGAGAGGATATCTGCCAGGTTATGAGCATTAATTATGGACGTCAACCGTGTTAACCGTTTCATCATTCTCCAATTCATAATGAATAAGATTGCTGGAAAAAGAAAACCAATTAAAACTAAAATCAAAAGGACAATTATAGGATGACACAATTTGTTTTTTCTTTCACATTATGATGAACAGTTATCAGGGTTTTCTGCCCATCTTTCTTGATTTTTTTTTTTTTTTTTTTTTTCCCCCCAAAATTTCTATTAAGTCCTGGTGAAGTAACAATTGCTTTACCAAAGTTAAGTTCATTCCAATGGGAGTAGGTGATAGTTTGTGAATCAATGTGTAATTCGATTGCAAGAGGTAATGAAGTAGTAACTGGAGCTTTATAAGAAAAATCACATCCTGTAATTTTAGTAAAATTGCAAGCACAGAAGTTTGAATGATTTTTAGTGTCCAGTACCATGTTTTCTACAAATACCATATCACAAATAGTTCTAAAGCATGCACAGCCATTGCCTATATATATAAGGACTGTTCCAGGGGCCTCGTTGGGATGAATTTCAAAATGACAGATATTTTGCTCTGTATCCAGACAAATATCTTGGGCTATAATTGCATTACTTTCACAGATAAACCCTTGTTGTTCTCGGACAATACAGGATTCTAAGTTAACAGTTTGCCATTTCTCACCAATTTGACGGGCCCATTCCCTATGCTCGGAAGGATAGAGAATAGCTCCATCATAATTCAATCCTAATGCAATGATAGGCAATATCAAATGTACTGAAGCATTTCGTATGGTTAACACAAAAGCTGTAGCCGTGTTTGTAATGGGGTTGTAAGTAAAATTTACTAAGTTCCACCAGGATTGGAATTCTCTTTCAAAGTCAGTGGCATTGTCCCAAATTATTTTCCGAATTTCAGTAGGGAAAGTGCCTTCTTCACCTTCTCTTATAATAGAGGCAACAACTGACTGCATCCACAATTGAGCTTGGATACAGCTGAGAGCCAAAGAAACATTGTTTTGTGTAGCATTGAGTGCATCAATTACCAATTTATGATCTTTTACATTTACCTTTTCCCAATTTGGTAATACGTTTGATAACAACCACTGATGTGTTCCCAAAGCCAATAAGGACGACTGTAGTGGTTGTTGTAATTTAGTCAAATCTCTAGTTGTGGCAGCCAATTTATTCATTAATACTTCTGAATCAATACTATTTAGAATTCCCAATCCTGTTCCAATAACATTGGTTTTTCTCTTAATGTCTGGAGCCAAGCATAACGGTGGTTGGGTTGGAGTGGTGGTGGTATGAGCTGTAGCAGATTGGGCTGTGATATTTATTTTAAACTTGAAAGAAAGCCCTTCAGTATTTTTGGCCCAGAGACAAACTACTTCTACTGTTTGTGGTAGTGTGAAATTGTTCCAACAGTCCTGTACGCTTGGATGTGTGCAGACCTCTTGGTGCTTATATGTTTGGTTTGTCTGAACACTGATTAAGATTGCCTTACTATAGGTGGTTCCATTAATCATTCGGCACCCTTTACTAATTTTTTCCCCCACTATCCCTGGAAGCTGCCAGGTTTTTTGGTTTTCCCATTCCTGCCTAGTGTATATCTGATTTTCATGCATAACAAGAGTTGATAGGTTTAAATCTTCCACATCTCCCATGGATCCGGTAGAGTGAACAAAAGCTTGGGACCAAGGCCATTCCGAAAAATTCTGGCCATGGGGTTGTGCTAGGATACAGAAAAGTATCACTAGTCTTATCATGGTTCAGATGGTCTTTAATGTCCCTCGGAGCTCTCCTGTGAAAAGCAAACACAACAGAATCTGCCACTAAGAGGCAGAAGATTAGAATGATGGAATTGTCCAGCGTGTAATTTATCTGATGCTCTTTCCCTAGAGCATCAAAGACTATACATGCATAATTATTCAGAGGGATTTTCAGCACTAGGGGTACTGCCCCTGCAGTAGGGAGGTCCACCAGAGCAGGTTGTCCAGGGTAATGTGCAGGATTCTTAGGATCATCAGGTCCCTGTGGTGAGGGAATTATGCTTGGAGGTGTAGGGCAAAAAGCAGTGATTTTGTGGCACCCATTTACTGCCCATTTATCATTCACAGCTTTCACAGCTTCTTCAGTTATTGAGAAGATGTTACAGTAATGTTCATCTGAGCATACCACTTTCTTACTGAGGCCCCCTGGGCCACCCCGTCAGGTGGGATGGTCCCAGTAGTGATTGTTTTAATAACTTCAAAAGGGCCTCTCAAGACAATTGGTTGTTGTTGTGCAACCTTCTCCACTTCTATGAGAGCTAAGCTAACCACAAACAATCCTTTTTCCCAGGTAGTATATCTTTTTTCAGCATCTTTGAAACTATGGGAATAAAAACCAGCAGATCTCATCAGACTGTTGAGGGTTAAGTTCTCCTGTAGAATTTTTCCCCCCCCATGAGTTGCTAGATTTTTACGTAGGGGTAGTTAAGCGGTGCTTAACCTGACAAAAGAAGTTGATCACTTGGTTTTGGGGGAGGGAGGAGGCTGCCGGGAGAGCTAAGGAGTGGGCTCACTTCTCTCGGTTTTCCCGGGGAGGACGGTCGGACTACGGGTAGCTGCCTGGAGTCCACAGCTAGCAGAGGAGTCTGGTCCTGGGAATTCTATCATCTGTTGGAGTGCCCAGGAATTCGGAGTTTCTTCGTTACCCTGCTGGATTTTGGGTCAGCCCGGGGTCCAGCCGCTGTGGGTTCTCCGGCACTGCCCACTTTGCCTGCCGGGGCACCCCCTGCCTGCTGAGGACAATCCATCGCTTCCAGCTTGCAGCCATCAGCGACGGACTTTGCCACCGTTTGCCCTCAGGGTTCTTGGTTCTGTTTTACTGTTATTATAAGTGCTGTTGTTGTTTGTCTGTCCTGTTATATTTACTAGTAAAGGACTGTTATTCCTTTTCCCCATAGCTCTGACCGAAAAGTTTTTCTTTTAATCTTCCAAATTATAATAACACGGAGGGAAGGATTTAAATTCCTCATTTTCCTGGAGAGGCCTGCCTCTCCTTAGCAGACAACTGTCTTTTTCAAACCAAGACAGACCCTCAGGACCATGCTGCCATATGTGTACAGATAGACCTGAGGAGGCAAATCCCCATTCTACCTGGAAAGGGTCTGTAGGGTGAATAGGGCCCAGGGCTTGATGAGCTGTTACTTCAAAAATCAGCAAGTGCATTGCTTCCTCCTGAGCAGTGTTCCAATCCCATTTCACCTCTTTCCTCAGCAAACCATAAAGGAGCCTAGCAATTATTGAGAAATCTGGAATGTGTTTTCTCCAGAACACTAATAGTCCTAGAGCTTGCTGAAGGTCTTTCCTGGATTCAGGCATTTTAATCTGATCTAAAGAGGTTAGGATATCCGGTGGAATACATGTCATACCTCCTTTCCACCAAATTCCCAAAAACTTCACTTCCTGGGAAGGTTTTTGGATTTTTTCAGAGGGAATCTGTAAATTCAGGCTTTCTAAGTGAGAGATTATTTTCTGTTGGACATCTCCCACTTCTTCTATTTCATCTCCTCCCACAAGGATATCATCAATGTATTGATAGACAGCTACATTGTGACCTATGGGTATATTTTCCAACTCTTGGGCATCCTGAGCTAGGGCGAGGGAATGTTTGTACCCTTGGGAAAGCCTAATAAAAGTGTCCTCCGGGGTTTTTACAGGTCCATACTTTTTACTGTAATTAATGAGATCTGCTGCAAGCTGACTCCCAGTCCAAACTTCATGATCACTGGCAGATGAATCAAGATTGAGAAGCTGGCAACTGAGAGGGGATTGAATATGGAGCAAACCCAGGATCGGTAGATCCAGTTTGGTTGCTTGGGTTTCCAAGGATTCTTTCCAGCCTTTCCACAGGACCTAATGCCATTATGGTCTTTTGTAAAGTAATTGCTGTAGGTTTGAGTGATTCTGGAAGCCCCCGAATTAAAGGGGTCATGAGTTCTGGTTTCACTGGTAATTGCATCGGGGATTCAAAACCAGGAATCAATTCTTCTCATGGATCATTTGCAGACAGACGGCTTTTTGAACGCTTTCTAGAAGTTGGTCAGGGGTAGGAGCTATGGCTAAGGGGTCTCCCCTTTCCAGAGGATTTATTCCCCCGGCCCAAAAAGCCACGCTCTGTGTTAGGGACCAAGCGTCACACTTATCACCTGTTGTTAAGAAAACTCCATGTCCCCAGTATCCATTAGCCTCGTGTTCAGTTAATTTAATTTGGTCTCCACCAGTGAGGGACACTCGGAAGACATCTGATTCTTGTGGGAGGCGGCTGTATTCCTTTTTTAGCTTAGCCAATTCAGTAGTGCTGTATGGTATATGTTTGGTTGTGATATGTGGTTCAAAGTCTTCATCATTTATGTAATTGTATTTGTTTTAATCAAGGGTCTCAAGTGAGGACAGCAGATTTCCCCGCAGTTTTTGACTGCTTCAAGTTCCTTATGGGGATAAATTTGTTTAATGTGAGGAGTTTCCTTCTCCTCCGTTTCCATAGAGGAATCAACATTATAGGAGTTTTTAACACGTTCCTCTCTAAGGGCAGCTCTCAGTGCATAGATCTCATTCCTTTCTTCATTTAATTTTTTTGCAAAATTTCAACTAGGTTTTGAAGGGAGTCTATTATATCTTTTTCCTCACTTCTTCGCTTAAAGCGACTTTCTACAGCTGCTGAAAGACAAGCTCCCAAAACTGAGCAGAGGATACTTTTGTTTTTGCCCAGTTTAAATCTTGTTTCATGTTGTAAAGAGCATACTCTATCAACAATATTTTCCAAATTAAATCAATTACTTGTGCCCACTCTTCTCCTCCCGGAGAAGGCTTGGCATTGTGTTTAGCAAGTAATGCATAAAATGCAGCTTTGTCTTTTGTACTAAGATTTTCAGTCATTTTGTGAAGGGATCAAAACCACAACAGGGAGGAAATACTTAGTTACACACACACACAGCTCGGCTGTGTCTCCCTTCGCTTCCCTGAGTGGGTGAAGAGACAAAATCTGCCTGGGAGGCCCTGCTTAGTTTCTTCAGGTTGTCCCTTCCTTCCCAGACAGTCCAGAGACACAAACACAAAAACAGTTTCCCCTTTTTGCACTAAGAGATCTTTTGTGAAATTCTGAAGACAGAACCTCAATTGAGTATGGGGTGCTTATCACTTAGGCGTGTGCAGTTTGCGGGAAATCCGAGTCGCGCCCCTTGCTTTCTAGCTCTGTTCAACCCTTTTGGGAATGACAGGCTAGGTGCGGCTGGAGCGAAACGTCCTTCCCCTACTACAGACTGCACACAACCCTGCAAACCCCTCCGTCTATCAGAATCCTGTCCGTGACGCCAATTTAATGTCACGATCCGCTCGTACAAGTGGGGGTCGTGATGGTTCGTTTTCTGATCTCAGAGTGCAAAACACAACACAGAGGGGATTTCAGCATTAAAACAAATGCACTTTTTATTGATTGACCATAGCAAATACGATAGAGGGATTAAGAGTGTGAGAGAGAGAGAGAAAGAGAGGAAAGGGGGGATATCGCTACCAAACATGGAGACGGAGTCCTCGTGGTCCGGTCGATGGGTCCGCCTGTCACGTCGGGGAGAGTCTCTCTCCAAATCTCTGGTTAACTCAGGGTTTTTTATTTTAGTCCTCAGTCACGGGGGGAACAGGTAAATGTATTGAAGCTCCCGAGGGGGAACAGGTAGTCCATGTTCTTAGCAGTAAGCGAGAGCCATTGTCTTCTTGGTCCAATGATCACGCCTCCAGGTAAATATCTCACTTTGGCTGAGTCAGCCCCAGCCCCCTATATTGGGGTTGTCGGGGTCTGATGTCTCAGTCCTTGAGAGGGGCTTTATCTAGGGGTCTCAATCTCAGTCCTTGCAAGGGGGTTTTGATCTCTGTCTGTCTCGATGGTTGCGAAGCAGATGAAGGATTTTCTGTGGGGGAACCACCAAAGTTACCCCAGAAAGTTCCCTTGGCCAAGAGGTGGGGAAATTCCTAGGCTATTGTCGTGAAGCAGGGACCGTGAAGCAGGTGCAATCTTCAGGCACAGAAACTGCCATTACACTGCTCAAAGCCCAGTGGTGGCGTGGTGACACAGGAAAATGCACCTGCAGACGATTGGCAAGCATCCACCTCGAGCAGGCCAGAACTGCAGTGGGGTCCTCGGGGTCCTTATGACGATCGTGAGGCAAATGAGGGAAACTTCAGACAGACTCTTACAGGTGGGAACAGATTTTTGACAGGGGCCACTGTGTTAGAGGGTGTAAAGTATCCCACACTGGCTCTAAAATGGCTCACTACTCAGCCAGGGTGGGTACCACAGTGGTCCCTGAAAAAGGAGAAAGTAGATGCCCTAAAAACCCTGGTACAGGAACAGCTGGTGCAAAGACACACAGAGCCATCCATGAGCCCTTGGAACACCCCAGTATTGGTTATAAAAAAGAAATGTGGTAAGTGGAGGTTACTCCATGACCTGAGAAAAATCCGTTCCGTGCTGGAGAGAATGGGCACGTTGCAGCCTGGTGTGCCATCTCCTGCGGTGATTCCTGCCTCCTGGGACATCCTGATTGTGGCTTCAAGGACTGTTTTCACTACTCCCTTACACGCAGATGATACCCCAACGTTTGCCTTTACTGTGCCTTCTATTAATAACGCTGCACCAGGGCAATGTTCTCAATGGAAAGGACTTCCCCAAGGCAAGGGAAACAGCCCCACAATTTGTCAGAGGTTTGTTGCTCAGTACTCTCATCAGTGAGAGAACAATTTCCAGGGGCACACTGTAACCATTACATGGATGATATTTTGATTGCAACCCAAACCAAAAATGAACTCTCACTGATTCAACCAAGCCTGTGGAAAGCATTAAAAACATTTGGGCTGCAAGCAGCACCAGAGAAAGTGCAGCAGCAACCACCCTGGAAAGATTTGGGACTCAAAATAATGAACAGATTATACCACCACAAACAATTCAATTTTCAATCAAATTTCTAACTCTAAACGACGCACAAAACCTCTTGGGTACCATCAGCTGGGTCTGACCTCACCTAGGACTGACCAACTCTCAAGTAGCACCTTTATTTGACCTCCTAAAGGGTGACTGAATTAACTTCCCTCAGAAAATGAACCCCAGAGGCAAAAGCTGCTCTCGAAACAGTGGAGCAAGCTGTCACCAGGAGACAAGTCCACCGGATATGCCCAGAGGTGTGTATCACTGTGCTCATTCTCACTGTTAATTTTCATCCTACTGGTATTATTGGCCAGTGGAATACACACTGGTCTGATCCTTTGCACGTTCTAGAATGAATGTTTCTACCTCATCAACCAGAAAAGATGGCACCCACTGTCTTTGAACTAATTGCACAGTTAATGATCAAATGTTGTTGCAGGTGTTTACAACTGAATGCTGGAGATCCTTCAACAATTACCTTGTGTCTGTGACACCAGAGCAATTTGAATGGCGTTTTGCTCACAGTACAGCCTTGCAGAGTGCTTTGCAAGGGCACTGGAACGCTTTGGGTACCGCCAGATGTGTCTGTCCTACCTTACGTCCTGTCCAAGGGCACGAGCAGCATTCTCCTGATGGCCTGTCAACAGTTGTGGAGCCGTGTGTGGAGCAGGGATGGAAGCAGCTTGTTCACCTACCTCATGGAGATCTGGGACTCTCAAAGTGACTGTTCATTTGAGGATTCTATTTGTTTACAGAGTGCTTTTGCTGTTTACAAATTGTTTTTCTGTTAATTGACTTTTCTCACAGTTTTAAAAGCTGAATGTTTTCTTGTTTTAGTGTAAAGTTGTAATTAGTAACCATGAGCAGTTAACCTGTGGCATGCTAGCCTGAAGGATTGTGATGTGGCCTGACAGCTCCTGGAAGTGAGTGCTGCAACTCCAGTGGTACACGGGACACTTCACTGGCTGAGGAGGATTAAGTTTGTGAAAACCTCCTTCAAATTAACCCCGTGCTGTCTTCTGTTACCCTGTCTGCAAAAGGGCCCTTGCAAATGGGATAACAGAAGACAATTTGCATTTTAATAAAAAACCAGGGGAGGAGATGTAGCAAGGTACAGCTGGTTTACAGCTGGACATAATGAGTCTGATCATAACAGACACAATTCTGCTGATCTGGTTTGTTGTAGAAGTCCCCAGGGGAACAAAGACCTCAGCCAGCCCCATCCAAGCCCTGGATACAGACACAGCACTGGCCAGAGATCTGGGCTGTGCAGAGATTCCCAACCAGGAGGCTTCCCAAGCCCAGGAAATTCAAACTCACTCTAAAAGGGAGCATGGAGCAATAAATCGTGGCTGTTGGTCAGAACTCAAGAAGATTCTGTCGTGTGTCTGTCTCCAACACACCAGCCTCATGTTACACTATCTATACCTAAATCTATGTTTCTATCCATATCTATATCTTTATATATGAAATAATGATGTGAAATAATGCTGACAATAGTGATTTGGCACCTTTGGCTGCTCAGGGATGTAACACTAAATACCCTACAGAAAAGCATTGGCCAGGACCTGAATGTCAGTGGTAAACTTTGTGAGATTGTACACGACCAATAAAGTAGGAAGGGATGGAATTGGCAATTTTTATGGCGTTTGCTGATACTGTGATGTGGAATGCTTTGTCTGTTCCTGTGAAAAAGACACTGATTAAAAGTGCTGGATTTGTCATGTACCAGACTATGCAGAAGCTGCAGGATTGATTGAACAGATAAAGGGGCAGTTGAAAGAGCAGTTGAAAAAATGGGGAGATGGGAACCTGACCTGACGGAGAACCCATCTCACAGATGTTCTCCATAGCCTTAACAATGGGCCCAGTGTGGAAATGGAAAGCCCTGGATGTGCACGGCTGCACCCAATTTGCAAATACAGCCATGCAGAGTGAGACTTTGACTTCCTGGGAAATTGTTCTGGGTGTGTTGGCCCCTGACAGGGCCACCCCAGAGGCTGCAGGGCTGGACCTTCATGCATTGGAATTAATTAGGATAAATCAGAAGCAAATGAGAGTTTTCAATACAGGAATAGGAACTCAGATTCCTCCAGGACACTTTGGTTTGATAACTGCTCACTGGAGCTTGGCCCTGAGAATGTTCATGTCATGGGAGAAGGAATTGATGCAGATTATCAAGGAGAAATCAAAGTAATCCTTTGAAACAATAGTGAACATAGCAGACTATTTAACCCTATGGCATGGTAGCAATTACCGATGTTGCAGTTTGTCCTGGGGTGACTGTGTATCCCCCAATCGTCTGTTGGGTGCAGAGGGGAGGGAAGCGAGGTTTGTTTTTCCCTAGGAAAACTCTGCTCCTCGGTGTGACCTTGAAGCGGGGAGTTGGAACATGGCAAGACGAAAGAAGCTCTGTTGTTTTTTTTTTCCCGGGCAGTTAGTTAGTTTAGTGCTAGCATAGTTAGATGCTGTAGAATAGCTGAAGCTTTTTTTTTTTTTTTTTTTCCTTTTTTCCTTCCTTTTTTTCTTTTTTGCCCTCTCCTTGGAACTGTTCCAACCTCTCCGGACTAAGGACCTGGGGAAGCACCGGGGGCCTCCACAGGGGACCCACCCCACCAAGACCAGCCCTGCACATCTCCTTTTCTCCCAGCACCAGCGAGACAGAGTGGTGGAGCACAGTGATGATCTTCAAGAGGAGACTTTCTTTAAGTTTGTTATCCCTCCATAAGCAGCACGAAGCTCTTGTCATTGGGTATTGTGCTGGGAGTGCTTTGCCTGTTTAATAAACAGGTTTTTTTCCACTTGTCTCTGAGGAAGTCTTTTCCTGAACCAGTTAGGGGAGGAGGGGGGGGCCCTTGGGAGGATTTCTCCCAAAATCTGCCTGAAACCAGAACAAACTTCTGGCATCCAAACGTGGGGCTCGAGAGAGCAGAAAAACCCTCTACTGAATAGTATTTAGCAGTCAGTAACTATGCTGCTTGAACTCATGTCTCTTTAGGTGGGGGCTTTGATGTGTTTTGGATCCTTAGGCTTCTTTGAGGTCTTAATACCTTTGTGGTCCTTAGGTTTATTTGCATATCCAGAGATAGCCCCAATATTGTCACTAATACGCAGTTTTTACAGTAGAGGGACACGGATTAGAGTAGCTATTGGCCTTGGTTTAATGATAATAATTTGTAGAAAGTTTATAAAGGTGCTGAGATCTTTTCCTTCTATGTATGGGTCATGGTTATGGTTATTCACCCTGTTTGTGGGAGGAGGAGCAGAGGATGAAGTGTTGCAGTCTTTTGTTTCCTTCTTCTCCTCTGAATCGGCTGAATCATTGTTGGAGAATGTTGAGTTTCCCCTGTGTCCTGGTTTGAAAAGACAGGTATCTGCTAGGGAAGAGGCAGGCCTCTCTCGGAATGGGGAATTCAAATCCTTCCCTCCGTGTTATTATAATTTGGAAGGTTAAAAAAAAAACTTTTCAGTCAGAGCTATGGGAAAGGAATAACAGTCCTTTACTTAGTAAATATAACAGGACAGACATACAAAAACAGCAATTATAATAATAGTAAAACAGAACCAAGAACCCCGAGGGCAAACGGTGGAAAGCTCCGTCGCTGATGGCTGGAAGCTGGAAGCAGTGGACTGTCCTTGGCAGGCAGGCAGGGGGGTGCCCTGGCAGGTGAAGTGGGCAGTGCCGGAGAACCCGCAGCGGCTGTACCAGGGCTGACCCAAAATCCATCAGGACAGCGAAGAAACTCCGAATTCCTGGGCACTCCAACAGATGGTAGAATTCCCAGGACCAGACTCCTCCGTTAACTGTAGACTCCATGCAGCTACCGTTGCCTGACCGTCCTCTGCAGAAAACCGAGAACAGAGAGACCACCACCTCATCTCCTCGGGACCCTTTCCCTCCCGCTAAACTAAGTGATAAACTTCCTTTGTCCGGGTTGAGCACCCTTTAACTATCAGTATTTAGTCTCCTAGCAACTTATTGGGGGGGGGGGTGGGAATTCCACAGGAAAACTTAACCCCCAACACCCTGAGTGTTAAAGAGACCATCTTTCTGGTATGTCATCTGGTAAGCCTCCTCTATACAGTCTGCAGCTTCTCTAGAATATGGGCTGAGATTTCTAGAGGGGCTGATGAAACTCCTGACCCAGGCAGAGGAAATCCTGAGTGGTGTGGAGAATGGGAGGATATGGGCCAACTCCTCAAGGAATTCTCTGACCCTGTAGTCTGGGATTTTCCACGGGAACAAATTCAGAATCCAGTGGAGCTGGGGAAATACCTGAAAGAGAGGTACCATGATGGCTCTAAGGGGGAAAAGATCGCTGCAGTAAGCTGGGCCCTGGCATATGCTTATCGCACATTGCTAGAGACTGTAGGGCAGCAGACAGAGGCAGGGGGAAGGGATACAAATCAACAGCTACCCCAGTCACTCAGGCTGCAGCCAACACCCAGTTATGAAGCCAGCAGCTAAACTGAACCTGAGCCTGAGTCGGCAGCTAAACCAGACAGTAAGCCTAAGCCCCTGGCAGTTGCTCCGGCAAAGAAACACACACACAAAACCGATCGACCAGTGGACGATGATGACCCAAGAGAAGGACCTTCACCAAAATCAGAAGCCAAAGTTTCTAGCACAGGATCAGAAGCCAATATTGATTCCTTTCCCTGAAGGACCTTCGGGGCCTAAGAAAGGATTACCGGTGACAACCTGATGAATCTATAATTAGTTGGTTAGTCCGTCTTTGGGGTGCTGCAGGCGAGGCTACAATTCTGGATGGCACTGAAGTGAGGCATCTGGGATCCCTGTCACATGATCCAGTCATCGACCAGGAGATGATGAGAGAGGCTAGTCCTTGCAGTCTCTGGATATGGTCCTAGGAAGTGTGGCAGAAAGATACTTGTGTGCAGATGATCTCTATATGCAGCAAACCCCATGGAAGACCATAGAACAAGGGATTCAACTCTTGAGAGAAATGGCAGTGGCAGAGATGGTCTTCTCAGATGACATAAACACTAGGAACCCAGACTTGGTATCATGTACATCTGTGATGTGGAAAACTTAGACAATTCGGGCCATTAGAATACGCTTCTGCTTTAGCAGTAATGAAGCGGGAGGACATAGAGGAGACTGTGCTGGATATGGCGAAGAAGCTCCGAGCATATGCAGATGCTGTGCATGGCCCAACACACGCCAGAATCGCAGCTGTGGAAACACGTCTACAGAAACTAGAGGATAAGATAGATGAGAATCATAAGAAAGTCAGGGAGGAGATTAGAGAGGATGTTCTCCAAATCTCAGCAGTGCAGATCAGAGGTTCTGGTACCCAACGTAGACGCTCCCTGGGTAGGGAGAGAGGGTACACTCCACGCGCTGAGCTGTGGTTCTTCCTGCGGGATTGCGGAGAAAATAGGAACAGATGGGATGGAAAATCTACGGCTGCCCTGGCACAACGGGTGCGTGAATTGAAGGAAGTCAAGACTCAAAGAGGGAGTTCCACCAAAGGAAGCAGCTCAGTTGCCCGTAGCCGAACTGCCAGGTATGACGATGATGACATGCCCGACCCCCTTGAAGGAACCTCTAAGACATATGCTCAAGGAAAGAAGGATAACCAGGCTTAGAGGGGCCCTGCCTCTAGCCAGGTAGAGGCTAGGGAAAACCGTGTATTTTGGACTGTGTGGATTCGTTGGCCTGGCACATCTGAACCACAAGACTATGAGGCCTTGATTGATACTGGTGCGCAGTGCACATTAATGCCATCAAGACATGTAGGGGCAGAATCTGTCTCTATTGCTGGCGTGACAGGGGGATCACGGGATTTTACTTTGGTGGAAGCAGATGTGAGCCTAACTGGAAAGGAGTAGCAGAAAACCCTATTGTGACTAGCAGAGGCCCCATGCACTTTGGGCATAGATTACCTCCGAAGTGGGTATTTCAAAGACCCTGAAAGGACTCAGGTGGGCATTCAGGATAGCGGCTGTAGTGACAGAGGGCATCTGGCAATTGAACACCTTGCCTGGACTGTCCGAGAATCCATCTGCAGTAGGACTCTTGAAAGTACAAGAGAAACGGGTACCAATTGCCACTTCTATAGTGCACCGCCGACAGTACAGAACAACTCGAGATGCTGTGATTCCCATCCATAAGATGATTCAAGAGCTGGAGAGCCAAGGGGTGGTTAGTAAAACCCACTCACCCTTCAACAGCCCCATTTGGCCTGTGCGCAAATCTGAAGGAGAATGGAGATTGACTGTGGACTACCGTGCATTGAATGAGGTGACTCCACCACTGAGTGCTGCTGTGCCGGACATGTTGGAGCTCCAGTACGAGCTGGAGTCCAAGGCAGCAAAACGGTACGCCACAATTGACATTGCTAACGCATTTTTCTCCATTCCTCTGGCTGCAGAATGCAGGCCTCAGTTTGCCTTCACGTGGAGAGGAGTGCAGTACACCTGGAACCGACTGCCCCAGGGGTGGAAACACAGCCCCACCATCTGCCATGGACTGATCCAGGCTGCACTGGAAAAGGGTGAGGCTCCAGAACATCTACAGTATATTGATGACATCATTGTGTGGGGGCACACAGCAATGGAAGTTTGAGAAGGGAAAGGAAATCATCCAGATCCTCCTGGAAGCCAGTTTCGCTATCAAGAAAAGTTAAGGGACGAGCTTATGAGATCCAGTTCCTGGGAGTAAAGTGGCAAGATGGACAGCAGCAGATTCCTACTGATGTCATCAACAAGATCACAGCAATGTCTCCACCAACCAGTAAGAAGGAGACACAAGCTTTCCTAGGTGCTATAGGTTTCTGGAGGATGCATATTCCCGAATATAGTCAGATTATGAGCCCTCTCTACCTGGTCACCCGCAAAAAGAACGATTTCCACTGGGGCCCTGAACAGCAACAAGCTTTTGCCCAGATCAAGCAGGAGGTCGCTCATGCAGTAGCCCTTGGCCCAGTCAGGATGGGACCAGATGTGAAGAACGTGCTCTACTCAGCAGCCGGGAACAATGGCCTGTCCTGGAGCCTTTGGCAGAAGGTGCCTGGGGAGACTCGGGGCCGGCCACTGGGATTCTGGAGCCAAAGCTACAGAGGGTCCGAAGCCAACTACACTCCAACAGAGAAGGAAATCTTGCCCTATGAAGGAGTTCAAGCCGCCTCGGAGGTGACTGGTACAGAGGCACAACTCCTGCTGGCACCTCGACTGCCTGTGCTGGGGTGGATGTTCAAAGGGAAGGTCCCCTCCACCCGTCATGCCACTGATGCCACATGGAGCAAGTGGATTGCTCTTATTACGCAGCACGCCCGTATGGGTAAACTGAATCGCCCTGGGATTTTGGAAATAATTACCAATTGGCCTGAGGGTGAAAATTTTGGCCTCACAGATGAAGAACAAGAGCAAGTGACACGGGCTGAAGAGGCTCCACCATACAACCAATTGCCAGCAGAGGAGACGCATTATGCCCTTTTCACTGATGGTTCCTGTCGTATTGTAGGGATGAACCAGAAGTGGAAAGCAGCCGTGTGGAGCCCCACATGACAGGTTGCTGAGGCCACTGAAGGAGAGGGTGGATCAAGTCAACTTGCAGAACTCAAGGCTGTTCAATTGGCCTTGGATATTGCTGAAAGAGAGGGGTGGCCAAGGCTCTACCTCTATACTGATTCATGGATGGTAGCCAATGCTCTGTGGGGATGGCTGAAGAGGTGGAAAAAGGCCAATTGGCAGCGTAGGGGAAAGCCAATCTGGGCTGTTGATGAGTGGAAGGACATTGCCACTCGGGTAGAGAAGCTACCTGTCAAAGTCCGTCATGTAGATGCCCATGTCCCCAAGAGTGGGCTAATGAGGAGCACCAAAACAACGAGCAGGTAGATCAAGCTGCAAAGATAGAGGTGTCAAAGATAGACTTAGATTGGGAACACAAGGGAGAGTTGTTCCTAGCTCGATGGGCCCATGATGCCTCAGGCCATCAGGGCAGAGATGCCACCTATAAGTGGGCACGAGACCGAGGGGTGGATCTAACCATGGACAGTATTTCTCAGGTTATCCATGACTGTGAGACGTGTGCTACCATCAAACAGGCCAAGCGGGTGAAGCCCCTATGGTATGGCGGGCGATGGTCCAAGTATAAGTACGGGGAAGCCTGGCAGATTGACTACATCACCCTTCCCCAAACCCGCCAAGGCAAGCGCTATGTGCTGACCATGGTGGAAGCCACCACTGGATGGTTGGAGACCTACCCTGTGCCTCACGCTACTGCCCGGAACACCATCCTGGGCCTTGAAAAGCAAATCCTGTGGAGACATGGTACCCCTGAGAGGATTGAGTCTGACAACGGGACTCATTTCAAGAACAGCCTTATAAACACCTGGGCTAGAGAACATGGCATTGAGTGGGTGTACCATATTCCTTATCATGCGCCAGCAGCCGGGAAAGTTGAACGGTGCAATGGCCTGCTTAAAACCACTTTGAAGGCACTGGGTGGGGGGACTTTCAAGAACTGGGAGATTAATTTAGCAAAGGCCACCTGGTTAGTGAACACCCGAGGTTCCACCAACCGAGCAGGCCCTGCCCAATCTGAGCCCCTACACAGTAGATAGAGAGAAAGTCCCAGTAGTACATGTAAGAGGTTTGTTAGGGAAGACAATTTGGATCAATTCTGCTTCAAGTACAGAGGATCCCATCCGTGGGATTGTCTTTGCTCAGGGACCAGGCTGCACATGGTGGGTAATGCAGAAAGATGGAACCACACGATGTGTACCCCAGGGAGATCTGATTGTTGGGTGAGAACCGTGTGTAATTATTGCTGTGTGCTGAATGGTACTGCCACTGTATGTAGCTGTATATTGCATGTTGTTTTTATATAGATGTATGTGTGTGTAGAGCTAGAGTATATGTCACCGAGACACACAAAGCAATCACGTGTAGACAAGGTTATCTTTGCAATGCAGAGGTCCTTCAGATTCCAGCTCACTGCTCCGAGAGCGGAGAGAGGCGAAGAGGAAGGAGCCTCTTTGTTTATTCTTTACTTTTTATACATTTGTGGGTCTAGTCGAAGATTGGCCTTTTGGGGTTTCCACCCCTCAGCCTCAGTGGCCAGACCAACTGTCAGTTACAGTTGTTTTTCAGGTTAGAAATATGCAAACAAAGGACAAAGAATGAAAAACAAAGGATTTGTTTCTGTTACATCTTGTGGGAAAGGTAGAAAAGTGCTCTAATATTGTACAGTAGCTAAAAGATCTGACTCCATTATGAAATTCAAAAGGCTAATTAAAAAATTCAGAAAAACCAGGGTAACAAGTATATATTAGATTTAGTAAATTGATGATATGGGGATAAGGGGAGGAATGTCCTAGGGTAACTTTATGATGCTTGTATCCCCAATCGTCTGTTCTGTTTGTGCTGTATATTGAGTCCTGTGCCTTTCAGACTGGTTCTAAGAGCAAGGAGAAGCGCAGAGTTTGTTTTGAGAAAACTGCCTGACTCCTCCACATTCTTCTGCGGACGGTGTGTTCGGCGGAGGCTTGGAGAGACTGCAGGACAGAGATTTTTTTTTTTTTTTTTGCTTTTAGTTAGTTTCAGCTAGCAAAGGCAGAGAAGTTCCCTGGACTGTTTTTTTCCTTTTTCTTGGAACTGTTTAAACCTGCTCTAGACTGAAAACCCAGGGGAGCACTGGGGGCTGCAGCTGCGGCCCACCGGGGCCTGGAGCTCGGCATTTTCCAGCAGCGCCGGAGGGACTGGGACTGAGGAGAGACTGAGAGAGAGCCGAGCTCCACCCACACAAGGACTTTCTCAATTTGCCATCTCACTCAGAAGGAGAGGTTTTATTGTTTCATATTATTCATCCTTTATACTTGCATGCGATTTATTTGTTTAGTAAAATAGTTTTTTCCACTTTTCTCCAATGAGGTTTTTTTTTTTTGGACTGGTTGTAGGGAAGGGCCACTTGGGTTTGCTTCCCAGAGGGATCCTATACAGGGGTTTTCCCCCAAATCTGCCTCCAAACCAGGACACCTTCACCGAGTGTTTTGGCTGCAAAGAAAGGCAGGACAGAAGAGATCCCATGGAGCTCCTGTAGGAGATCCTCAGGCTCCCTGGGGCTGGCAAAGGAGCAGCACAAGGCACAGCCCCGGGGCACAGCCCTGGGCCAGGCCCCTTCCCTCTCTGCTCTTCTCCGTGGCTGCACAGAGCACACAGAAGGACACCCTGGCACTGCACAAGGGAAGAGCAGTGACAGCTAAATGCTCCTTCCTCCCACTGACAGCCATCCTGGGGATCACTCAGGGCTCCAGAAGGGAGTAGGGCAAGGTTTCCAGAACCCTTCAGCCTTGAGATCATGTTAAGGGAAGTGGCACATGGGTGAGATCGTCCTGGACTGAAACTTATGATTCTCTCATAAAAGGTGTGTTGCAGACTTGCCTTCAGCCTCTGGTACTGATTTCAAACCACCATTCGCCATCATTTCCAGATAATCCATGTCACGTTCCCAATCTAGAAGGGAGCACAGATGAGAACCATTTCCATGTGTGCTGGGATCCCCCTCTGCCTTAGGGAACTGGGCACTGCCAGGGGGTCGGGGAAGGCCGTGGGAGGCCGATGTCCATGGACAGGGCCAAAGCTGCCCAGGGGCCTGGGGAGCTCTGGGCTGGCTCTGCTCACTCTGCACACTCTTTGCAGGCCCTGTGCACCATCCCTGCAGGGGTGGCTGGAGCAGCCCAGGGCCCCTGGGGCTCTCTCATTTCCACAGAAGAAACCCTCCATAAAGCACCAAGAAAATCTCCAGCAGGCTGAGCCAAAACATTCCCTCATTTCACCTGTCCCCCTGGTGGGACAGCTCCGGCAGCCCGAGGGGACGGAGTCAGGCCCTGTCAGGACCCAGCGCAGCCCCTGCCCAGCCGGGAGCCAGGGCTGGCTCTGGCCCTGGGCTGGCGGCAGGGCTCCCGCTCGGGGCTGCTCCTGTGCCTTGGGCCTCTGGGCGCTCAGGGCCAGCTCCGGGAGCAGCTGCAGCGGGAGGCACCTCGGGCACCAGTCCCGTTTCCCAGGGGCCGTCAGCGAGCTCCGCAGGCCTCGAAGCCGAGGTGCCTCCAGCTTTGGCTGCTGCGGGGCCCTGCAAGGCTGGGAGCTGGGGGAAGAGCTGCTGCCACACAGCCCCAGAGAGGGCTGAGCCTGGCACAGCAATTACCTGCTCTGGCATTCTCTGCGTCTGTGACTGTGTTTGTGTCTGCCATCTCCTTCCTTTCTGCAGCAGAGGCTGCCACCGAGCTGCTGCTTCCTCCGGGAAGTTCCTCCTTCGCACAGACTTTTGATCCAACTCTTTGAGAAAGGAAGAGGCACAGCTGGATTAGATGGAAACATTCACATGGGGGAGTGGGCATCCACAGGAGGCAATGCTTTTTGGAGACATTGAAAAGCATCAGGAAAAGGCAGAAACTCTGGGGGCTGGGCCAGAGCCCTCCCTCGTCCAAAGAGGTGCCCCACTTGGGCTGCTGGGACACAGGGGAAGGGCAGGGGCTCTCAGGGTGTGCATGGCCCGTGGGGCAGTTTGGGCTCCCTGTCAGCTGATGCCAAATGCCTTCCTGCAGAGCCTGGGGAGAAGCTGCAGCCAGGCCAGGCTGGGAAACAGCCCTGCAGGGTGGGAAAGCAGCACGGGGCAGCCAGGCTGCCATGGATCCCTTCCCGCTGTGCCGGGCCCGGCGTGTCCAGATGTGCAGAGAAAGGCCCCGGCTGCTGAGCCTCAGGAGAAGGCTCAGGGACATGCACCCACCTTGTTGTCTCTGAAGTATTTCCTTCAATGTTTGCTGCATGGCTTCGGATGACTCCTGGGGTTTCTTGAGTCCTGTAGCTCTGTATTTCCCTGTCGGAGGACCTTAGAGCAAAGAGTTTCCATTTGCCAGGAATGGATCCCACAAAGCCAGTGCTCAGCCTGTGGAGTCAGCAGGGACACACTACTCACCCCTGCGATGGGAGCTGGGCTTGTGTGCAGCAACCAGCAAAGGAGCTGGAGACACATCTGTAACTCAACATTCAGAGAACTTCTGTCACCTCTGCTGATGTGCACGGGCAGCACTGAGGCGCAGGAGCGGTGAGGGGATCGTGCAGGGTGACGGGCACACACGGGCACGGCTCTGTCCTGGCACCTGCAGCGATGGCCCCTGGCCATGCTGTGGGCTCTGAGCTGGCAGCTCACTCAGGGAAAAGGCCTTGACCTACCCTCAACATCTCCCAGAGGCTCTGTCTTGGATGTGGGTTGGTAATCCAGATCACCTTCACCAAGAGGCTTGACTGCAAAGAAAGGCAGGACAGAAGAGATCCCATGGAGCTCCCATAGGAGATCCTCAGGCTCCCTGGGGCTGGCAAAGGAGCAGCACATGGCACAGCCCCGGGGCACAGCCCTGGGCCAGGCCACTTCCCTCTCTGCTCTTCTCCGTGGCTGCACAGAGCACACAGAAGGACACCCTGGCACTGCACACGGGAAGAGCAGTGACAGCTAAATGCTCCTTCCTCCCACTGACAGCCATCCTGGGGATCACTCAGGGCTCCAGAAGGGAGTAGGGCAAGGTTTCTGAACCCTTCAGCCATGAGATCATGTTCAGGGAAATGGCACGTGGGTGAGCTCTTGCCACACTGACAGGGATTATTGTGACAGGAAAGGCACACTGAGAACTTGCCTTCAGCATCCTCCAAGGATTTAAAGTGCTTATGAGCCAGGGCTTCCAGATAATCCATGTTCTGATTCCAGTCTAGAAGGGAGCACAGATGAAAACCATTTCCATGTGTGCTGGGATCCCCCTCTGCCTTAGGGAACTGGGCACTGCCAGGGGGTCGGGGAAGGCCGTGGGAGGCTGATGTCCATGGACAGGGCCAAAGCTGCCCAGGGGCCTGGGGAGCTCTGGGCTGGCTCTGCTCACTCTGCACACTCTTTGCAGGCCCTGTGCACCATCCCTGCAGGGGTGGCTGGAGCAGCCCAGTGCCCCTGGGGCTCTCTCATTTCCACAGAGGAAACCCTCCCTAAAGCCCGGGGCAAAACCATCCCCAAGGCTTCTTGGGGAGAAGGGAGCGCTGTCCCGGGAAAGGGGATCCAGGCCGCCGGCTCACCTGCTCCCTGCGCTCGCCATGGAGCAGCCTGGGCAGTCCTGGCAGGCAGGGCCACAGCCAGGAGGAGCAGGAGGAGCAGGCGCAGAGCAAGGGCCATGGTGCCTCGCCCTGTGTCAGTCCTGCTGCTCTTGCTGCAGCCACTGACTTCACAACGCTTCCAAATGTCAGCACCGCTGCTGCCGCCGCCGATGCTGCCGCTGCAGTTGTGGTCAAGGACCAACTGCTGGGTCGTTGTGGTGCTGTGCAACCACGGGGCTCTGGGACCTCTGTGACCTCAGAGCCTGCTGTGACCTCAGAGCACTGCTGTGACCTCAGAGCCTGCTGTGACCTCAGAGCCTGCTGTGACCTCAGAGCCTGCTGTGACCTCAGAGCACTGCTGTGACCTCAGAGCCTGCTGTGACCTCAGAGCCTGCTGTGACCTCAGAGCCTGCTGTGACCTCAAGCCTGCTGTGACCTCAGAGCACTGCTGTGACCTCAGAGCCTGCTGTGACCTCAGAGCCTGCTGTGACCTCAGAGCCTGCTGTGACCTCAGAGCCTGCTGTGACCTCAGAGCACTGCTGTGACCTCAGAGCCTGCTGTGACTCAGAGCCTGCTGTGACCTCAGAGCACTGCTGTGACCTCAGAGCACTGCTGTGACCTCAGGCCTGCTGTGACCTCAGAGCACTGCTGTGACCCTCAG
>JAKJHU010000914.1:0-108428 GCA_022316685.1 Progne subis subis
CCACCTGTGAGAGGGACCAGAGCAGGTGAGGCTGTGACACGGCTGTGACACTGACACGTCCCACAGCCCCAGAGCTCACAGCAGCTGAGATGTGCTGGATCCAAGGGCGACTGTGGATCTCTCTCTCCCTCTCTCTTCTCCTGACTTCCTCTTCTCAAAATCTGGAGAACTGGAAGTTGGACTGCTTAGAGTTTGCTCAGTCAGTGCGTTCTGAAGTGATTTACTGTAACTCCATGTTGCTTTAAGATTTCCCAAGATCATTCCAAGTTTGCAACTAAAAGTTTGTTCTCCACCCTCCTGAGAAGTTTGTTTTTCTCCCATGCACCACCCGAGGGGATCGAGGTACCTCAAGTCCCTTTCCAGCACCGGCCGAGGAGCTTGGGGCACAGCAGCAGGAACTGCAGGGCTCAGCAAGGCCTGGCTTGGCTGGAGGAAGCAGAAAGGCCAAGCCCTGAGCCCAGGCCTGGCACAGCAGGGCCTGTCCCTCACGGGTGCCTCGGGGCTGTTTGTGGGGCAGTGGGATGGGAGGGACAGCAAGGACAAATGTCTCAAACTGCAACCCCTGCCAGCCTCCTCAGGGAGGGGCCAGGGAGGACCAAAGTGCAGCCCCTGAAAGGAAAGTTCCTTCTGTGGGGCCTCCAGAGGCGCTGCCAGAGCCCAGGGGACAAAGGCCTGGGTGCCTGTGGCCCTGCCAGCCCTGCCCAGCCCTTGGCCATCTGTCCTGCAGGCTGTGCCCCTGTGCGTGCTGCTCCTGTGCCCTGGCCGGCTGCACACGCCCCTCTCGCTGTCCCCCCAGCATTTCTCAGCCCAGCATTTCTGTGCCCTCCCTGGGCTCCCTGCACCCAGCGCTGCCGGCTCCTGGCACACAGAGCCAGGGCAGGAGCCCACCCTGCCAAGGGCCTTTGCAGCAGGGTGGTGGCTGCCATGGCTTCTGACCTCAGCAGCTGCTCCTGGCATGGTTCCATGGGAACCCAGCACAGCAACGCTGCTGTGCATTGTCCCTGCTGAGGCTCAGACACTGTCAGGGCACATTCCCTGCCTCTAGGATTCGTGCCGACCCAAGAACTGCACTTGTGTCCCAGCACTGCTTTCCAACAAAAACGGGAAGGCAAACTGTGCATAGCTCATGGTATTTACAGTGTCTAAAACTCGCTAAGTCATCAGTCTTAAGGTGAGATCTGGGAATTAATGGGATGGAGAAGTAGTGCAGGATGGAAAAGGGGAGCATAGAAATAAATGGAGGAAACATCTTGCTTTTTCTTTTCATTTTCATTTCACTTCTGGAAAGCTGTTTCAGTTTTCCAGGAATCTTCTCCACAGTCCTGTCTGCTCTTTTCAAGAACCTTTCCTGGACAGTGAGGTGCAGCTCCTGTCACAGGATGTGCCATCAACTGCAGCTTCTCTTGGCTTTCCACACGTGTGTGCAGCACAACTCTTGCAGCAAAGCAGGACAAATGTTTGGAGGACTTTACAACTTGGCCATTCCTTTGCTAGTGGACTGGGGAGTTGTGCCATTGGTGAGGTTTTCAGTCCATGATAACCATCAGAACAAGCTGCACCTCTCAGAGTAAATGACTGAAAGAATCTGAAATGGAGGAATACAGGGAGTGACTTGGTGAACCTTGTATATAAGGAGGGTAATTTTTTCCTAATACTTTCTAATCCCTTCCTCTGCTTTTGTCCTTCTTAACAAGGCCTTTGCATCCCAGATGTCTCATGAAATGAGAAGCTTGAGCTTGTGGAACTGCATTAAATGAGGGACACTCAGGCTGAAAAAGGAAGCAATTTAGAAGTAATTGTATTAAAGCAAAACCAGTTCTTATTCAGAGATTGATGTCACTCCCCTAGACCAATGAATGGGAGCAAGTCCCTGTGGCTCAGCCTTGAGAAGTGACCATGAGATGTGTCCCCACGCAGGGGGGAATCTTCAAACCCCCTCCAATACTGCTCTTAAAATTTGGTATGGGGCTTTTCTAGTCTGAAGTGCTGCCCTGTCAGTCAGATGTGCCCAGGCTGTGCCCGATCAGCAGCTCTGCAGAAGCTCTCAGTGGTGTCACTTGCTTGTTCCTTTCTCTAGGGATTTTACCAGCTCTTCCACAGATTCAGCTCCCTCTCAGGAGGTTGAACTTTTGGATGGAGGAGTCAGGCTGCTTTCAGCATTATTCACTGCTGAAAGTGAATAAAAAAACCATCATGACCATCCCTCCTTCATTTCCCACTGGGGTCTTTGCAAACAGGGCCTTGTTGGAGTTGTTTGAGCCCATTGCAGGCAGAGCCCTCTGCTCCAGCAGGAACTGCCTTTCCTGTGCCAGGACCAGGGCAGATCCCGCTGCAGGAAAAGCCCCAGGCCAGCCCCAGCACAGTGAAGGCCTCGGGCACAAGTGCAGAGTGCTGTGCTGGGAGCTGTGCCAGGGAGAGCCTGAGGCACCAAAGGCACCTTGGCAGCAGCAGCTGCTTCCAGGCCATGGCCAGAAGCCTCCCTTGGCAAGGCGGCCTGGTGGCCACCACTGCAGAGCTGCTGCTCCAGGGCTCAGTTCTGGCTGGGCTCTGAAAAGCCACTTCTGCTCCAGGAGCCTGAGTGGGAAGCAATTGGTCCCAGTGCCTTGGGAACAAAATATTAATGACAAAACTTCATCCCAGCAGAGACAAGGCAGGGGCAGAGGAAAGGGGAGAGCCAGGCCCAGGGGACAGGGCTGCCATGGTGATGGCTGTGAGGTCACTGCCACTGCAGCAGCCTGGCTGCTCCTCAGCAGACATTCTGGCCAGAAGTGTTGTGAGGTCACAGAGCACATCAGAGAACCCACACAACAGGGATTCTGTCCTTGGGGAGGGGGTTTCACTATGTCAGGTTGCACCAAGCTCCTGCTCTTGGAGCATTCCTGGCATTGGGGCATCCACTTCTTCCAAAAAAATGGTTGCAGTCTTGTGCCACTCTCATTTAAAATACTTCCTCCTTCTAACAAATCCAAATCCACCCTCATTCAGTTAAAAGATATTGACCCTTGTTTTGTCACGGTAATATTTTGGAGCAAATACCTTGGACCACTGCTTCTATTTTCACTGACGGAGATGACCCAAAAACCTCCCAAGGTGGGGTTTGGAGGCCTCATCACACAAGCAGCATGTAGAGGATTGTGGCTCTGGGCTCAGTGGTGTGCACACTGAAGAGAGGAGTAGCCAGGGAGGGATTGAAAGTGGTTCCAGAGATGCTGGAATTTTCTTCTTTGTATAAAACAGCCTGAGAAGGAAATAATGGCACCAAGGGCAGCTGGGGAGGCCCAGACTGGAAACCAGGAGAAAGGAATTTCCCTCCCAGGGCAGGTCTGTGGTACAACACATCCCCCAGAAGGAGCCTGGAGCAGCCCAAGGCTCTGTGTGCCCAGGCAGAGGCAGGCAGGACGCAGAGCTGTCAGCAAAGGAAGGGGCCAGCAAGGTGGGGCAGCCGGGGGAATGACGACAGCCTGCAGGGACAGAGGCACAGGGCAAAGCCCTGACCTTGGGGCTCTCAAGAACTTCTCCTGCTCCAGGCCCAGGGCCCATCCCAAAGCTGGGGCAGCTAGAAAGCTGTGCCCATTTCTGTTCATTCCTGCTCTGGTGAGGATGGATCCTCAGCCCTTTGGAGGTTGATGATGAATTTTAACACTCCAGAGGCCTCTTCTTTCTTGAGCTCTTCGGTTCAGGAATTCAGGGAGAAAAGCTTGTAAAAATTTGTTCAATATACCAAACAAGAAAAGCCCATGGGAATAATTGAAGTTTTTAGTTCTTGTGTGGTTAATTAGACAATTTCAGAAGTGTATTCAAAGGGAACACACTATACTGAAAACAATGCAGAGAGAACTGTTTTCCAGTTTCATTTTCCTGTTTATAGATTGATATCAGCAATGTCCAATTGATATTGACTCCCAGCACCTTCTAATGCAGTCTGAACAGATATGAAAATCAAGACCTTTCATGGCTGACAATCAATCAGACTTTGTCCCCCTCCCCACCATTTCCCTCATCCAACCCCTGGCACTCCTATGGATCAGGAACAGTGTGGGCAGCAGGAGCAGGGCAGTGATTCTTCCCTTTGCTCTGGACTGGTTGGGCAGCACCTCGAGTGCTGTGTCCAGTTCTGGGGCCCCCAATTCATTAAGGACATGGAGGGTCTGGAGTGTGTCCAGAGAAGGGCAACAAGGCTGGTGAGGGGACTGGAACACAAGTGCTGTGAGGAGCACCTGAGGGAGCTGGGGCTGTTTATCCTGGAGAAGAGGAGGCTCAGGGGAGACCTCATCACTCTTTACTGACAGGAGGGTGCTGCCAGGTGGGGGTGGTATCTTTTCCCAGGGAACAGTGACAGGACAAGAGGACATGGCCTTAAGCTGCACATGGGGAGGTTTACGCTGGACATTAGGAAATATTCTTCACAGAATGTGTGATTGGGCATTGGAACGGGCTGCCCAGGGAGGTGGGTGACTCACTGTCTGTGGAAGTGTCTTAGGAATGACTGGATGTGACGCTCAGTGCCATGGTTTGGGTGACAAGGTGGTGTTAGGTCACAGGTTGGACTCGATGCTCTCCAAGGTCTTTTCCAGCCTGTTGATTCTCTGATGATGGTGACACTGCAGGGGAAGCAATGGGCCATTGTGACACTGCAGGGCCTGGTGGCACTAAGAGGACCAGAGTGACACTGTGTACGACATGGCACCATGAGCCAAGGGGCCACTGTGACACTGTGGGGCTAAATGCAAGCAAGGAGTCCATGGTGACAGTCTGGGTCCTGGTGGAACCACAGAGGCCAGTGTGACCCTGTGGGGCCTTGCTGAACCAAGGGGCCATTGTGCCACTGCAGAACCAAGGAGACCCTGCTGAGACCCTGGGCCCAATGGAATCAAGGGGCCAGTGTTCCTCTTGGAACTGAGGGAACAATTGTGCCAGTGGGGTGCCCCATGGAACCAAGGGTTCCTGGTGACACTGCAGGATCTTGTGTAACCAGGGCTCCATTGTGACACTGCGGCACCAGGGAATTAATGGTGGCACTCTGAGGCCTGATGGAACCAAGAGGCCACTGTGACACTGCAGGGCCTTGTGGAACCATGCAGAGCATTGGGACAGAGCAGGACCTGGTGTCACGATGGGGTCATTGTGACACTGCAGGGCCCCATGGAACCAGGGGGCCAGTGCTGCTCCTCAGGGACTCCTGGAATGAAGGAAACATGTTTGACACCATGGTGCCCCTTGGGACCAAGAGGCCACTATGATATTGGAATGAAGAAGATCATTGCTGATTTGCCAGATCTCATGGAACCAAGGATGCATTGTGACACTGCAGCGCCTGGGGGGACCGAGGCACCATTGTGACACTGCAGGGCCCAAGGATCCAAGCGACTTTGTGACACCAAGATTTCCCATGGAAGCAAAGGGACATTGTGACACTGGGGGTCATCATGGAATCATGGAGATCATTGTGACACTCTACAGCATCATAGAACTGTGGTGACACAAAATTATGTGGGATTGTTGATCTGCTGGAGTGTAGGAGGACTCTGCAAATGGCCCAGGACAGGCTGGATCCAGGGGCCAAATCCAACAATATGAGATTTAACAAGTCCAAGTGCCAGGTCCTGCACTTTGGCTACTACAACCCCTGCAGCGCTACAGGCTGGGGACAGAGTGGCTGGACAGCAGCCAGGCAGAAAGGGACCTGCAGGGACAGATGGACAGCAGGCTGGACATGAGACAACAGTGTGCTCAGGTGGCCAAGAAGGCCAATGACACCTGGCCTGGATCAGGAATGGTGTGGCCAGCAGGAGCAGGACAGTGATTCTTCCCCTGTGCTTGGAACTGGATGGGCAGCACCTTGAATGCTGTGTCCAATTCTGGCCCACCAATTTAAGAAAGACATGGAGGGGCTGGAGTGTGTCCAGAGAAGGGCAACAAGGCTGGTGAGGGGTCTGGAACACAAGTCCTGTGAGGAGCAGCTGAGGGAGCTGGGGATGTTTATCCTGGAGAAGAGGAGGCCCAGGGGAGACAAGGCAGTGTCAGGGCAGAGGTTGGACTTGATGATGTCCAAGGTCTCTTCCAACCACACTGTTTCTGTGATTCTCTGAAAGCACCCTTGCAGCAGTCGCAGGATGAGCCCTGGGCCTCCTCTTCAGAAGGTCCAGCAGCCCAGGTCCCTCAGCTTCTCCTCACAGCCCCAAAGCCCATCCTGTCAGTCCTGCAGAGCCTCTGCAGCTCCTCCTCCTTGCCCAGAACAGGGAGCCCCACAGCCAGACACAGCAGCCCAGATGTGCCCCCCTGGCCTGTGGTGCCTCTGGCAAGGGAGCAGCACGAGGCACTGCAGGAGGCTGCAGACAATTCCTGAAGCACTTGGAGGATGATCCTGCTCCCCAAAGGATATTCCCATGATGCCGGGAACTCAGGAACTGAAATGGGGAGTGGGACCAGAGAGGAAAGGGCAACCAGGAATGGGCTGTTTGCAGGGGAGGGAACAGGGATGGGCAATAGGAAGAGATTTGGACCAGGAAGAGGAACGAAAGCCAAGGTGAAGCAAAGGAAATGCTGAGGGCAGTTTGGGGGTGGCTGCCAGGCAGCCCTGGCTCTGAGCAACAACATCTGCAGTGGCACAGGAAACCCACAGCTCATGGGAACAAACTTTCTGGATGACTTCAGAGGCCACCACAAACCTGAGTGGTTTCCCTGCTGTCCCCCAGCCCTGCCAGCTGCCCCAGGGGCTGATGATGGCATTTATGCTCCCTCAGGTTCATCTCCCCACACCAACACCATGGGGGTGCTCATGCCTGCTCTGGGCAGTGCAAACAGGGGCTCCTGAGCCAGTGCTGCCGTGTCTGTGCCTGCAAGGATGCGGCACCCGTGTGAGCTGGGGGAGAAGCCAGGGCTGCAGAGGGGGGATGTTGTTGGCAGGTGCATGAGGACGCTCTGGGACGCTGCCCTGGTGTGTCCAGCGCAGTGGGAATGGATCAGCCCCTGCTCTGCTGCTCCTTCCCATCTCCCCCAGGCACCTTGCAGAGCCCCAGCCATGCTGTTTGTCCCCAGCCTGCCCACGGCCACCCTGGGGCTGCTCACGGGGCTTTTCTCTGCTGAGCATTGGCCTGGGCGTGTTCTGGAGAGAGCCTGGGCAAGGAGCCTGGAGCCCCCAGGCCCTGCCCTGAGGCGTCAGCGCTGCCCCAGCAGTGCCCATGGCCTGTCCCTGCTGCAGCCCCGGCACTGCCACCCCCAGCACTGTGCCCGGCCCCGAGAGCACTCAGGCCCTACAGCAACACCAGGGCCAGGAGGGCAGCGGGGCAGGGGCACGGGAGCAGCACTGGCAACACCAAGTGCTGCTGCTCCTGGGCACAGCTGCTGTGCCAGCACTGATCTGCCCCAGCTCTGCACACAGACATTGCTGCTGCAGCTCCAGAGCAGGGAACAAAAGTGCTGCTGCTCCTGGGCACAGCTGCTGTGCCAGCACTGATCTGCCCCCAGCTCTGCACACAGACATTGCTGCTGGAGCTGCAGAGAAGGGAACAAAAGGGGAATCTATGCAGAAAACTTGGCTGGGCGATCTTTTAGTTCCTTTAAAGCCACCAAGAGCACAGCCCATCATGGACACAGTCTGTGGCCACAGGTAAAGTGGAGAGAAACAAAATGAGAAATCGTACAAATATTGAAATTTCCTTGTGGACAGTATGAAAAAAAAATAAAATGATTAGAAACTTTCTCCAAAATGAAAACTAACAAGAAGTATCAAAGATTACTTTTATTCCAAGTGATTTGCAGAAATTGGCCAGCAGTTCAATGTTTCTGAAACCATCCAATCATCAGTCTCCAGACTGCAGCCTTGAGCTCCTGGTTCCTCAGGCTGTAGATGAGGGGGTTCAGGGTTGGAGGCACCACTGAGTACAGAACTGACAGGGCCAGATCCAGGGATGGGGAGGAGATGGAGGGGGGCTTCAGGTAGGAAAATGTGGAAGTGCTGAGGAACAGGGAGACAACAGCCAGGTGAGGGAGGCAGGTGGAAAAGGCTTTGTGCCGTCCCTGCTCAGAGGGGATCCTCAGCACAGCTCTGAAGATCTGCACATAGGAGAAAACAATGAACACAAAACAACACAATGCTAAAGAAATGGAAAATACAATGAGCCCAAGTTCCCTGAGATAGGATTTGGAGCAGGAGAGCTTGAGGATGTGTGGGATTTCACAGAAGAACTGGCGCAGGCCATTGCCATGGCACAGGGGCAGGGAAAATGTATTGGCTGTGTGCAGCAGTGAATAGAGAAAGCCACTGGCCCAGGCAGCTGCTGCCATGTGGGCACAAGCTCTGCTGCCCAGGAGGGTCCCGTAGTGCAGGGGTTTGCAGATGGACACGTAGCGGTCGTAGCACATGATGGTCAGGAGGGAAAACTCTGCTGACATGAAAAAGACAAAAACAAATAGTTGCAGTGCGCATCCTGTGTAGGAGATGGTCCTGGTGTCCCAGAGGGAATTGTGCATGGCTTTGGGCACAGTGGTGAGGATGGAGCCCAGGTCGGTGAGGGCCAGGTTGAGCAGGAAGAAGAACATGGGCGTGTGCAGGAGGTGGCTGCAGGCTGCAGCGCTGATGATGAGGCCGTTGGCCAGGAGGGCAGCCAGGGAGATGCCCAGGAAGAGGCAGAAGTGCAGGAGCTGCAGCTGCCGCGTGTCTGCCAATGGCAGCAGGAGGAAGTGGCTGATGGAGCTGCTGTTGGACATTTGTTGTGCCTAGCCATGGGGACCTGTTCATGGATAAAGGACAGTGAAGAGTTAGAGGAGATACCTGTAACCAAAATCAAAGACATTTCCCAGAGACCCTACCCTGGAAGACAAATGCATCCTTTGTGTTTAAGTGTTCTGCAGTTTTCTTGATAAGCTCCTGCATATCTCTCCTGCTATCCTTGGATATCAGAAACCGTCTGCACTTCTGCTTCCCCCAGGTAGAGCAGAGCAATTTACATGAGGCAAAGTGATGAGTGGAGAGTGAGGGGACATGGTCTGTCATTCTGACCTGTTCAGAATTTCTCTTGGCTTTAGCCTTTCTCAGGTGGAGGGTGATCAGCTTCCCATGTTTCCCCTAAAAATTCGCCAGGTACTGCTGAGAGCAGATGGATCCCATTCAGCCCAGCTCCACATTTGTGTCCAGGGATACACATTGCTCATTTCACCAAGCCAACAGCATTTTCAGTGTCAGAACACCTCTGCCTTTCCCCAGGGGTGATTCAGATAACACAAAGATGCTACAGGAGAGGTTTGCAATCCGGGTCTGAAGCTCCCAGCTTGGATTGAAATCTCAGGGAGATTTCCAAGTGTCCTTATGATGGTATTGGACTAAGGGAGATGCAGCTCCTTCTCTGGCTGCACTGACAGAATTGCCCACAGCCGGGCACTGGGGACAGCATCACCCTGAGCCAGCTGTGCCCCCTCCCAGAGACCCCAGTGCCGGGCAGCTGCTCCCAGCCCTGTGCTCTGCAGAGGGAACTGTGCCCGGGGCTGCAGAGCTGCCCCACGGCTCTGCTGCAGCTCTGCCTGCACAGGAGGGGCTTCACACCTTGGACCCCTGTCGCTGAGGGCAGAGGCTTGGCTGGGGGACAGGAGGGAGGGGGCTTGTTCAGAGGGAGGGGCTGCACTGGAGGGGATCCTGTGGAGATCTCTAAACTCTCCCTGCCACAACATTTCTGGGGTTTGTTTTCTCTCATTGCCTCATCTCTCTGCTTCCTGGAGATTTTCCTCCTGCAGGTGTGTCCCTGTGCCTGAGCTCTCCCTGCCAGCACTCACAGACCCCAAATCTCTGTGCACTCCCCTTGGCCCTACAGAACCCTGCCTGTTCACAGGGCACTGGCTGGGGGCTGGTTTTGTTTGCAGTTTAGAGAAAGGACAGCTCAGACTAAGCCACATCATTAAGAGTTTAGATGTCCCAGGGATTTGTCAAAATTAATGATCGCTTTATCATGTGTTCTCCCTCTCCCTCATTATATAATATTAAAAAATGAAAACCAAGACACAGGAAAAGCCCTATTTTGAAAATAAATCCTTGTATTGAAAATATTTTGGGGATGGGCAGAAGCTCTCAATGTGTTACAGCTTCATGAGCATTTCCCTCCCCTGCACCAGAAAATTCAGAGAGTTGTACTCACAGAGTCTGTAGGCATTGGGATGTTCCAGCTTTAGGAGATCCCTGCAGGAGCTGCAGCTGCCTTGTCCTGCAGCCAGAGGTTCCTGTGCCAAGGGCTGGGAGTGATTCTCCCACAGTCACTTCTCAGCTCCTTCCCAGCCCTGAGTGATTGAAGCTCTCTGTGCCTGTGTGCTGTGCCCGGGGTGGCTGCAGGCAGTGCCCCAGCCCTGCTGGGCTGGGAGAAGAGTTGCTCATCAAGAGAGATGTGTTTTTGAAGCTCTTCTTGGCTGCCAGGAGCTGCTTCTGTGCCAGGAGCCCAGCCCAGCTCAGCAGCACAGACACAGCACAAGGACTTTAATGAACCTCTTGGGCTTTGTGCTGAGGCACCTGAACATCAGTCCCTGAGAGGGAGCTGAAGAAACCTCTCAGGAACTCCAAGTCACAATCAAACTCCAAAGTTTCTTGAAGTTTTAATGGGTCCCACTGAGGGACAGGACAGAGAAAGTGTCCCCAGGCTCCAGCCAGAGCAGAGAACTGAAGGCAATGATGACAAGTGGGGACAAAGAGAAGCCAAGTCTTGGTGTCCTGAGGCACAGCAGCCTCTGTGCCACCAAGGGCTGTGAGGAGACACCTTGTCCTGAGGCCCTGGGGCCTCCTGGCACAGCCCCAGCAAGGCTGGGCACTGTCAGCCCCTTGTGCTGCCCTCAGCATCCCCCTCACATGCCAGTGGCCTCAAGGATGTGCTGGAAGGAGTCCCTGGAGAGCCTTGGTCAGCAATGGCCCTGGGGGGCTCCTGAATGCTCCCAGGGACTGCAGGTTTTTCAAAGGACTTTGGGTTTTCCTTTTTCCTTGCAGTCTGTGAGAGGTTTGTGCAATCATGGCCTGCAACTATTTGCTCTAATTAGTCCCTTGAGAGGCTCTGTAAGTAACAACACTCTGTGGGGGTCATTAATATTTCAAGGAACTTCAGGTTTTTAAAGGTACTTGGTGTTGCCCTTTTAGAACTGACTATGAGAATGATTGTGCAATCATGTCCCCAATTATCTACTTTAATAAATCCCTTGGGATTCTCTTTCAATAAAAAGAGTGGGGCTTATTAATACTTCAGGGTAGTCAAGGTATTGAAGAACTTTTTTTGGCACAAAACTGGGTCAAAAAAGAGTCTGAGAGGTTTGTGCAATCATGGCCCCAATTATCTGCTTTAATTAGTCCCTTGAGATTCTTAGCCAGTAACAACACTCAGTGGGGCTCATTAATGCTTCAAGGTACTCAGGATTAATTTAAGTACTTCTTTTTGCTACTGAGTCTCTGAGAGGTTTTTTTTTTTGCAATCCTGGCCTCCAATTCTCTCCTTCATGGACTCCAGGAAGAGCCTGTGTTGGGGATGGACATCAGTGGCACCCATTGATGCATTGAGACACTTTGGGTTTTTCTTCTGGCTTTGACTCCTGGAAAGGTTTGTGCAATCTCCTCTCAGGCCCGGAGGTTCCATGGTTCAACACCAAATCTAACACAGGGCTCATTAGCATCAAGCAAGTCCTGACAAACCATGGTTCTGCCTTGATTTCCCTCTGGCTTCATTACGAAGGTTTCCTGCTGCAGTTATGGAGAAATATATCAAAGAGCTTCTAAGAAATATGTATTCCTATTTTCAAGGATCTATTTCATTACTGTTCTCATTACACAAGAGGTGATTGCAGCATTCTGTGGTTGATACTGATCCAGGGTCTCCCAAGGAGGTCTGGCCTGTTCAGAGAAGCTGTGCTTTGGGATTTGACCCAGTGTGGACAACCTTGCTCCACATTCCCAAACCACATCCTATCTCTTCTCACTTACCTGTGACCTGCTTTCCTTGGAGACCTGGCTACACTTAGCCAAAGGATTTTCTTCATTTCTTTTTGAAGCAATCTAAAACTCCTGAGTTTCCCCAGTGAAAACAGAAACCCTCCTCAAGTGTGGGCCAAGCCCAAGGTGCCACCAAGAGCACTGCAGCCCTGCCCTGGGCCAGGAGTGAGGGTGGATCATCATCCCAACCTGCCCTGGGCCATTGCAAGGGGCTGTGGCCATGGACACTGCACTGACCCCACTGCTGGCTTTGGATCCCTCATCCCTTCAAGTCTCCTTGGAAAGCACCCCAAGGACCCATTTCTGCAGCCAGGTTCCATGGCCAGGGGGGATGTGGGGGGCTGCAGGAGGTCAATGCCCCATCCCTGGAAACTTTCAAGTCCAGCTGGGACAGGGCTCTGAACAACCTGATGTGGTGAAAGATGTCCCTGCTCATGCCAGGCCTGGACAAGAGGCCTGAGTGAGGCCTGAACAGCAGGCCCTGAGCCAAAGGTGACCTCTGCATCAACCTTCAACCAAAGGTTATCTTTGTATCTGCTCATTAGTGAAATATGCATGGTCATTAGCAGTGTGACAGATATATCCACTCATTAGTGAGACATGTATTGACCTTGCTGTGTTTAGAAGCCAGACAAGGCCATGAAATCTGACATCTGGCCTTGTTTGGGGCTGGATGGTCAAAGTCACCTCCCTTGGCTCCTCCTTGGGCCCTGGCCAGGCTTTGGGAGGGACCCAAGAGGAGGATGAAAGCAGCTGTTCCTGCACTACAAGTGCTGTCAGTTTGTTTATTCAGCACTATCAGAGCTGGGCCCTCTCCCAGCCAGGTTGGAGCCTCACCTGTGGCTGGAGGCACCTGCAGCAATTCCCAGTGTCCGGGAGTGGCTCTGCAGTCCTTGGCTGGGACAGCTTCCCCCAGCTGATGTGTGCATGTGGGTGATGGGAAAGTCTGAGGGTGACTGGTGATGGATCTTTCTCAATCCCTGCAGGCAATCTTTGGTAGTGATGGTTGGGTGCATTGCTGAGCTGCTCCTTTTGTGCTCCTTTGCTGCTTTGAACTGCAGTAAATGACACTGATTCCTTCAGGTGGTGTTTGTGTCTTTGGTGCTGATCCTGCCCACTGGTAAAACTACACTGGCAGAGTCTGGCCAGATCCCACCAAAATGTCACTTTTTAAATGTAAATGTGAGGAACCAATCTCATCTGAAATTCCTGGATGGGAAGCTCTTCCCCAGATCTTGCTGGCTCTGGAGTGGGCTGAGGTCAGAACACCATGAGAGCAGTGGAGCAGTTGATTAAAAGAGGCTGAACTGCTGGATGTGTTAAAATTCATCCAAACATTGCATATGGAAAAAGGCAAAGAACTTGTGTGTTTGGGAAGATGAGGATGGATTTTGTTAACAGCACATTGGAAACAGCACCACAGAAGGAAGAATTGGTTTTGGAATGCTCCCATGTGGAGTGAGAGAAGGAAGGTTTAAATCTTGAGCTCAGGTTTCTTTTGCAAGTGTAATATAGTATTATAATTATTAGTAGTAAAAGTTTTTTTTAAATTATACTGTGATGATATATTTTTAGATTTAATTAAAAATCAATAATGTGAAATAATGCTGACAATACTAATTTGTTAGCTTTGCCTACTCTCTGTAACACTAAATACCTGACAGAAAAGAACTGGCCAATACCCAAATGTCAGTGGTAAGCTTTGCAAATTGTAGAATAGGAATAAAGGAGGAAGGGATGAAATTGGTTATTTTTATAGGGTTTGCTGATACTGCGATGCAGAATGCTTTGTCTGTTACAATGAAAAATACAGTGATTAAGGCTGCTGGGTTTTTCACGTACCAGACTATCCACAAGCTGCAGGATTGATTGAATGAATGAAGGGGTTGTTAAAAGAGCAGTTGAAAAAATGTCAGCAGTCCAAAAAAAGAGCAGTTGAGACAGATGGGAACCTGTCCCGATGGAGAACCCATCACCCAGATGTGCTCCATACCCTTAACATGGGCCCACTGGGGAAATGGAAACTCTCTGGGTGTGCACAGCTGCACCCAGTTTGCAAATACAACCATGGACAGTGAGACTTGGACTTCCTGGGAAATTGTTCTGGGTGTGATGGCTCCTGACAGGGCCACCCCAGAGGCTGCAGGGCTGGACCTTCATGCATTGGAATTAATTAGGATAAATCAGAAGCAAATGAGAGTTATCAATACAGGAATGGGAATTCTGATTCCTCCAGGACACATTGGTTTGATCACTGCTCCTGCAGCTTGGCCTTGGAAAGTGTTCATATCATGGGAGGAGGAATTGATGCAGATTATCAAGAAGTTACTCTGCTAAACAATATAGAAAAAGATTAGATTATTCAACCCCATGACTGGGTAGCACTAGTATCAATATTGTCAGTTTTAAAAACAATTGTGAAAGAAAGAGATCCACCTCCAATCAGCACTGTTTATAGAGACAGAGGGTTTGGATCCAGCAGTCCTAATAATGGAGCCAGAGTGTGGGTGCAGAGGCCAAATGGCCCTCCTGAGCCAGCTGAGGGAACAGCTCTGGGAAAAGACAGCACTATTTGAATTCTGAAACCTGGGCAGGAATAATGGGAATAAGTCCCTTCATATTCCCATTGTGTGTTCTATGCCAGAACAAGTCAATGTTGTGGGATATTGTTTTACAGATCCTGCCAAACCAAATCTCCCTGTTTGCCTCAACAGACCCTTTGGGAAATGCTCTGACCCACTGGGCTCCATGTGAAGGCTGATGTGACACTGAGGGACTTCCACAGGAATTCCAGCCAGGAGCCTGGGTGCCTGCCAGGGACTGGGACCTGGAACCTCTCCAGCCAAAGGGAAAGGACCCCACCAAGCCGTGTTACCCACAGACACCACGGGAGAGCTGAACAGCAAAGGACCTTGGGGGCAATATTCTGGAAATATAAAGGCACCAGCTCCATGGACAACAGAGTTATTGTTCCTAATACAAATGAGATTCAAGAAAAAGAATGAGCAATCTTGTCACTGAAGTACTGCTTATATCTGTAACTTGTATCTTGTTAGTCAGCCAGAATCTTTGTTTGCCAGAAACTCCTCGAGTTTCAACAAGGGATTAGTCATGAAAATATTTATGAGAATGTAAAGATCAATGTAGCCTAAATACTCAACATAACTAATTGCTGGGTATGTTCTCAACTAATGTTGGGAGGAATGGGGTTCCCTTGGAGGGCCCACCCTACGGATGGCCCAGAACTCTGTCAATGGGCTCTGACTCATGAGGGAGCCAGTGCAGTACAGAAAACTGTGCTGTGGAACACAGGAATACAATTATCAGCTTTACAGGATTCACTAGGACTTCCCTTCAGGAGAAAACAAACCCTGTTATAGTTAGAAGTCACATTGTGAAAGGATTTCTGTGCTTTAGCATCACTCACAATGTCCATAGAACTCAGGATGCTGGAGCTGGTCAGTGTCAGTGTCACACCAGTCCCAGCTGCAGGGCCACTGTGAAACTCCTCTGAGCCAAAGGCACTGGGGACACAACAGCAGCACAGGGAGGAGCCCTGGATCCATCATCAAGCCACAGTGGGAAATAGGAAATCAGACCTTTGGTACTGGGAATGGAAGCTGCTGGATGTGTGGAGCCCATAAACAGCTTCCTAAAGGATGGTTTGGGTCCTGTTTCCAAGTAATATTGATGCCTCCCTTGAGAGTACTTTGACAACAACCACAAGGAAGAGCTGGGGCCAAGAGAACATTTTCCTCACAAAGAGTGCCTTTGGTCTCAGAAAGCCAAAGATTCTGGTTCACCCTGTGCCCCATGTGGGCTGCCTTGTCTGTGGAGTTTACATTAAGAAGCTAAATCCATTATTAGAAGAAGTAAAAATAGATGCTATTAAAATACCCCATAGCACATCCACTGAGCTCTAACAAACATGAATGGGGGCTCTACAGAACTGCATGGCCTTGGATTATCTGCTTGCTGTCTAGAGAGGAGCCTGTGCTATTCTAGGACAGGAATGCTGCAGGAATCAGTGTTGGGTTTGAAGTCCAGCAATCAGGAATCACCTCAATAGAAAGATCAGGAGAAGAGAGGCAGAAAGAAGAAAATTCATCATGGTGGGATTGGCTTCCAAATTGGAGGTTGCTGCAAAATGCATTTGTGGCAGTCACTGCAATCATTGCAGTGTGAGAACTTGGTGTGTTATGATTCCATGTTAGAGTTGTTGTGACACCCCATCTGGCTTTGTTTGGGGCTGTGGGATCAAAGTCAACTCCCTTGGTTCCCTCTTTAGCCCTTGGCCAGGCTTTAGGAGAAACCAAATGGAGAATGTTCCCACACTAGAAGAGATGTCAGCTTGTTTGTTTAACAGTGTAAAAGCTGGGCCCTCTCCCAGCGAGGCTGGAGCCTCATTGTCTGCAAAGGTGGGTGCACTAGGAATTCCCAGTGTCCGGGAGTGTCCCTCCAGTCCTTGGCTATGAAAGGGTTAAAAACACTGTGCCTGGGATCCTTAAGAATAAAATACACTTGGAAGCTAGCAAATGTTAACCATAAGCTTAAGACACAGGATGAAACTTGTCAAGAAATAGGGAACAAAACTTGCAGAAATGAAGGACAGAGCTTCCTAAAACCAGTGAAGAAGTCACTGAAATGGCTAACGAGAGACTGTGCATGCCTAGAGGAGAAAGGTGAAAAGGTCACGGTGATGAAGACATCCAACCTTTGTCAGGGGACCACCGAGGAAGATGTGTACCCTTCCTCAGTGCCACCACCAGGGTGCTGTGCCTGCGCCTCACCTACGCGAATGATAGTAATGAGTTCTAAGATACAGTTTACATAACCACACCTTTTCTAAGGAAAACTACATATATGCATAAAGTGTAACCATATATTGTCATCTGCTGTGTGCCTGTGTGTGTGCTGTTGGGAGGAGCTATCCCCACGGCACACGGCACGCTGAATAAAGCAAATCCCCGCTTCTTGGACTTTGTCTCAGAAGTGTCTCTTGGCCTGGTTTGGGACGATTCACTTCCATGGGGTTCTGTCAAGTCCCAGTGGAACCTTGGTGCCATATTGTTCCACAGCCTCACAATGCTCTCCTGGCTTCCATGGGGTCCCTCTGTGACTCACTGCAGCCTTGGTTCCATCAGGGTCTCTTGGGTTCCATGGTGCACAAGCCTTTGTCACATCTGAACCTTGCTTCCAGGAGTTCCATCGACTGACAGTGGCCGTCTGCATTCCATGAGGCCCAGCTAGATCACAGCAGAGCCTTGCTTTCATCAGGCTCCGATACCTGTTCTGCCAACTGACGGGGGTGATTTAAAGAACACAGAAACCCATGGAAAGAATGGTCTTATTCTACTGTGAGTATTAAGGCAACACAAAAGTAAAATTATACTTTATACATAATAAAACTATGTGCTTGGCTTTAGCAACAAGCAAGAAGAAGCAAGGTAATGCACCTAATCATTATTATAGGAGAGAAAGGATAGGGATTGAGAAAGATCCATCACCAACTACCTAAATACTCCACCGTTATCCAGAGTCCACAGTAACTGGGAAGCCCTGTTTCACCGCCAGGACTTAGAGAACCCTTCCAAGCAATTGGGAAAATCCTACATGGTGAATCCACCGATAAATGAGGCATCTGAATTTGCTCTGGAAGTGGGTCCAGCTTTTACAGGCCCAAATCAGCAAGTCAAAGTGACTTGATTGTATTTTTAGCAGATAAACTCCTGGATCTCATGGCACTTTTCCTGATGAGGAGGGGCCAAAACTGTGCCAGATCCCAGTCATCAGCTTAGAGGGTTTCCCCTAAAACATCCTACAAGCCTCTATTCATGTCAGATATATTTCTTGCAGGTAACTGTTTGAGATTATGTGAAAGTTTCTAAAGCAGCCAGTTTGGTGTTAAACAGCTGGCATAAGCACCTCAGTCATCTATTTTTAGCTAGATAAAACTGATGGTGTTAGTCACATAATGCCCAGGGCTCGTCTTGTAGGTCAGCTCTGGCTGAGGCTGGCCACTCAGGCCTAAGCACATCAGAAGCTGAAGTGACCATGACAGGGAATGGTAAAAACACCCACTGGGACTGGCCCAGAGGCCCCGGGACTCCCTGGCACGGATCACCTCAGGAGACAGTATTTCAGGGAGCCCAAAGGACTTTTGGGAGAGCTGCTGTGGCAGCAGAGGGAATTCCACAGCTGAATCCCGTGCCTGGACTCCCAGAGGACCCTTCTGCTGTGGGGCTGCTGAGGCTGGAGGAACAGCAGGTACCCATGGCCACCCCAAAACAGGGCCCCGTTGGCAACAGGGCACCGACCGGGACTGCGGGACCCCATCCCTGGGATGAGTCAGGAACTGGAGAGCTGGGAGTGCTCAGCCAGAGCCGCTGAGCCTTCAACAGCCCCACATGGGCAGAGCGTGAGCCCAGTGGGGAGTGGCCACTGACAGCACTGTGGGGGCCTGAACCAAGTCCCAGCCCCACTGAGAGCGGCTGTGCCGGACACCCTGGAACTCCAGGACCAGCTGGAGTATGAGGCAGCCAAGTGGTGCCACCATCGATGTTCCTTTCTTCCCCCTCAGAAAGGACACGGGGAAGCTGGGGAAGTGGGAATGAAAGGAGTAGGGACAGTGGAAGCTGGGGAACAGCACTAACACAGGGAACCCAAACTCCTCTGAGAAAGGAGGACATAAATCCCTGGTGTCCAGTCTCCTTCCTGGGAAATTTGTTCCTAGAATTACCAACATAAAACCATCCTCCAATTCTCTAGATTGTGTCCTGACCCACTAAAACATTTCCACTAGATTAAACCTCTGAAGTGGAACTGATGGAGGAAACCTGAACCCTGAGTCAAGCCAGGGTCAGTGCCCAGGAGCATCCCCTGGCACTGTGTAACACCCTGGCACTGTGTAACACCGGCTGCAGGAACTGGGGATGCAAACAGGACAAACTTGAGCATCTCCCACCATCAGATACCTCAGAGGTTACACAGCAACACAGCCGTGACTCTCCCAAACTGGATTCAGGAATGGCACCCCTAATGCAGCCATTAGATCCAGATCTACCCAGATGCCTTTGGCACTCCTGCTTTTGCTGTCTCTCTGCCTCCTCTCCCTGCCCAAAGGAGGCTCCTCTCTCCCCTCTCCCTGCCCTGACAAGACAGTCACACAAATAAAGACGTGGGATTGCCGGGTGCTGAGGGGTTGTAGAAGGAGCCTTCTCCAGGTCTGGTCTGTTTCCAAAACCTACACTTGCTCCTGCAGCAAGGAACCTCCTTGTTCACCCTCTCCAAGGGTGTCAAGCTCAGGAAGGGATTCCTGACACCCTGTGCAGCTGGGAGAGCTCCTGTGTCTCAATAGCAGGGGACAAAACCAATCACAGGAACCCTGGGGGCACTGGCATTCTGACATGGGGACACCTGTGTTTCTTTCCCAGTGACAAACAAAAATGTGGAATGGTGCCAGAGCTTGTTTTGGTCTACATCAAACTTTGACAAATATCCCTCCTCCTGACAGTGACTCCTCTGCAGATGCTCTAGGAGATCTCCTGTGCCCAGTCCAGGAAGAGATTTCACAGGTGCTGAGGTGCTCGAGGGAGCCCATTTCAATGCTCTGCTCAAGTCCAAGGACACTATGTTTCCCCAAGGAGCAACATTCCTTTCTGGCACTCACTGCCCCATGAGGGACATTATTCAGTTGCTGCTGTTGGGTGAGTTACGGCCACAGGGAGAGGGAGGAGGAGATGATCCCACCCATGGCTGCTGCTGGGTCCAGACATTTGATGGGATAAGCTGAGACAGAGATTCAGCATCTCTCCCAAAATCACAGAATCACAGAATGGAATGGCTCAGAAGAGACCTTAAAGTTCATCTTGTCTCATCCCCTGCCATGGGCAGGGACACTTTCCACTATCCCAGGCTGCTCCAAGTCCTGTCCAACCTGGCCTTGGACACTTCCAGACATCCAGGGGCAGCCACAGCTTCTCTGGGCAAGCTCTGATCTCTGCCCAGGTGAGCAGGGACATGACCTGAAGGAACAGATAGAGCCAGGTCAGGGCATGGCTGGTCTGGAGATCAGGAAAAGCTTCTTTCCCCAGAGGGGTCTGGGGGCACTCACCAGGCTCCCCAGAGAATGGTCACAGCTGCGAGGCTGCCACAGCTCCAGGAGCCTTTGGACACTGCTCCCTGGAATGCCCAGGCTGCCACTGTTGGGCTGTCTGTGCAGGGCCAGGGCCTGCACTCCATGATCCCGCTGCCTCCCTCCCAGCTCAGCCCCTTCTGCAGTTCTCACCCTTGGGCTCAGCCTTTGTGTCTCCTCCAGGCGCTGGCAGAGCTCTTGGGGCCGGGGCAGGAGCGGCACAGCCCCAGCGTTCCCCTCTCTGTGACACCACGGTGGGGACAGCTCCAACGTTCCCTGCCTGGAGACGCTCCAAGGGAAGCGTCCAGAGCCACAGCCAGACAGCAAAACTGAGCGGGCACTGAGCACCCCCGGCCTGGGCTGATGTGCATTGCTGTGCACACAGCTCGGGGAAGGTCCCCCTGGCCACCTCCACAGTACCACAGGGAAGTGTCAGATGCAGTTACAGAGTTCTGCTCAGAGCTGACAGGGGGTGTTAATAAATAAGAACAAAAAACCCTCAAAAAAACTAACGAACAACAACAAAAAACCCATACCAAAACAGAGAAATCCAATCCCGCCCAAAAAAAAAAAAAAAAACAAACAAACAAACCAAAAAACAAACAAACAAACAAACAAAAACAAAAAAAAAACAAAAAAAACCCCCTCAAACGCCACAAAGAAACAACAAAACAAACAACAACAAAAATAAAAACAAACAAATGACAAACCATAAATAAAAACAAACAAGCAACCCCAAAAATAAAACCAAAGAAGAAAAAGTACTTCCCCCTATCAGAGCTGTTCCATCCTTAATACCTGCACACAGAAAAGACCTGGGGCTGCAAAAAATGAAGAGTCATTGGGCACATTTGCAGGAAAAGCAGGTTTAGGACAGGCTTTCAGCAGAACTGTTCTCAGTTGAGTGAAAAATGCCCCTTTGGCAGCTGCACGGCCATTGGAAATGCAGACCCTCAGCCCACAGGGGAGAAAAGGGCTACGAATTCCCCTCCCCCCACACATAAACCCTGTTCCCAGGTTGCTTCCCACACAGGATTCTTCTGGAGGACTGTGGAAAGCTGAGAGGCAGCTCTGCCTTCTCCACGTTCTGTGCCCTAAAGCTACCTGTGAAAAGAAATTTAGGCTCAGCTCTGGTGGCACAATCCCTCCTGGCCCAGGGCACAGCACCAGGAAGGTCTTTGTGTGCCAAGGCTTTGCTGCAGCCAAGGAAAGCTCCTGGCTCAGGGTCACCTTTCCTGTTCAGCCAGAGCCCCGAGTGCCCCAGCAGCAGCAGAGAATGGCAGCATTGGCACAGGCTGGCACAGGAGGGGGAGATTTCCCCCTCGAGAGAGGCTCATATTCCAGTTGTTGCATTCAGGCAGCTCCAGATGCCTCAGCTTTGGTTGCACAGCAGCTGGAAATGCAAGTGCAGGAGCTCTGTTCATGCCCAGCCACAGCAGGTGACAGCAAGGACAGGGTCCTGGCAGCATGAGGTTTGCAGAGAGAGCCTTCAGCAAAAACTGGAGGCTGGAACTCTGTGCAGAAAATGCCCGGGGGTCTCTGCACTGAGGCAAAAGGAACAAAGTTTCAGTTTTGGCCTGGCTAGGCAGCACCAAAATGGTTCCTTTTCATGGCAAGGTTCCGTTGCCGGGTGTTCTCCGAGCCCCAGAGCAGAGCCCAGGGGCCAAGGAACTGAGAGCGGGGACTGTGCAGGAGCTGGGCACAGCGAGAGAGCCCGGGCTGAAGGTCAGCCCCGGGGCGGGCACGGACTGGGAGGGGGCAGAGCCCGGGGGTCCCGCAGAGCCTCCCTGCTCCAAAGCCCCGCCTGCGCCAGCGGGGCAGCTGCCGGGAGCCGTGTGCCAGGGCCGGGCCGCAGGTGGGTGTTCCAAGTGCCTGCAGGAAAGCAGCTTTTTGTCCCGATCCGGAGACATTCCCGTGGGCTGGGGTCCCTGGGAAGGTGCACAAGGACAGGGTGGAAGTGGTTGATTTGTGGTTTTGTGTATTTTTTTTTTTTCGTGGTTGGGGGGATGATGGCTGGTTGGAATTTTACTGTTTCTTGGGGAGGATGGGGGGAATGCCCCCATGTGTTTGAAGCCCCGCGGGTGCGGGGAGCGCTGGCACAGCCCTGGCACGGGCGGGGCGGCCCCGGGCGGGCTGTGGGAGCCGGGAGCGGCTGCCCGGGCCCGGAGCCGCCGCCTTGGGCCGGGAGCCCCCCGGGCAGAGCTCTGTGCTCGGGGCCGAGGCCCGGGCGGCCCAGGGAGCGCTCGGCAGCCCGTGGGCCCCCAGCGCAGGCGGCTCCGTGTGGCCGGGCTCCGAGGGGAGCGGCCCGGGCCGGCCGTGGCCGTGCGGGGCCTGGCGGGGCTCGGGGGGCCGGGCCGGGCCGGGCAAAGGCTGAGGGAGAGCGGGGGAAGCGTTGGCACAGAGGCCCCGGGCTCCCCGTGCCCCCCTGGCCACGCAGCCGGGCTCGGGGGCCGCCTCGCTCAGAGCCAGCCCCGGCTGCGGGGGTCCCTGGGGGCCCTGGGGAGGGGGCGGATGGGGCTGACGGAGCTCTGTGCCCGGGGCTGGGCGCGGCTGCCCAGGGAGCGCAGGATGCAGGGTCCCCCCGTGCTGGGGCTGCCTCTGCCCAGCTCGGGGGCTGCATTGTCAGCCCAGAGGCACCTGGGGATCGCCTGGTACCAGCAGGGCTGGGAGGGAAACCCGGAAATGGGGGGGCAGAAACGGGCAGTGAGAGAGATGGGGATTCTCCAGAAGCCTGGAGATGTTGGGAGCATGGAAAAGGGGGACCCATGGATACCCCAGGACACAGAAAGAGGGACCCCGAACAGTGTTGACCCCTGGGAAGCCTGTGATGCCAAAGTGGTGATCCCACAGAAGGGGAACCTCATGGATTCCCAGGAGCCACAGCAGCCCACAGAGGGGGAACAGCAATACAAACTTGATCCGCAGCCACCCAGACATGGGAGGCATCCAGGACCCCAAAGTGGAGATAGCATAGACTGGAAACTCATGGTTGGGTGTTTTTCTGAATCTTGGTCATTAGTGTGTTTTGGTGGATTGAATGTTGGTGTTTTGCAGGTTTCTATGGGCAACAGATGCCTGGTGACTTCTAGAGATGGACTTGGGCAGGAGGGACCCCCCTAACCCAATGTGTCTATACATTGTATTTTTCCCCAAACAAGGATTTCTCATTCCCAAACCTTGGCCAGATGGAAGGGGAGGCTGTGAGGAAGAGGAAGATGCCGCGTCACAACCAGGCAGGTGAGGAGGAAGTCAGTGCCCCTTTCCCCCTCTCTCTTGCTCCATCTCCCAACCCAGCATGGCCCGCGGCTGCAGGACAACCCCCCTGCCGATGCCGTCCTGCCAGGGATGCACTGGGGGAATCTCCTTCCCCTTCCCTGTGGCATGGAGGCAAATCCCATCCTGTCCTTGTCCTTCCTCTCCCAGACAAGGAGCTGAGGATGGAGACCAGGGACGACAAATGCCCACAGCAGAACCTCATGGAACAGGTTTTGAGCAGCTCCACGGTGCAGGAATTCAAAAGGGAGGCGAAGCCCCAGAGATCTCACACACTAAGGGGCTCCAAGCCCATCCCAGGGTGCTTCTGAGGAGGAAAGACCCACCCTGTGCCAGGAAGATGGACAGAGCTTCAGCTGGGACTCTGAGCTGGTGGTCCCTGAACAGCCTCATGACGGGGAGAAGCCCCACAAGTGCTTGGAGTGTGGGAAGAGCTTCAGCTCAAACTGCCTCCTGATCAGACACCAGCGGATCCACACTGGGGAGAGGCCCTACGAGTGTCCTGAGTGTGGGAAGAGGTTTCAGACCAGCTCCAATCTCCTCCTGCACGAGCAGATTCACAAAGAGAGGGCCTTCTGCTGCCCTGACTGCAGGAAGGGCTTCAAGCACAACTTCACACTCATCACCCACCGGTGCATCCACACTGGGGAGAGGCCCTACGAGTGTCCCCAGTGTGGGAAGAGCTTCACCCAGAGCTCTCACCTGAGCCAACACCAATGGAGGCACCGGTAAGGGAAGCCCTGGAAATGCCCCAACTGTGGGAAGAGCTTGATGTGAGTCTCCAACCTCATCCCCCATCTGAGGACCCACATTGGGCAGAGCCCTGGTGAACCACATTTCCCATGATCCATGCTGGGAAGACACCTGTCCCTCTCCGTGCCCATGGCAATGGTGTGAGGTGGAACTGAAGAACATGAGGGTCTGGCCATGGTCCCATCATTGTATTTGATCCCATCTCAGGTCAATGCCAGGGGCAGGAAAGGGACTCTCTCTCCCCCCCAAGGACAAGGGTGTCCTTTCCCAGCAGGAGGAAATAACGTGGCTGGGAAGAGCCAGTCAGTGTTGTTGTAGTTGTCCCTGTATATCGTTTCTCTTATCCCTTCTGTTCCTAGTTGTTCCTTATCTTGTTGCTATTAATAGTAAATTGCCCTTATCCCACCCTTGAATCTTTGCCTTTTGTGCTTTCCATGGGAGGCTGGAGGGCAGTGAGCGGCAGCTCGGTTTCAGTGGGAGCACAAAATTGGGAAATCCCATTCCTAAACCCCAGTCCGTGGAAACCGAGCATCCCAGCTGGTGCCAGCCCTGGTTGCCCTGGCAGCAGCCTTGGGAGCGGGTCCCTGGCTGGGGGCTGTGGGAACCTCTTCATTCTGGTGCCCAGGGACAGCACTGGAGGGAAGGGCTGGAGCTGAGTCGGGGCAGGTTTAGGTTAGATGTCAGGAAAAGGTTTTTCCCCCAGAAGCTGCTGGGGCACTGAACAGGCTCCCAGGGAAGGGTCACAGCTCCAGGGCTCTGGGAGCTCCAGCAGCATTTGGACACCGCTGCCAGGCCCAGGCTGGGATTGTTGGGGTGTCCTGTGCAGGGCCAGGAGCTGGACTCGAGGATCCTGATGGGTCCCTCCCAGCTCAGGCAATTCTGTGCTGCTGGGATCCCATGGCCCTGGGAATGGGACTGCAAATGGTTGCCATGGCAACAGGCTCTGGCTCCAGGCCTGAGCTGGTGTCCATGGAACCGCCCCTGGCATGGGATCTGCATGGAGCTGCCAAGGGACCGACCCTAGCAACAGGGGCTGGTGATGGTTGTCATGGAAACTGACCATAGCAACAGGGGCTGGTGATGTTTGTCATGGAAACTGACCATAGCAACAGGGGCTGGTGATGGTTACCATGGAAACTGACCATAGCAACAGGGGCTGGAGATGGTTGCCTGCTAAGGAATCAAGTTGTCACAGGCCCTCAGAGGGGTTCCATGGGGACTTTCCAAGAGTCTCCAGGCTTTCCAGGGCTGGAATGTCACAGGCAGAGACAGGGGCTCCATGGAGACCTCCCAGAGGTTTCTGGGGATGCTCAAGAGCCCTGTGGTCAGAGGCAGTCACAGCCATTCCATGGTGACATCCCAGGGCACCTTGGGCTGCAAAGGCATCCATCTGTCACAGGCACTCACGGGGGCTCCACGGTGACATCCCAGGAGTCCCCAGGCTGCCAAAGAGCCGGGATGTCCCAGACACTCACAGGGGTTCCTGTCATGGGCAGAGTGGGAGCTTCAGGCAAAAGCTTTTTTTCTTCATTGGAGAAATTCCTGCTGAGTCATGAGGTGGAGAAATGACACTCAACAGCCACCATGGATCCCCACATTCCCCCAGGAGACCTAGACATTAAAATTTCATCTGAGAGAGGAGACTGGGAGTGACTGGATCCAATCCCATCCCCACATTTTGTCAAAGGTTTATGTGTAAAATATTGGACAGGTGGAATTGAACTGCAATGCAATTTGTCCCACAGGATTAACAACGGAATACCAGATATATTTATATAAATACAACTATGATTGATTCAGATCAGGAATGAACAGAAAGATTTATTCATACTACAGAGTAAATGAAAGAAAGAGTTATTTACTCCACAGCATGGGAGCTATTACAATTATTAGAATATCATGCTCTAGAAACCACTTCAGAAGTAAATACGCCTTTTTTAGTGTTGTTTGAGCCCATTGCAGGCAGAGCCTCCTGCTCCAGCAGGAACTGCCTTTCCTGTGCCAGGACCAGGGCAGATCCCGCTGCAGGAAAAGCCCCAGGCCAGCCCCAAGACAGTGAAGGCCTCGGGCACAAGTGCAGAGTGCCGTGCTGGGAGCTGTGCCAGGGAGAGCCTGAGGCACCAAAGGCACCTTGGCAGCAGCAGCTGCTTCCAGGCCGTGGCCAGAAGCCTCCCTTGGCAAGGCGGCCTGGTGGCCACCACTGCAGAGCTGCTGCTGCAGGGCTCATTTCTGGCTGGGCTCTGCCCCAGCCCACAGAGTGTGACCTCAGCCCTGACTCTGTCCCAGCCGCTGTGCCTGAGCCCTGCAAAGCCTAAAGGTCACTGTCATGGGTTCACACAGTTTGGTTTTTAGTTAGGGAGGAATGTGACGTGTTACCCTGTAAGGACCCTAGAAATAGTTTTAGAAAGGACAAGGACATCTCAGAAGCTGGTTTGAGATATTGGCACCTGCTTTGGCCACTGAGAATGTTGAATGCGACTTTGGGCAGTACCCATATAAATCCCAGTTTTGTTCAGGTCAGGCCCTTTTCCTCCTGCTCAGCTGAACAGGTAACATCGAGTGGGTCCTACTGCTCCCCACACCCCACCTCCCCCTTCGGGCGGAAGCTCGCCCGAGGCCCAGCCGGACTCCATCGGCTCCCGGGGGGAGGAGAGGTTGCAGCTTAACATCAACCACTTTGAAAAAACCTCCCCAGAGACCCCAGAGCAGGGAGGGATCTCCCCTGATAACAACTCTGGGCCCGGTTTGGCCGAGGCTGCCTCGATTGTCACTGAGGGGTGGGCAGAGCTCTCCTCCCACTCCCCTCCTCCGGTGTCTTCCAGACAGAAAAGAAAGAGTGGAGGGAGGAAACCAGGCTAATCTGAAATGGAGAGACTGCTGCCTGGAGCAGAAATCACATGGCCACTGCAGGCCTGGGCAGAGTTAACCCTGTCCTGGCACCATGGAGCTTCCAAGGCCTGACCCTTCCCTGAGAGAGAAAAGAAAGAGACAGGATGGACGTAGGAAAGACACCGCGTGAAGTCAGTGGAGCAGGAGTGAAAGAACTGATAAAGATTATTAGAAGAGGGATTGAGGATGTGGACATTTTTAACCAAACTTTTCTGCTGTAAACTATGGAGAAATGGACTGTTTCTTGTAACATCTTAATGTTGTTTGGAGGAATGCTAGTTCTAGTCAAAGTTGGGGATTGATACGATTGAGATTCAAGCGGGAATCTTAAAGCCCGTCACTTGTGCAGTAAAAGGAGGTCTCAGCCTTTGAGACCAAGATGATTTTAGAGAGGAAGTGATTTGAAGCCCTCAGTTCATGGGTTAAAAGGAGGTCTCTATTTCTTTTGAGATAGAAACTATTTTAGAGCTAGAAGAGAATCCTTGTTTTATACTAGAAGAAGCTTTCTTAAACAGTACCCCAGATACACTGAGAGGCCCATGAGTAGCCAGGGGAAAGGCTGCTAATGGGTGGAACAGCACAATCTGCAAAAACTCCAAGCAGCTGCAGATTTGTGACATTGAGAGCCCCAGGACAGTTTTTGTCTTGTGGCGAATGTGTCCATAAGACTCTAGAGAGACTCCTCTCCCAAAGTGATGAAAGATTATATTTAAATGGTGAAACTGGCTGAAAATCACAGCTTGTGTCTGTGGTGTTTGTAAGAAAGTTAACAGTTTGTAAGGGAAGGGAGGAGGGTTTTGAAGTTGCATTTTGGGTTTTTTTGGGGTTTTTTTCCATCTTTTCTTGTCTTTTCCATTCTTCTAGTGTGTGTTAATTAAATTGTTTACTTTTTAAGCTTGAGCCTGCTTTGTTTCTTCTGATCCTCTCCCACAAAAAGAGAGTAAACACTAAGACCACTATACTAAATTTACCAAACAAAATTTGACAAATGTGTAGTCACTACATTAATTAGTGTTTCTGTCCAGTTTTAACTAAAATCATTACACCTTCCTATGGAAAAGAACTCTCCTTCTTGTCCAGGTGCCCATATCCACAATTGGGATTCCACCTCCAGCATTGCCTGTTGTGAGAGACTGGAGGAGATTGTTGGCTGGAAACATTTTGTGCGTCGGGGAGGAAGGGGCAGGTCCAGCCTTGCCCTGCCCTGAAACCCCAGCACGGCCCTGCCCTGTAACCCCAATCCCCCCAGAGCCTCTATCCCAGCCCAGCAGTGTCTGCCAATGCCTGGCACACCAAAGGCAATGCTCCACAGCCACCTCTGCAACCCCCAGCCCAGCTCCTGAGAGACCAAGTGACCCAAAGTCCCTCCTGGGGGAAGGGCCCAGGAAAACCATGGGGTATTTATGGTTGACCACAAGGCAAGCACATATCTTGACCCCACCTCTTCTTGGAATTTCTATCTGAACACAGCTGGAATCCAGGAGTTGGTAGCTGTTTGAGTGCTTCTCTAAATCTTTTTTGATCTTTCTCTCTTTCTGTGTCTTATTATTATTCCCTCTTCTTAGAAATTTTGATTAACTTAAAATTGAATGGGCTTACAGTTTAAGTTGAATGGGGTTGGGAAGGATGAAGCCAGAAAGCCCTATAAATATGATTGCTTAGATTCTGAGAATGTGAAACCTGCAAGTGAGATAGAATTGAAAGTAAGTTTTGATGTTTGAGATGTCCTAGCTACTAGATGCCTGCGAAAACAACCCCCTATGTATAATTCATCCCACACATGTAACCCCACCTGAAGTAGCAAGTATCTGTAACCCCATTGGCACAAGCCTGTTACAGCCCACCTCAAGACCCCTTATCGGGGGGCTGCGAGAGTGGGCTTCCCTTCTTCTTCTTCTTCTTCTGCTTCTTGTCTTTTTGTTCTCTTCTCCTTTGCTCCTCTCTCTTGCCTCTTGCATCTTGCTCTTGGAATTTCTTTATCTCTCACTGCCCCCACCTTCCAAGGCCATGCTACAGCTGCGCCTGGCGACTCCGAGCAAGGCCTCACATTCCATACAACAAACCTCTTCTTCTAAAACCTAACCTCAGAGATCTCTCGTCTACATTCATCTACACCATCCTAGAGTCCTCAGCAGCAGCAGGAGGAAGAGGGATTTCTACAAATTGGTGCCCAATGTGGAAGACGCAGGACCCAGCCTTTCAAGCTGTGAGAGACTTCATCATGGACGGTAACTAAATTACCAGTTGTACTCTAATCAGTGTTGTGAGCACAGCACATCGCTGCTGAGCAGTGTGAGGCTGCAGCTCTTTAAAGTTGCTGAGGGCAAAACCTTGAGCAGGAGGACTGTTACTTCGTAGTGGACACTTCGAGCTCTGAGGAGGTTTTGTCTGGCATCCCTCGAGCACAGAGGTGCTGTTGAGCAGCAGCCACTGGGGCTCACGGAGGGATTTTTGCCATGGTACGTTGCCACGTGCATTGAGCGCAGGTGGGCACTGCTTTGCACTGCCCGCATTTAAGCGCTGAGTGGAGGTTTGCGTCCCCGAGCATGGAAAAGCTGTTCCTGAGCAGCGCCTGGAGCCGTGGCTCTGAGGGGGACTCCGTGCAGTGTCCTGAGAGCTGACTGGAGTGTCTGGCCAACCCCCACATCGGATCTCGAGTGAGGACCTGCTTCTGCGACATCGAGGTGAGCTACACTTGTCTAAACAGTATGGGACTGTCTCGTTCTACCCTTGATAGAGATCTCTATAAACAACTTAAGCATCTTTTACGCTGCAACAACAGTACTTTACCTAAGCAAGAGCTAAAAGACCTTTTAGAATGGACTCTAGTTAACTTTCCCAATGCTGACCCTTCAGCTGTCTTTACCAGAGACTTTTGGGACTCAGTTGGAAATAGACTCTTTAATGATATTTCACGAAAGAATTTTGCTGTTGCTGAGCTCGTTCCTGCTTGCAGAGCTCTCGTTGAGCTCTTTTGCTGCAAAAAACGCCACTGCAGCCGCTGCACCTAGTCCCGCTGGTCCCGGAGATCCCCTCAGTGCGGCCCCGGGTCTGCAGCACAAACCGCCCCCCTCCTCCCCTCCACGCCATGCGGTTTCGGCATCCGCGGCCCCACCGAGCGCCGCGGCCCCATCTCCCACCCTCGTGGCTGCGGCACCCGTCCCCTCGGCCCCTCCGCCCCACCGGACCCTGAGGCCCCTCCCACTGCGCCCTCGGTCCCGTTCACGGCTCCAATTCCTGTTACCGGGGCTCCCTCCCCTGGCTACAGTGCGCCGAGCCCCGTCCCCACCTCTGCCCCTGAGGGCCCACCCACTGAAGACATCCCGGCGGTGCTTCTCGCTGCCGGCACGGCGTCAGTCATGCCCCCTCCTCACCCCGCGGCTCGGGCTGGATCGCCTCCCCTCCCCAGCGCGGGTCCCCTCGCTCCGCCAGCCACCGCCTTTGCGGCTGTGGCCGCTGCAGTCGCCAGCCTTCTTCACACCCAGGCTGCGACCCTCCTGCAGGCAGCACAGGGTCCCCTCGCCGCAGCAGATGCGGCGCTGGTGGTGCCACCGCTCTCGCCCGTGCCCACCACTGCCTCGCCGCCACTGCCTTTCAATGAGCCGGCGGTGCCGGCGCCTGTGCCTGCAATTCCCCTGGCGCACACTGACGCGGAGATGCCCACCATCCTCCCGCGTGTTCTGCTGCCTGCAGACTGCCCCAGCCTCGCGCTGTGGTGGATGGTCCAGCCCGTTCCAGTCCCGGCTCCACAGCGGGCCCCGGCCCAACTTGCTTGCTACCAGCCGCTGAGTGCCACAGCACAGACGGCAGATGGCCGTGCGCGCCCCGTCCCTGCTCCACGGCATGCCCCAGCCAGCCCTCCCATCCCTGCCGCTGCCCCGATGTGTCCTGTCCCCGCAGATTTCTTCGCGTCCCCTCCCGTGGCCCCGCCGCCTCCCACGCCCCCAGTGTGGGCAGCCATCACGACGCCTCCCCACACCGAGGCTGTGCACCCTGTGCATGCGCAATTTGCGCCAACCCGCCAAGCCGCATCACCAATTTTGATACAGCCTGATGGGTCCCGCACGCCCCATGCAGACGCCTGCGCCCAGCCGGATCTCGTTACACTGCCATCGCAAATAGTCCACACTGCCGCGTGTGCTGCACAGCCCCCGATGCTATAGCCATCAGCAGTTTCTGCACAACCACAGCCTTCAGCAGCCTTTGACCAGCCCACGACTCTGCACACAGCACAACAGCAACATGATTCTACAGCGACTTTTATGTATCCTTCCGCTCCTCTTCCACCCCCGAACCTACATGCTACAGTGACAGCTTCCTGCCTGCCCAACCCTCTCGCAGCTCCAAGCTCTTCTCACATGTCTTCACTGACAGGACTCTGCGCCTCCTGCGTTCCTGCCTGTGCCTCCTGCGTTCCTGCCTGTGCCACCGCATCTTGCATCGTGCCCAAGCATGACAGGACCACAGCTTCACACACAAACCATGCAATGAGAAGGGGAAGGATGGAATGTGGCAGCCAATCCAACAAATACAGAACAGACAGAGAACTGTTTTGCCCTTGCAGCTGCCAAATCTCTCAAAGCTGAACATCCACCACCACCAGTCCTGATTTTGGAAGGTCCACAGAAATGTTCTGATGACCTTCAACTGACAGACTGGCATGAAGTCACGCGTGAAATTTGCAAAGAAGAAAATCTAAATCCTCTTGGCCATGCCTGTGATATTCAGCCAGCAAGCCAGAGGTCCCCGAACATGGACAGCGATCCCATCTAACGAAATAAAGGAATTAAGAAAAGTGATAAAAGACAGTGGCATCTGCTCTCCATACTTTAAACAACTGCTAAAAAGCACCCTGGAAGGACATACACTTACACCAAATGACTGCAAAAACCTTGCTGGTGTAATTCTCACAGATTCTCAATATATGCTGTGGGAATTCAAATGGAGAAGGTTGCTCACAAACGTACTGCAGATGTACAAAGTACTGATGTAGATCTTTGTACACTTACTATGTCTAAGCTAACTGGTGACCCTCCTGATGATCAGAATGATAATCAAGTGAACTTACCCAAAATAGCATTACACGACATCAAAAAGATGGCTCGTAGAGCCTTTGTACAGATTCAGCCTGCAGGAAGTTTTGAAAAACCTACAACTTAATCAGTCAAGATTCATCTGAACCATTTACCACATTTGTGGATCGAGTGATTCAAGCAGCAGAAAGACAATGTGGTGATGATATAGCTTGCCCAATCATGATACGGGACATCATTAAAAATAATGCAAGTCCAGAATGTAGAAGAACAATCAAAGCCCTGGGAAAGGAGAGACCCACAGTGCCTGAAATGATTGATGCCTGTAACCAAATAGGGAGCCCACAGCATGTCGCAACGATTCAAGAAAATGAACTTGGAAAAACTATTGGAGAAAAAATTGAAAGGGCTCTCACAGTACAAGCAGCACAAGTTGAAACACGAGACCCAGAAACTTACTGAAATCTTAACCGCCCTGCATCTAAGCTCACAACAACAAGACAATGCCATGACTGTTATGCAAGCTACTGTGACTTCAGGACCTTGCTACTTCTGCAAGCGACCTGGACATATCATGAAGAACTGCCCAAACATCAAAAGAGGTGTGCAAGCACCAGATCGCAGCTCCACCTGTAAAAAGGGAAAGAATCCTGCCTGGCAGTGCCCAGCCAGACAGGACATGAGCAGAAATACAATCAAAAAAACTCCAAGGGGAGCACGCAGCGTCATCGCGTGAAGAAACAAGTAATGGCACCCCAAGCGCCCGAGGAGAAATTTGTGAATACCCCGACCCAAAAGCTCTTCGCTTCATCACCAGCACAATCCCAAGTAATGACCCAAGCCTACTACCCCCAGGGACCTGGTGCACCTTGGCAACCTCCAAGCCAACAAACTTTCTAAAAGATGATGATTACGATTATATCTCAACAGGGATCACTGGGCCTTCACAACACAAGCAAGACTTTTTAGTTGTTGGTAAAGAAAGAAATAGCATCCTGGGACTGCTTGTTTTGCCTTGTGTGATGTCTGTTAACTGCAACGAAGAATTACTAGTGCTAGCCAATGCCTGCTATCCCCCATTGCACATTCCTCCAGAACCCCCATAGCTATCGCCATAGCATTGCCTATGGGAACTATGGACCAAATGCCACCACGCTGTTTCCCCGTCACTCCTGAAAATCCTGAAGTTCTATGGATTCAACACATAAGTGAACAAAGACCAATGCTAACTTGTGAGTTGTCAAATAGTGGGCTTCAAGTTAACATCAAAGGGATGATCGATACCGGTGCAAATGTTTCTGTGATCTCTTCTTACTATTGGCCAAGAGATTGGAAGTTAGTAACTCCCCCAGGTACCCTCACAGGCATCGGAGGTGTCACTCCGTGCTTGCAAAGTCAATCTGAGATCAGCATCACAGGACCAGATGAGAAGAAAGCATCGATTCATCCCTATGTAGTGCAAAAGCCCATCACGGTGTGGGGAAGGGACTTGCTTTCTCAGTGGGGAGCCAAAATTGAACTGGGTTTTTCGTAGGGGCCACTGAAGCACTCGGCTCTCTCAAACTAACCTGGAAAACTGACACCCCTGTCTGGGTTGACCAGTGGCCCCTACCAGACAATAAGCTGAGTGCCCTCAAGGATCTAGTAGCTGAACAACTGCAAAAAGGCCACATTAAGCCCACTAACAGTCCCTGGAACTCACCTGTGTTTGTAATCCATAAGAAAACCTCCAACACCTGGCAATTGTTACAAGATCTCAGAAAGATCAACGCAGTGATTGAGAACATGGGTCCCCTCCAACCTGGTCTACCCAACCTTTCCATGATCCCGAGAGACTGGCCACTTGTAATCATAGATCTAAAAGACTGTTTTTTCAATATCCCACTGCATCCAGATGACACACCTTGTTTTGCCTTTTCTGTTCCGAAGTACAAACCTGCAAGAACCGCTCCAAAGATGTCAATGGCTCGTTTTTCCTCAGGGGATGAAAAACTCGCCAACTATCTGCCAACATTTTGTAGCCCGTGCACTGTCTCCATGCCGTGAACAGTTCACACAATCAGTTATCCTCCACTACATGGATGATTTGCTCATCGCAGCACCAACAAGAAAACAAATGGAAATGACTCGTGATTGCGTTGTTGCTGAAATCAAAAAGAGTGGGCTGGTGATCTCTGAATCAAAAATACAAGAGACTGCTCCCTGGAAATATTTAGGTTGGAAACTGACAGAACAGTCCATCACTCCTCAAAAGATACAAATCCAAACTGATGTTCACACCTTGCAGGACTTGCAGCAGCTTTTAGGAGAAATTAACTGGGTCAGGCCTGTTCTAGGAATCACAGCTGATGAACTTGCTCCACTTTTTGATTTGCTGAAAGGGGACAATGACATGAGATCCCCCAGATCCCTCACTCCTAAGGCTCACAAGGCCTTAGAAGAAATCACCAGTGCTCTGCAGACCAGGCAAGCACATCGCTGTGTCCCTGACAAACCCTTTTCCTTGCAATCTTAGGAGAAAAGCTGAGACTGTGTGGTCTCATCTTTCAATGGGATTCTTCCCACAAAGATCCGTTGTTAATAATTGAATGGGTTTTTATCTCATACAGGTCGCCAAAGACAATCCTCACACCTTTAGAAATGATGTCTCAAATCATCATCAAAGGTAGAACAAGGCTTCTTTCAATAGCAGGTCGTGGATTTGCAATCATCTATCTGCCCATGAAGAAAACCTATTTTGATTGGGTAATGCAAAAATCAGAAGACTTGCTGTATGCCTTGCTCGATTTCCCAGGCACTTGTTCCATTCATTATCCAACACACAAAATGATCAAAGCTAAATTATGTTACAAAGAAAAGCCCCTGATCAGTGAAGAGCCTTAGATGCAGTCACTATCTTCAGTGATGGGTCAGGGCGAACGCACAATTCAGTCGTCACATGGCAAAATAAAAATACTAAAACCTGGGGACAAGAGGTTCAAAAGGTTGAAGGTTCTCCCCAAATTGTTGAATTGGCAGCAGTTGTAAGAGCATTTCAGCTCTTTCCAGAACCTTTCAACCTGATCACTGATTCAGCATACGTTGCTAATGTTATTAAGAGAATTGAAGGATCTGTTCTAAAGGATGTGAACAACGACAAGTTGTGCCTTTGGCTCACCTGTCTCTATCAAATTTTATCACACAGAAATAATCCTTATTTTATTTCTCACATTAGAGCTCATTCAGGTCTTCCAGGATTTATGGCAGAGGGAAATGCACGAGCTGATGCATTGGCATCAACTGCATCAGATGAGGAAGGTGCAGCAATCATTGAAAATTCTACCTCAGTGCTTGCTGCAACCACCTTGCCTAACACTGTTGAACAAGCCAAACTGAGTCATGCATTTTTTCACCAAAATGCACAGGCAATCAAACGAGATTTTCACCTTACCCTAGAACAAGCACAAAATATTGTACGAGCTTGCCCAAACTGTCAGCAAGTTCAACCTCTCCCCTCTTCAGGAGCCACCAACCCAAGGGGGTTGGAAAGTCTACAGAAATGGCAAACAGATGTTACTAAGTACCCCTCTTTTGGGAAACTTAAAAATATCCATGTCTCTATTGATACATTTTCAAATGCAGTTTTTGCTTCTGTACATGCAGGAGAAACAGCTAAGCATGTTTGCCAGCATTTTTCACTAAGCTTTCTCCTATTTAGGTGTCCCCCAAGAAATTAAAACTGATAATGGTCCTTCATACACCTCACAAGAATTAGCTGCATTCCTGAATGATTGGGGTGTTTGCCATACATTTGGCATTCCTTACTCTCCCACGAGTCAAGGAATGATAAAAAGAACACATCAAACTCTAAAACGCATTTTAGATCAACAGAAAGGGGGAGAAGACCAGGCTGCACCTCAAAAGAGGTTGAATAAAGCCCTGTATGTTTATAATTTTCTGAACAGCTCTGCAGAAGAGCCAGACCCCCCCATTTACAGACATTTCTTAAACAATAAGAAAGCAAAACTGAAGGAGAACCCCCCAGTTTTAATTAAAAACCTAGATTCAGGACAAGTTGAAGGACCATACAATCCTATAACATGGGGGAAGGGGTTTGCATGTGTCTCCACAGAAAAAGGACTCCGGTGGATTCCAGCAAAGAACGTGAAACCGTACCACACATCGAAGCCCGCTGAGACCCCCACATCAGGCAGTACTGCTGCAAACCAAGAAGCAAGCACCCAGGCCTGAGCTGCGCAGAATCATCAGGAGAAGATGATCCGCCAAAAGCAGCCCAAGAAAAGACTGAAGTTTTATCATTTGCATGATACTTTTGTTCTTTTGTTTTAGTTTTTGTAGTGAAGTTTTACCTAAGTCAATCAAAGACAAATGTCTGTTACTTTGGCCAAGTCTGCAGGCTCTGATACCATTTGTCTATCTGACAGAAGCCCTGAAAAACCTGTTTAGTTAGAGTACCTTTTTCAAAAAATTTTGAATGTTTGTGCTGCATGAATTTATCTGATCACTCTGTTTCCATTCACAAACAATTGCAAGAATTGAGAGATTTAGCTAGCCAAATTACAGTAGATGACCCGTCTTGGCTAGACAATTTGTTTGACAGTTTGAGCTTTGCACCTTGGCTAAAGGAAATTTGTAAGATAGGTTTGATTGTTCTAATAGTAGTAATTGTAGTTTAAGTAGCAATTCCCTGCATACTTCAGTGTGTGCAAAAAGTAATGAGTAAGACAGTGTCTAGCGTTTTAGTTGTTAATAAGAACGGAGGAGATGTTGGGAAGGATGAAGCCAAAAAACCCTACAAATATGATTGCCTATATTCTGAGAATGTGGGACCTGTGGGTGAGATAGAATTGAAAGTAAGTTTTGATGTTTGAGATGTATTGGATACTGGATGTATGGGAAAACTGTTATATGACCTGCTGAAGGTCACCAGCAGCCAGACCCAGGTCAAATGGAATGTTCTGTCTCACCCCGCAATGGTTCATCCCACACCTGTACCCCTCCCCTGAAGTATCAGGTATCTATAACTCATTGGCACAGATCCTGTTCCAGCCCACCTTGAGACCCCTTATCAGGGGGTCTGCGAAGGTGGCTCGGCCTCTTTGCTCTCTCTCTTTGCTCCTTCTCTCTCTTTGCTTTTCACTCCCCTCCATTCCCTACCTTTCCCTTCCCCACCTCCTAGGCCTTGCCTCGAGCTGCAGCCTGGCAGCTCATAGCAAGGCCTCACATCCCTTACAATAAACCCAATCTTCTAAAACCTAACTACAGAGATCTCTCGTCTACATATATCTATGCCGTCCTGGAGTCCACAACAGCTGAGGGGACAAAAAACAATTTCTACAAGTGACGCTCAACGTGGAAAACGCCGGACCCAGCCTTTCAAGCTCTGAGAGACTTCTCCATGGACGGTAACTAAAAATTACCAGTTGTAGTATACTCGGTGTCGCGGGCACAGCAAATCGTTGCTGGGCAGCGTGAGGCTGAAGCTCTTTAAAGTTGCCAAGGGCAAAACCTTGAGCACAAGGATCGTTACTAAGTAGCGATCACTTCGAGCTCTGAGGAGGTTTTGTCAGGCATCCCTCGAGCACAGATGGCTGCTGCTGAGCGGCGGCCACTGGAGCTCACGGAGGGACCTTTGCCGTGGTAATTTCCACGTGCATTGAGCGCACGTGGGCACTGCTTTGCACTGCCCTCACTGAAGCGCTGAGTGGAGGTTCGAGTCCCGAGCACGGAAAAGCTGTTCCTGAGTGAAGCCTGAAGCCGGAGCTCTGAGGGAACCCCGTGAAGTGTCCTGAGAGCCGACTGGAGTGTCTGGCCAACCCCCATGTTCGATTCTCAGTGAGGACCTGCTTCTGCGACATCGAGGTGAGCTACACTGGTGTAAAATAAAATGGGGCATTCCCACTCTAGTCTTGATAGAGATCTCTATAAGCAAATTAAGCATCATTTACGCTGCAACAACAGTACTTTACCTAAGCAAGAGCTAAAAGACCTTTTAGAATGGACTCTAGTTAACTTTCCCACGCTGACCCTTCAGCTGTCTTTACCAGAGACTTTTGGGACTCAGCTGGAAATAGACTCTTTAATGATATTTCACGAAAGAATTTCGCTGTTGCTGAGCTCATTCCAACTTGTAGGGCTCTCGTTGAGCTTTTCGCTGCAGAAAAACGCCACTGCACCCTGTTCACGATGGTCCCGGAGATCTCCTCTGCGCGCCCGCGGGTCTGCAGCAGAAATCGCCCCCCTCGCCCCCTCCGCGCCACGCCGGTTTCGGCATCCGCGGCCCCGCCGAGCGCCGCGGCTCCATCCCCCACCCGCGTGGCCGCGGCACCCGTCCCCTCGGCCCCACCGCCCCCACCGGACCCCGCGACCCCCTCCCACCGCGCCCTCAGTCCCGTTCACGGCTCCAATTCCGGTTACCGGGGCTTCCTCCCCTCACTCCAGTGTCGTAATGCCGGGCCCTGTCCCTGCCTCTGCCCCTGCGAGCCCGCCCACTGACGGCTTCCCGGCGGCGCTTCTCGCTGCCAGCATGGCGATAGCACCGCCCCCACCTTACCACGCGGCCCCGGCTGTACCCCCCCCTCCCCAACGCGGGTCCCGCAGCTCAGCCAACCACGGTGTTTACTGCTGTAGCTGTTGCAGTCACTGGCCTATTGCACAAGCAGGCAGTGACGCTTTTGCAAGCGGCACAGGGTCCCCTCGCTGTAGCCGATGCAGCGCTGGCAGTGCCACCACTCTCGCCTGTGCCCGCCGCTGCCTCGCCGCCGCTGCCTTTCAATGACGTGGCGGTGCCGGCTGCGGCGGCGCCGGCACCCGCAGTGCCATCGGCGGCTGGGCCGGCGGTTCCCCTGGTGCACAGTAACGCAGAGATGCCAGTAACTCCTCCTCGTGTTCCAGCGCATGCAGACTGCCCCAGCCCCGCGCCGCGGTGGATGCTCCAGCCTGTTCCAGTCCCGGCTCCGCGGCATGCCGCAGACCAGCCCGCAAGCTACGAGCAGCTCGCTCTCGCAGCACAAGCAGCAGCTGGTCATCCGCGTCCAGTCCCCGCTCCACGGCGTGTTCCATCCCGCTCCCCCCTCCCTGCCGCCCCCACGGCTCAGCCACAAGCCGCGGCTGCCACTGGGTTGGCTGCGCTGCCCCCTGCCGCGGCCCCGGCGTGTCCTGCACCCGCAGGCTCTTTCCGGTTCCCTCCCACCGTCACAGGGGCGGCCCCTGCTGCGGCTCCCCCGGCCCCCGCTGTTATAAAATAAATTCTATTCAAGAAATCTATGTTGTAGTTACTTAATTGTTTAAGTAATTCCATTAAGATTGTTAATGCTATTTCTGTATAAAAGAATTTGCCTTATTCCTGTTTTAATACTGATTTATTACCTTATTTGCTTGTTTGTTAATTAAGAATTCACCTTATTACCTGTATCTCTGCTCCCATTCGCCAGATAGTGTCTGAATATGCAAATAAAAAGAATTCTGGGAACAACTCAAGAACAAGAGACTCTGAAAAGCAGGGAACCAAAGTAAAATCCAGGACTGTAGTTGCATTTTAGACTAGTGCAAGAGGTACGGGGGTCCGCCGAAGCAGCTTTATTTAGTCGCCGTGACCTGAGAAGGAGTCCCCCATCGCTGGACGACCCCTGATCAGCGACGCGAAACGGACTCCCCGGCAAGGGGAAAAGCCCGTGAGGAGGGGTGGGAGTCCCCAGCTTTGCTGTGAAGCGAAGCTGTGTGCACCTCCTCCTCCACGTTGCCAAGGGAGCAAGCAAGCTCTCCCCCAAGGCCAAGCTTGATAATAAAGAAACATACAAAACCAGCAAGTCTCTGACTCTCTTTATATTTTTTTCCAGAACACCGCTGCCCCGCCGCCTCCCGCGCACCCGCTGCGGGCCATCGCCGTGATGCTTCCCCACACCAAGACGGCGCACCCCGCACATGCGCAATTCGCGCCAAGCCGCCAAGCCGCATCACCGACTTTGATACAGCCTGATGGTTCCCGCACGCCCCATGCAGACGCCTGCGCTCAGCCGGATCTTGTTACAGTGCCATCGCAAATAGTCCACACTGCTACGTGTGCTGCACAGCCCCCGATGCTATAGCCATCAGCAGTTTCTGCACAACCACAGCCTTCAGCAATCTTTCACCAGCCCTGGACTCTGCACACAGCACAACAGCAACATGATTCTACAGCGACTTATATGTATCCTTCTGCCCCTCTTCCACCCCCGAACCTACATGCTACAATAACAGCTTCCTGCCTGCCCAATCCTCCCGCGGCTCCAAGCTCTTCTCACATGTCTCCACTGACAGACTCTGCACCTCCTGCGTTCCTGCCTCTGCCTCCTGCGTGCCTGCCTGTGCCTCCTGCATCCCTGCCTCTGCCACCGCATCTTGCATCGTGCCCAAGCATGACTGCGCCACAGCTTCACACACAAACCATGCAACGAGAAGGGAGAGAATGGAATGTGGCAGCCAATCCAACGAATACAGAACAGAAAGAGAACTGTTTTGCCCTAACAGCTGCCAGCTCTCTCAAATCTGAGGATCCACCACCACCTATCCCGATTTTGGAAGGTCCACAGAAATGTTCTGATGATGTTCAAATGACAGACTGGCATGAAGTCACACATGAAATTTGCAAAGAAGAAACTCTAAATCCTCTAGCCATGCCTGTGATATTCAGCCAGCAAGCCGGAGGTCCCAGAACATGGACACCTATTCCATCTCAGGAAATAAAGGAATTAAGAAAAGTGATAAAGGACAGTGGCATCTGCTCTCCATATTTAAACAACTGCTAAAAAGCACCCTGGAAGGACATACACTTACACCAAATGACTGCAAAAACCTTGCTGCTGTGATTCTCACAGATTCTCAATATATGCTGTGGGAATTCAAATGGAGAAGGTTGCTCACAAACGTACTGCAGATGTACAGACAAAGTACTGATGTGGACCTTCGCACCCTTACTATGTCAAAGTTAACTGGTGACCCTCCTGATGACCAGAATGATAATCAAGTGAACTTACCCAAAATAGCATTAGACGACATCAAAAAGATGGCTCGTAGAGCCTTTGTACAAATTCAGCCTGCAGGAAGTTTTGAAAAAGCCTACAACTTAATCAGTCAAGATTCATCTGAACCATTTACCTCATTTGTGGATCGAGTGATTCAAGCAGCAGAAAGACAATGCGGTGATGATATAGCTAGCCCAATCATGATAAGGGACATCATTGAAAATAATGCAAGTCCAGAATGTAAAAGAGCAATCAAAGCCCTGGGAAAAGAGAGACCCACAGTGCCTGAAATGATTGATGCCTGTAACCAAATAGGGAGCCCACAGCACATCGCAACGATTCAAGCGAATGAACTTGGAAAAACTATTGGAGAAAAAATTGAAAGGGCTCTCACAGTACAAGCAGCACAAGCTGAAACACGAAACCAGAAACTTACTGAAATCTTAACTGCCCTGCATCTAAGCTCACAACAACAAGACAACACTGTTATGCAAGCTGCTGTGACTTCAGGACCTTGCTACTTCTGCAAGCGACCTGGACATATCATGAAGAACTGCCCAAACATCAAAAGAGGTGTGCAAGCACCAGATCGCAGCTCCACCTGTAAAAAGGGAAAGTATCCTGCCTGGCAGTATCCAGCCAGACAGGACATGAGCAGAAAATACAATCAAAAAAACTCCAAGGGGAGCGCGCAGCGCCATCGCGTGAAGAAACAAGTAATGGCACCCCAAGCGCCCGAGGAGAAATTTGTGAATACCCCGACCCAAAAGCTCTTTGCTTCATCACCAGCACAATCCCAAGTAATGACCCAAACCTACTACCCCCAGGGACCTGGTGCACCTTGGCAACCTCCAAGCCAACAACTTTTCTAAAGGATGATGGTTATGATTATATCTCAACAGGGATCACTGGGCCTTCACAACATAGGCAAGACTTTTTAGTTGTTGGTAAAGAAAGAAATAGCATCCTGGGACTGCTTGTTTTGCCTTGTGTGATGTCTGTTAACTGCAACAAAGAATTACTAGTGCTAGCCAATGCCTGCTATCCCCCATTGCACATTCCTCCCAGAACCCCCATAGCTATCGCCATAGCATTGCCTATGGGAACTATGGACCAAATGCCACCACGCTGTTTCCCCGTCACTCCTGAGAATCCTGAAGTTCTATGGGTTCAACACATAAGTGAACAAAGACCAATGCTAACTTGTGAATTGTCAAATGGTAGGCTTCAAGTTAACACCAAAGGGATGATCGATACTGGCGCAAATGTTTCTGTGATCTCTTCTTACTATTGGCCAAAAGATTGGAAGTTAATAACTCCCCCAGGTACCCTCACAGGCATCGGAGGTGTCACTCCGTGCTTGCAAAGCGAATCTGTAATCACCATTACAGGACCAGATGAGAAGAAAGCATCAATCCGTCCCTATGTAGTGCAAAAGCCCATCACAGTGTGGGGAAGGGACTCGCTTTCTCAATGGGGAGCCAAAATTGAACTGGGTTTTTCGTAGGGGCCACTGAAGCACTCGGAACTGTCAAGCTAACCTGGAAAACTGACACCCCTGTCTGGGTTGACCAGTGGCCCCTACCAGACAATGAGATGAGTGCCCTCAAGGATCTAGTAGCTGAACAACTGCAAAAAGGCCATATTAAGCCCACTAACAGTCCCTGGAACTCACCTGTGTTTGTAATCCATAAGAAAACCTCCAACACCTGGCGATTGTTGCAAGATCTCAGAAAGATCAACGCAGTGATTGAGAACATGGGTCCCCTCCAACCTGGTCTACCCAACCTTTCCGTGATCCCAAGAGATTGGCCACTTGTAATCATAGATCTAAAAGACTGGTTTTTCAATATCCCACTGCATCCAGATGACGCTCCTCGTTTTGCCTTTTCTGTTCCAAGTACAAACCTGCAAGAACCGCTCCAAAGATATCATTGGCTCGTTTTACCCCAAGGGATGAAAAATTCTCCAACTATCTGCCAACATTTTGTAGCCCGTGCACTGGCCCCAGTCCGTAAACAGTTCACACAATCAGTTATCCTCCACTACATGGATGATTTGCTCATCGCAGCACCAACACGAAACCAAATGGAAATGACTCGTGATTGCGTTCTTGCTGAAATCAAAAAGAGCGGGCTGGTGATCTCTGAATCAAAAATACAAGAGACTGCTCCCTGGAAATATTTAGGTTGGAAACTGACAGAACAGTCCATCACTCCTCAAAAGATACAAATCCGAACTGATGTTCACACCTTGCAAGACTTGCAGCAGCTTTTAGGAGAAATTAACTGGGTCAGGCCTGTTCTAGGAATCACAGCTGATGAACTTGCTCCACTTTTTAATTTGCTGAAGGGAGACAATGACATCAGATCCCCCAGATCCCTCACTCCTAAGGCTCACAAGGCCTTAGAAGAAATCACCAGTGCTCTGCAGAGCAGGCAAGCACATCGCTGTGTCCCTGACAAACCCTTTTTTCCTTGCAATCTTAGGAGAAAAGCTGAGACTGTGTGGTCTCATCTTTCAATGGGATTCTTCCCACAAAGATCCGTTCTTAATAATTGAATGGGTTTTTATCTCATACAGGTCGCCAAAGACAATCCTCACACCTTTAGAAATGATGTCTCAAATCATCATCAAAGATAGAACAAGGCTTCTTTCAATAGCAGGTCGTGAATTCACAATCATCTATCTGCCCATGAAGAAAACCTATTTTGATTGGGCAATGCAAAAATCAGAAGACTTGCTGTATGCCTTGCTTGATTTCCCAGGCATTTGTTCCATTCATTATCCAGCACACAAAATGATGAAAGCTAAACTATGCTACAAAGAAAAACCCCTGATCAGTGAAGAGCCTTTAGGTGCAGTCACTATCTTCACTGATGGGTCAGGGCGAACGCACAATTCGGTCGTCACATGGCAAAATAAAAATACTAAAACCTGGGGACAAGATGTTCAAAAAGTTGAAGGTTCTCCCCAAATTGTTGAATTGGCAGCAGTTGTAAGAGCATTTCAGCTCTTTCCAGAACCTTTCAACCTGATCACTGATTCAGCATACGTTGCTAATGTTATTAAGAGAATTGAAGGATCTGTTCTAAAGGATGTGAACAACGACAAGTTGTGCCTTTGGCTCACCTGTCTCTATCAAATTTTATCACACAGAACTAACCCTTATTTTATTTCTCACATTAGAGCTCATTCAGGTCTTCCAGGATTTATGGCAGAGGGAAATGCACGAGCTGATGCATTGGCATCAGCTGCATCTGATGAGGAAGGTGCAGCAAGCATTGAAAATTCTACCTCAGTGCTTGCTACAACCACCTTACCTAATACTGTTAAACAAGCCAAACTGAGTCATGCATTTTTTCACCAAAATGCACAAGCAATCAAACGAGATTTTCACCTTACCCTAGAACAAGCACAAAATATTGTACGAGCTTGCCCAAACTGTCAGCAAGTTCAACCTCTCCCCTCTTCAGGAGCCACCAACCCAAGGGGGTTGGAAAGTTTACAGAAATGGCAAACAGATGTTACTAAATACCCCTCTTTTGGGAAACTTAAAAATATCCATGTCTCTATTGATACATTTTCAAATGCAGTTTTTGCTTCTGTACATGCAGGAGAAACAGCTATGCATGTTTGCCAGCATTTTTCACAAGCTTTCTCCCATTTAGGTGTCCCCCAAGAAATTAAAACTGATAATGGTCCTTCATACACCTCACAAGAATTAACTGCATTCCTGAATGACTGGGGTGTTCGCCATACATTTGGCATTCCTTACTCTCCCACGAGTCAAGGAATGATAGAAAGAACACATCAAACTCTAAAATGCATTTTAGATCAACAGAAAGGGGGAGAAGACCAGGCTGTACCTCAAAAGAGGTTGAATAAAGCCCTGTATGTTTATAATTTTCTGAACAGCTCTGCAGAAGAGACAGACCCCCCCATTTACAGACATTTCTGTACATTTACAGACAATTCTGTACATTTACAAACAATAAGAAAGCAAAACTTAAAGAGCACCCCCCAGTTTTAATTAAAAACCTAGATTCAGGACAAATTGAAGGACTATACAATCTTATAACATGGGGGAAGGGGTTTGCGTGTGTCTCCACAGAAAAAGGACTCCGGTGGATTCCAGCAAAGAACTTGAAACTGTACCACGCATCGAAGCCCGCTGAGACCCCCACATCAGCCAGTACTGCTGCAAACCAAGAAGCAAGCACCCAGACCTGAGCTGCGCAGAATCATCAGGAGAAGATGATCTGCCAAAAGCAGCCCAAGAAAAGACTGAAGTTTTATCATTTGCACGCGTGCATGTTACTTTTGTTTTCTTGTTTTAGTTTTTGTAGTCAAGCTTTACCTGTAAGTCAACCAAAGACAAATGTCTGGGTTGCTTTAGCCAAATCTGCAGGCTCTGATACCACCTGTCTATCCAACACAAGCCCTGACAAACCTTTTTCGACCTGTTTAGTTGGAGTGCCTCTTCCAGAAGGTTTTGACAATGTTACTTTTGACAAATACTGGCCATATGATGATCATCACATATCCCCAACTCCCAGCCAAAAACACCACACTTATATTGACAATTCTAAAGTTGATAAATCTGACCTCCAAGAGCTAGAAATCCTAGGCTCATTAGCTATGAGCACCTGTTACTTCTTTCATTTCCGAGGAGAAAATGACCCTCATTTAAACGTTACCCCTTATCAGACAGTTTATAGCAGCATGACTTCTTGGTGCAATCAAGCTAAGCTTCTCATGTATGATGAACCCCACGCAGATCGCTTTAACAAACTTCCTATTCGATTTCCTAAAGGGATTTGGCTCATCTGTGGAGACAGGGCCTGGCAAGGTATACCTTCAAAAATTGATGGTGGTCCTTGTGCCATGGGACAACTTACAATAATTGCTCCCAGTGTCAAAAAAGCAGTCAAAAAGAAAAGCAGGAGGATTAGATCCTCCTGGGGACATGAATATGAGAGCAACTGTGATAGTAATTTCCATCCTTGGAACTCAGGAGAGTCAATTGCTGCTAGCATTTTCCTGCCTCAGCTAAGCTCCTCAATTGCCCTAAAACAACTGAACAAGTTAGGATGCTGGCTCAGCAAAGAAGTAAATGCCACCTCTACTATGATCAGTGACTTGCTGACAGATGAAGAAGCAATCAGACATGCCACTTTACAAAACAGAGCTGCCATTGACTACCTTCTTCTGGCACATGGACATGGTTGTGAGGATTTTGAAGGTTTGTGCTGCATGAATTTAACCGATCACTCTCTTTCCATTCATAAACAATTGCAAGAACTGAGAGATTTAGCTGGCCAAATTACAATAGATGACCCATCCTGGCTGGACAATTTGTTTGACGGTTTGAGCTTTGCACCTTGGCTAAAGGAACTTTGTAAGATAGGTTTGATTGTTCTAATAGTAGTAATTGTAGTTTTAGTAGTGGTTCCCTGCATACTTCAGTGTGTGCAAAAAGTAATGAGTAAGACAGTGTCTAGCGTTTTAGTTGTTAATAAGAACGGGGGAGATGTTGGGAAGGATGAAACCAGAAAGCCCTATAAATATGATTGCTTGGACTCTGAGAATGTGAAACCTGTAACTGAGATAGAATTGAAAGTAAGTTTTGATGTTTAAAATGTCCTAGCTACTAGATGCCTGCAAAAACAACCCCCAATGTATAATTCATCCCACACATGTAACCCCTCCTGAAGTAGCAAGTATCTGTAACCTCATTGGCACAAGCCTGTTACAGCCCACCTCGAGACCCCTTATCAGAGTGCTGCGAGAGTGGGCCACGCTTCTGTTCTCTTCTCTCCTTTGCTCCTCTCTCTTGCCTCTTGCATCTTGCTCTTGGAACTTCTTTATCTCCCACTGACCCCACCTTCTAAGGCCATGCCACAGCTGCGCCTGGCAGCTCCGAGCAAGGCCTCACACTCTACACAATAAACCGGTTCTTCTAAGACCCAACTTGAGAGATCTCTCATCTACATTCATCTACACCGTCCTGGAGTCCTCAGCAGCAGGAGGGAAGAAGGCATTTTTCTACAAATTGGTGCCAAATGTGGAAGACGCAGGACCCAGCCTTTCAAGCTGTGAGAGACTTCATCATGGATGGTAACTAAATTGTTAAGTGTGCTCTAATCAGTGTCGTGAGCACAGCACATCGCTGCTGGGCAGCGTGAGGCTGCAGCTCTTTAAAGTTGCCGAGGGCAAAACCTTGAGCACGAGGACTGGTACTTCGTAGCGGACACTCTGAGCTCTGAGGAGGGTTTGCCTCGCATCCCTCGAGCACAGACGGCTGCTGTTGAGCGGCGGCCACTGGGCCTAACAGAGGCACTTTTGCCGTGGTACGTTGCCACGTGCATTGACTGCAGGTGGGCACTGCTTTGCACTGCCTGCACTGAAGCGCTGAGTGGAGGTTGGAGTCCCCGAGCACAGAAGAGCTGTTCCTGAGCAGCGCCTGGAGCCGTGGCTCTGAGGGGGACCCCGCGCAGTGTCCTGAGAGCCGACTGGAGTGTCTGGCCAACCCCCACGTCGGATCTCAAGTGAGGACCTGCTTCTGCGACATCGAGGTGAGCTACACTTGTGTAAACAATATGGGTCTGTCTCGTTCTACCCTTGATACAGATCTCTATAAAAAACATTCCCCCAAAGAGTTGTCAGAGTGTTCCTGCTGCGAGAGGGCTCTTTTCTTCCCAGGAACTGGCTCAGTGCTGGGCTTGCCTACGGGCTGGGCGTAATGGGCCATTCCCAAGGACTCGGTTTCAACTCATGTTTGTCCTCTGAGGCTGAGCAAGTATCACGTGCAACCCTCACCCGTATTTTTGTCATTTCCACTGACATCCTTCTGAGAGAGATGCCTGCGGGGCTGACCCGTATACCAGTGCTTGGAGGCTTGGTAGGGACACAGTTACGGCCCCACTCTGCTTGTCCAAACGCTCTGCTGCCCGTCCTTGTAGGAGCTGGTGTTCGAGTGTGTTCATTTGGTTGATACTGTGTTTCCTTTTGATCTTGGTGTTTGGGATGTTTTCTTCCCTGCACCCCTTGGAAGTGGAGCACCTTGTTTGTCCCTGCTTCGCTGCGCTCATCACCCAGGCTGGAATGGAACCCAACTCTGTTCCACTCCCACCTTCTCCCTGATCGGGGAGTGGCTTGTCCCTGCCTCTAGGCCCTTCCCCGCTCTGGGAAAAAGGCCTGCGACTGCCGGCAGCTCTGTCTCTCTGGCACCGGCGGGGTCGGGGAAGGAGCTAAGGAAGAGCTGCGGCCGGCAGGGCGGGAGCCCAGAATAAAGCCATGATATGACCCAGGACAGAGGGCAAGCGCGGTGCCTTTTGCCATCGACGCTCATCTGGGTCTCTCAAAAGAACCAGCACAAGCAGGGATGGGGCAACCACGTGCAACTGTGACTTTGCACCTGGCCAGGGCAGCCCCGCTGCAAGAGCAGCCTCTCCAGCGCTTCACAGCAGCCTGGTGCCTGGCAGCAGTTGATGGGGAGGAAATGACTTGGGTGGCCACAGGGCCCAGCCTGTGTGGCCGTGCCCGTGTGGCCGTGCCTGCGCCATTCTGCAGGCAGGGGCTGCCTGATGCTGGCTGTGGATTGCCCAAGAGGTAGGCCATGGCCACTCCCTGCAGTCCCGTCCCTGCCCGATTTCCCTTTGCCCAGGGAGGCTCAAGGGCAGGCAAGTGCAGGCTCAGGAGCTGATGCTGCCCACTGCAGAGTGTCCTGAGGCTCACCTGGAGGCAGCCAGTGGAAGCTCTGGGGCTCGTGCAGGGTCGCTGGGGCTGTGACCCCCCACTGCCACCAAAGGCTACGGCGGCTGCCTTGCCGGCACGGTGGGCTGTGGAGCACACTTTGGGGAGCAGAGGGGACACAAGGCAGGCCTCCACTGAAGGGCTAGCCTGTGTGGGAAGAGCGGGCAGAGTGAAGGGACGCAAGACGCTGCGAGTGGGGCAGTTGAAAGCAACAGCTGAGGACAGCCGAAAGGCCAAAGAGAGCAGAAGAACTTGTTGCACATGAGGAGTGGGGGCTGAAGGTGTGTGCTGGCCTTTTGCCACTGCCTCAGAGGGACGGGCAACCTGAGCACGTGAAGCAATGGGGAACAAAGACACACAGAGCTCCGTATGTGTCCGGAGAACTTGTGCCTGTTGCTGCGTGGGCAGCTGAGTGAGCTGCTGCCATGAGAGCCAGGGGCTCTGAGGGCACGCTGTCCCTCTTTCCCTCGAGGGGAAGGACAGCACAGCTGCCGGAGCTGCTTGCCAGGGTGCGTGCGCTTTCATCGCTGCCTTGCAGCAATGGGTTGGGAGTGGCCAGTGCCCAGAGCCAAGCTGTCCCTCTCCCGCTGTGTGACTCGCAGTAGGCTGGAAGCAGCGCTAGCACGGCCGGCTGCTGCCCCTGCCTGGCGACAGCAGAGGCTGGCACGGGCAGCCTCTTGCCAGACTGCAGGTGGCACACGCAGGACTGGGCTTTCCGTCGGCAGAGATGCCCAAGGGATGGGGCCGGGGCCATGCGAGCTGTGGCCATCACTCTGGGGATCCAGCGGCAGCACTAATCCTGCCCAGTTACAGCAGCTGGGACTGAGCAGCCAGACACGTAGCCTGAGCCTGTGGAATGAAGCTGCTCAGGCAGGGCCAGACCTGGAGCAGGGATTCCACTCCTGGTTTGGCCAGCACATCAGGCCATGCAAGTGTTGCAGCAAGTGCAGAGGAGGCCAGCGGGTTGCTAAGGTGAGCAGCTCTCCTGTGGAGACAGCTTGAGAGAGAATTGGAGCTGCTCAGGCTGGAGAAGAGAAGGTTGTGGGGAGATCTCCCAGTGCCTTGCAGTGTCTGCCAGGAGCTCCAAGGCAGCTGCAGAGGCATTCTGTGACAGCAATTGTAGTGATAGGCTAATGGGTTGGAGCTGTCAGGCAGGTGGGGAGAGCTGCCTGGGCATGGGGAACTGCAGCCGCCTTTGTGTCTGCAGGATCTTCTCCGGCATAGCGCAGAGGCTGTTTCCAGCTGGCAGTGCCACAGCCTTGGGGGAGCCATGGGCTAGGCATTGGTGGCACCTGACCTCTTCCTGATGTGGCCCGTGCTCCTGGGAGTGCTTGGCTGCCATGGCCTGGGCTCCCCTTTTCAGTGGCAGGCCTTTCCTGGCCATCAGCGCCCTGGTGCCTGCGTGGGTCTTGCTGGCCCTGAGGCAGGCGGTGCTGTGAGGTCACAAATGGCGTGACAGCGGCCTGAGGCTGGGCTGTGATGTCATGCTGTGTGGCGGCCCCAGCATTGTGAGGTCACCGGGCCATCCCTATATAAGGCGGGCCGGCCCCACAGCCGCCAGTGCAGTGGCGATGGCACGTGTCGGAGCCGTGAGCGACGTCAGCGTCCTGCTGGCTGCACTTGCCCTGCTGCCGGCCACGGTGGCTGTCCGCTGGGTCATTGGCCACCGGGCACGGCAGGGCCGGCAGGCCGGGACTCGGAGGCCGTGCAAGCAGCTCGGGGGCCGGGCCAGGGGCCCAGGCAGGAGCCCAGGAGCCCCTGTGGCTGCCAGGGCCTCCGGGCCTGGCGCAAGCCCTCTGAAGCATCCCGATGCTCCCGCCACTTGCCCCAAGGGACCCGGCAGCTGCGGCCCCTGCGTCAGCGTGGCTAAGGAGCTGCAGGGGCTGATGCTGCTGCTCCGGTCTCACCGTGGGACATGGGCTCCGCTTCATCCTGCCATGTGGCGGGCGCTGTGGGTGCACCTGCAGCAGCTGGGCAAGCGAGGCCACCTGCCCTGCTGTGCCTCCTCCCGCTGCTCCGGGCGCTTCCCTGCATCCGGCAGGCTCCTCCCAGCCAGAGGGGCCATTCCTGGCACAGCCTCCAGCCCTTTCAGGCACCTGTGGGGCTGCACAGACAGCCCTGCCCCAGGCTCTGCCGGGCTCTGGACCAGCAGAGAGGCCGGGCAGGGCTGGCCATGGCCGGGAACAGGCCCTGAGCCCCGCAGGAGGATGGAGCTGGGCCACAGCCAAACTGCCCCACAAACCTGGGCTGAGCAGCCAGGGCTGGCAATGGCTGGGGACAGAGGCTGGCGCTGACAAATGTCCTGGGCCGTGTTCCTGCTCTGTCCATGGCACCAAGGGCACAGAGGAGCCTCCTCTCTGGCCACTTGCCTGTTTTCAATGCCTTCCACAGGCGCTGGCCCTGCCCCACAAGGCCTGGGCTGAGTCCTGCCCCTGCACGCTCACACAGGCTGAGATGGACACTGATGGTTTCTGTGGCAGGCTCTCTCAGCCCAGCCCAGCTCCCTCCAAGCTCTGCCAGCTGCCCTGAGCTCTCGGCAGCACCAAGGGCCTCTCCCCAGCACAGCCCAGCCGGCTCTGGCCCCACAGCTCTGCTCAGGGCAGGCTGCTCTGGGCAGGGGCCCCACGGCCTCAGCCCCTCGCAAGGGCACAGCAGCAGCTGCAGCTCAGACAGGACTCAGCCCCAGCCATGGGGAAGGTGCTGGGCCAAGGGAAAAGGAGGCTCCCTGTGTGCCCTGCTCCCCTCTCCCTGAGGTGCTGAGAGCTCTGCAGCCCCTGCTGCCATCCCATCTGCCCAGGCCAGCACAACAGCCCCGGCCTTGGGGCCCTCAAGAGCTGCTCCGTGCTCCAGGCCCAGGGCCAAGGATCAGGACCAGTGTGGCCAGCAGGAGCAGGGCAGTGAGTCTTCCCCTGTGCTCAGCACTGGCTGGGCAGCACCTCAAGTGCTGTGTCCAGTTCTGGGCCCCCAATTTAGGAAGGACATGGAGGAGTTCAAGTGTGTCCAGAAAGAGTGATAAAGCTGGTGACAGATCTGGAACACAAGTCCTGTGAGGAGTAGCAGAAGGAGAAATAAACCTATGAGGACTGAAGGAGAGCAGGCTGGACAAGAGCCAGCAGTGTGCCCAGGTGGCCAAGAAGGCCAATGGCACCTGGCCTGTATCAGGAACAGTGTGGCCAGCAGGAGCAGGGCAGTGATTCTTCCCCTGTGCTTGGCACTGGTTGGGCAGCACCTTGAGTGCTGTGTCCCTTCTGGGCCCTCCAGTTTAGGAAAGACAAGGGGCTGGAGCATGTCCAGAGAAGGGCAACAAGGCTGGTGAGGGGACTGGAACACAAGTCCTGTGAGGAGCAGCTGAGAGAGCCGGTGGTTTTTATCCTGGAGGAGGCTCAGGGGAGACAAGGCAGTGTCAGGGCACAGCTTGAACATGATGATATCCAAGGTCTTTTCCAACCTGGCTGATTCTGTGATTCTTTGAAACCACCCTTGCAGCAGTTGCAGGATGAGCCCTGGGCCTCCTCTCCAGAAGGTCCAGCAGCCCAGGTCCCTCAGCTTCTCCTCACAGCCCCAAAGCCCATCCTGTCAGTCCTGCAGAGCCTCTGCAGCTCCTCCTCCTTGCCCAGAACAGGGAGCCCCACAGCCAGACACAGCAGCCCAGATGTGCCCCCTGGCCTGTGGTGCCTCTGGCAAGGGAGCAGCACGAGGCACTGCAGGAGGCTGCAGACAATTCCTGAAGCACTTGGAGGATGATCCTGCTCCCAAGGATGTTCCCATGGTGCCGGAACTCAGGAACTGAAATGGGAGTGGGGCCAGAGAGGAAAGGACCAGTAGAGATGGGCTGTTTGCAGGGGAGGGAACAGGGGTAGGCAAGAGGAGAAATTGTAGCAGGAAGAGTAAAGAAAGCCAAGGTGAAGCAAAGGAAATGCTAGGGAGTTTAGGATGCTGCCACAGCCCTGGCTCTGAGCAACAACGTCTGCAGTGGCACAGGAAACTCACAGCTCATGGGAACAAACTTTCTGGATGACTTCAGAGGCCACCACAAACCTGAGTGGTTTCCCTGCTGTCCCCCAGCCCTTCCTGGCCCCAGGGGCTGATGGCATTTGTGCTCCTCAGGTTCATCTCCCCACACCAACACCATGGGGGTGCTCACGCCTGCTCTGGGCAGTGCAAACAGGGGCTCCTGAGCCAGTGCTGCCGTGTCTGTGCCTGCAAGGATGCGGCACCTGTGTGAGCTGGGGGAGAGGCCAGGGCTGCAGAGGGGGGATGTTGTTGGCAGGTGCATGAGGACGCTCTGGGACGCTGCCCTGGGGTGTCCAGCGCAGTGGGGATGGATCAGCCCCTGCTCTGCTGCTCCTTCCCATCTCCCCCAGGGACCTTGCAGAGCCCCAGCCATGCTGTTTGCCCCCAGCCTGCCCACGGCCACCCTGGGGCTGCTCACGGGGCTTTTCTCTGCTGAGCATTGGCCTGGGCGTGTTCTGGAGAGAGCCTGGGCAAGGAGCCTCAAGCCCTGTCTTGCAATGCAAGATGTAACCAAAAAATGTATTCTATTACCATCTGTTAAAACCAGGAGGGCAGGTTGTTTATCTCTTCCATGACCCATTCCTCATATCTCTGAGGGGGATCTTCTCTTAATGGCCCAGCTGTTAAAACCAAATGGGGCAGTGTTCTTGATCTCTTCCATGACCCATCCTCCCTCCAGGGAGATATCTTCTGTTAATGGGCCATTGCCTCTCACTGCATGACTGATAAAATTACATCATCCCATTGTGAGATGCTCCACCCAGAGGGAGGAGCCAAGCATTCCCACCTGGATATAAGCTGAGATTTACACCAGAAGCAGCCTGGTTTCCACTGGATTCCCAGAGGAAGACCAGACTCATCTACACCACCACTGGACCTTCAGAGGAAAACTACACCCTTCTACAAGATCATTGCTTCAACAAAACCACTTCTGTCACACCAGGAGGACTGCAGCCACGATTTGATTGGACTGCAAGCAACACCTGACTACCGGGTGTCAGGTTGGATTCTGAGTCTTATTTTTGGGCTTTTTTGGTGGTGTTTTTTTTACTACTGCATTTTAGTTTAATTTTCCTACTGAAGAACTGATATTCCTATTGCCATATCTTTGCTTGAGAGCCCATTAATTTCAAAATTATAATTCAAAGAGAGGGGTTTGTATTTTCCATTTCAAGGGAGGCTCCTGCCTTCCATAGCAGACCCTGTCTTACCAGCCCAAGACAGGGAGCTCGGCTCAGATATCCTGAGTGTCCCTGGGTTGGGTTTTTTTGGTTGGGATGTTTGGAGAAGTAAGAACTCCAAAGCTGGGTGGAAAATGCCCTTGGGGTGACATTGGGGGGTCCCAGTGGTGGCTGCTGGCAGAGGCAGCCTGGAGGAGCAGAGCCCTGTGTCCCCCAGGAGCCCAGAGAGGGGGAGCGCTGCAATTTGCAGGACCCTCAACAGCTTGGAGAGGGGCAGGGGGACTCCTTGGAGCCCCTGCACCCCAAAGCAGAGAATAAGGGGAAGGGACCCTGGGACCCCAAAACCCAGCATTCCTAAATAGAAAATGGAAAAGGGGGAGCTTTTCAGATTCCTGGGATTCTCAGCAGCCTGGGGAGGGCAGGGAGACCAGACAGGAAATCCACAAAGGAATTTTCAGGGCTGCTCTTGGTGTTTGATAGGCTATTAGGGACTCCAGATGTCTGGTGACTTGTAGAGATGGACTTGAGCAGAGGGACATTCAAACTCAACATACTCATCCCTTGTTTTTGCCCAAAACCAGGATTTCCCATTCTCAAACCTTGGCATGGAGGAGGAGGCTGTGAGGAAGAGAAGATGCCCAACAGCCAGGCAGGTGAGGAGGAAGTCAGTGCCCCTTTCCCCCTCTCTCCTGCTCCATCTCCCAGCCCAGCATGGCCCCTGGCTGCAGGACAACCCCGCTGCCAACGCCGTCCTGCCGGGATGTGTTGGGAGAATCTCCTTCCCCTTCCCTGTGGCATGGAGGCAAATCCCATCCTGTCCTTGTCCTTCCTCCCCCGACAAGGAGCTGAGGATGGAGACCAGGAGGACAAATCCCTGCAGCAGACCTCATGGAAGAGGCCGTTTTGAGTGCTCCATGCACAGGAATCCAACAGGGAGAAAAAGCGCGGAGATCCGACAGGAGGAAGGACTCCAAACCCATCCCAGGGTGCTCTGAGGAGGAAAGACCCACCCTGTGCCAGGAAGGTGGACAGAGCTTCAGCAGAGCAACACCCTGTCCAGCATCAGATCATCCACACTGGGGAGTCATCCTACGAGTGTCCTGAGTGTCAGAAGAGGTTTCAGACCAGCTCCAATCTCCTCACACCAGCAGATTCACACAGAGGAGAGGCCCTTCCGCTGCCCGACTGCAGGAAGGGCTTCAAGCAAAACTCCCACCTCATCACCACCGGCGCATCCACACTGGGGAGAGGCCCTACGAGTGTGGGCAATGTGGGATGAGCTTCAGCCACAGGTCCAACCTGATCTCCCACCAGAGGATCCACACCAGGGAACGGCCCTACGAGTGTGAGCAGTGTGGGAAGAGCTTCAGCCAGAGCTCCAACCTGATCCGCCACCAGAATCCACGCTGAGGAAAGGCCATACAAGTGTGGGGAATGTGGGAAGGGCTTCAACTGTAGGTCCCAGCTGATCATCCACCAAATGATCCACACCGGGGAGAGGCCCTATGAGTGTCCTGAGTGTGGGAAGAGGTTTCAGACCAGCTCCAATCTCCTCCAGCACCAGCGGATTCACACAGAGGAGAGGCCCTTCCGCTGCCCCGACTGCAGGAAGGGCTTCAAGCAACTCCCACCTCATCAGGCACCAGCGCATCCACACTGGGGGAGGCCCTACGAGTGTCCCCAGTGTGGGAAGAACTTCACCCAGAAGTCTCACCTGAGCCAACACCAACGGAGGCACCAGTAAGGGAAACCCTGGCGTGTACCCCGAGTGCAGGCAGTGTTTTATGTGAGTCTCCAACTTCATCCCCCATCAGAGGACACTTGGGAAGAGTCCTTGTGACCCACATTTCCTGTGACCCAAGCTGAGGAGTCACCTGTCCCTTTCTCTGCCCCTGGCAATGATGTGAGGTGGTCCTGGCTGTGGTCCCAATTGTATTTGATCCCATCTCAGGTCATTGCCAGGGGCAGGAAAGGGACTCTCTCTCTTCCCCTAGGACAAAGGTGTCCTTTCCCAGCAGGAGGAAATACGTGGCTGGGAAGTGCCAGTCAGTGTGTTGTAGTTGTCCCTGTATATCATTTCTCTTATCCCTTCTGTTCCTAGTTTTTCCTTATCTTGTTGCTATTACCAGTAAATTGTCCTTATCCCACCCGGAATCTTTCCTTTTGTAATTTGCATGGGAGGCTGGAGCCAGTGAGGGACAGCTCGGTTTTAGCAGGAGCACAAAATTTGGGAAACCCTTCCTAAATCCCAGCCCATGGAAACCGAGCATCCCAGCTGGTGCCAGCCCTGGTTGCCCTGGCAGCAGCCTTGGGAGCGGGTCCCTGGCTGGGGGCTGTGGGAACCTCTTCACTCTGGTGCCCAGGGACAGCACTGGAGGGAAGGGCTGGAGCTGAGTCGGGGCAGGTTTAGGTTGGATGTCAGGAAAAGGTTTTTCCCCCAGAGGCTGCTGGGGCACTGAACAGGCTCCCAGGGAAGGGTCACAGCTCCAGGGCTCTGGGAGCTCCAGCAGCGTTTGGACACCGCTGCCAGGCCCAGGCTGGGATTGTTGGGGTGTCCTGTGCAGGGCCAGGAGCTGGACTCGAGGATCCTGATGGCTCCCTCCCAACTCAGCCAATTCTGTGCTTCTGGGATCCCATGGCCCTGGGAATGGGACTGCAAATGGTTGCCATGGCAACGGGCTCTGGCTCCAGGCCTGAGCTGGTGTCCATGGAACCACCCCTGGCATGGGATCTGCATGGAGCTGCCAAGGGACCGACCCTAGCAACAGGGGCTGGTGATGGTTGTCATGGAAACTGACCATAGCAACAGGGGCTGGTGATGGTTGTCATGGAAACTGACCATAGCAACAGGGGCTGGTGATGGTTGCCATGGAAACTGACCATAGCAACAGGGGCTGGTGATGGTTGCATGGAAACTGACCATAGCAACAGGGGCTGGTGATGGTTGCCTGCTAAGGAACCGAGTGTCACAGGCCCTCAGAGGGGTTCCATGGGGACTTTCCAAGAGTCTCCAGGCTGTTCCAGAGCTGGAATGTCACAGGCAGAGACAGGGGCTCCATGGAGACCTCCCAGGGGTTTCTGGGGATGCTCAAGAGCCCTGTGGTCAGAGGCAGTCACAGCCATTCCATGCTGACATCCCAGGGCACCTTGGGCTGCAAAGGCACCGATCTGTCACAGGCACTCACGGGGGCTCCACGGTGACATCCCAGGAGTCCCCAGGCTGCCAAAGAGCCGGGATGTCCCAGACACTCACAGGGGTTCCTGTCATGGGCAGAGTGGGAGCTTCAGGCAAAAGCTTTATTTCTCATTGGAGAAACTCTGCTGAGTCATGAGGGGGAGAAATGACACCCAACAGCCACCATGGATCCCACACTCCTCAGGATGCCTAGATTTTAAAATCCATCTAAGAGAGGAGACTGGGAGCTGGATCCAATCCACCCCACATTTTCAAAGGTTTATGTGTAAAGATTGGACAGGTGGAATTGAACTGTAAGCAATTTGTCCCACAGGATTAACAAGAATACCAGATATATTTATATATACAGCTATGATTGATTCTGATCAGGATTAGACAGAAATTTATTTACACACAGAGTAAATAAAATAAAGATTATTTACTCCACAATATAGGAGTTTACAATTATTAGAATATCATGCTCTAGAAGCAATTTGAAGTAAAGGGCCTTTGGAGTTGTTTGAGCCCATTGCAGGCAGAGCCTCCTGCTCCAGCAGGAACTGCCTTTCCTGTGCCAGGACCAGGGCAGATCCCGCTGCAGGAAAAGCCCCAGGCCAGCCCCAGCACAGTGAAGGCCTCGGGCACAAGTGCAGAGTGCCGTGCTGGGAGCTGTGCCAGGGAGAGCCTGAGGCACCAAAGGCACCTTGGCAGCAGCAGCTGCTTCCAGGCCATGGCCAGAAGCCTCCCTTGGCAAGGCGGCCTGGTGGCCACCACTGCAGAGCTGCTGCTCCAGGGCTCATTTCTGGCTGGGCTCTGCCCCAGCCCACAGAGTGTGACCTCAGCCCTGACTCTGTCCCAGCCGCTGTGCCTGAGCCCTGCAAAGCCTAAAGGTCACCTGTGCCAGCCTGGCTCTGTCAGCCCCTGGGGCAGGGCAGGGAAAGGCCAGAGAAGGGGCTGGCTTTGGCTGCTGCATGTGGGCTCCAGCAGAGACAAGTAGGAGTCCAGGAGTGCTGGAGTCCAGTGAGCAGCCCCTTCTCCCCATGCAATCCTGGAATGCTTTGGATGGGAAGAGCTCTGCAGTGCTCATCTCATCCAAACCCCTGCCATGAGCAGGGACAACTTTCACAGATCAGGTTGTTCAGAGCCCTGTCCCAGCTGGACTTGAATGTTTCCAGGGATGGGGCATTGAGCACCTCCCTGGGAACCTGTCCTGCTGTATGACCAACCTCATCATCAAAAATTTCCTCCTTATCTCCCCTTATCTGAACCTCCCTTCCTTTAGTTTAAAACCACCACCCTTTGTCCTATGTGACAGGCCCACTAAAACCTTTGTCCACCATTGCATTTCCAATCAGCCGGGTTTCCATGGCAATTCCATGACAGGTGACCCAGGTGTGGTGTCCCAGTGAGGGCTGCCATGGAAGCAGTGCCCAGCACTGCCCCTTTCTGTCTGGCTGAGCTGGCCTTTGGCCCTGGCAGTGGCATTTGCTGCTGGTTCGCGGCGCCTGAGCAGCCAGCGCGGCACAGGGCAGGTGGCCGTGGCACAAGCCCCCAGCAAGGGATCCCCTCTGGCTCTGGGCAGTGACACCAGCCCTGAGCAAGGGGCTGGTGCAGTGGGGTCAGTGCAGTGTCCATGGCCACAGCCCCTTGCAATGGCCCAGGGCAGGTTGGGATGATGATCCACCCTCACTCCTGGCCCAGGGCAGGGCTGCAGGGCCCTTCCCCACAGCCTGTCTGCACACAAGCACTTCCAGGGCTCTCTGCATTTCCCTTCCCCTCACTCTTGCCTCACTCACACACCTCCCAACAACCCACCTGGAGCTTTGAGCTGCAAGGAGTTCAAAGCTTGTCTGTCCTTCAGAGCTGGTCTAATTCTGCCTTCAGCCACCTCGGATTTATGTTTATTGTAGAACTTCCTGTGTGTCTAAAACATTCCTTGCATGGTTCTGCCTTGGGGAAGGGCAACCTCCTTGGTGGCACCTTGGGCTTGGCACACACTTGAGGAGATTGCCTGAAACTTCAGAGTTTTAGATTGCCAAAAAAGGAAGAAAGCTCCTCTTTGTCTGAGTGTAGCCAGTTCTCTGAGGAAAGCAGGTCCCAGGTGAGTGAGGAGATGCAGGATGGGGTTGGGGGATGTGCAGCAAGGTTGTCCACACTGGGTCAGACCTCAAGGCACAGGTTCTCTGAGCAGACCAGAACTCCTGAGGAGAGACCCTGGGTCAATCAGTCACTGAATGCTGCAATCACCTCTGCTCTAAAGAGGAAAAATACACCCTTGAAAATAGGAACATGGTTTAACAGAAGCTATTTGAAATATTTCTCCATAACTCTAGGAAAAAAAACTTCCTAATGAACTGCAGCAGACCAGCGGGAACTCAAGGCACATCCAAGAACTTGCTTTCTCCTAATGAGCCCTGTGGGGAATTTGGTGTTGAGCTCTGGAACCTCAGGGCCTGAGAGGAATTGCACAAACCTTTCCAGGAGTCAAAGTCAGAAGGAAAACCCAAAGCATCTCGATGCATCAATGGGTCCCACTGAGTTCATCCCAAACACAGGCTCCTCATGGAGTCCTTGTAAGAGAGAATTGGAGGCCAGAATTGCACAAAAACCTCTCAGAGACTCAGTGGGAAGGAAAATCCAAAGTACCTTAAACACCTTGAGTATCTCAAAGTATTAATGAGCCCCATGATGGTTACTGGCTAAGAATCTCTAGGGATTAATTAAAGCAGATAATTCGAGGATGACTGCACAAACCTCTCAGACTCAGTGTCAAAAAGAAGTTCCTTAATAAACTGAGTATCCTGAAGTTTAATGAGCCCACTGAGTGTTGTTCCTGACAAAGCCTCTCAAGGGACTAATTAGAGCAAATAATTGCAGGCCATGATTGCACAAGCCCCACACAGACTGCAAGGAAAAAGCAAAACCCAAAGTCCTTTGAAAACCTGCAGTCCCTGGGAGCATTCAGGAGCCCCCCAGGGCCATTGCTGACCAAGGCTCCCCAGGGACTCCTTCCAGCACATCCTTGAGGCCACTGGCATGTGAGGGGGATGCTGAGGGCAGCACAAGGGGCTGACAGTGCCCAGCCTTGCTGGGGCTGTGCCAGGAGGCCCCAGGGCCTCAGGACAAGGTGTCTCCTCACAGCCCTTGGTGGCACAGAGGCTGCTGTGCCCCAGGACACCAGGACTTGGCTTCTCTTTGTCCCCACCTGTCATCACTGCCTCCAGTTCTCTGCTCTGCCTGGGGCCTGGGGACACTTTCTCTGTCCTGTCCCTCAGTGGGACCCATTAAAACTTCAAGAAACTTTGGAGCTGGATTCTGACTTGGAGCTCCTGAGAGGTTTCTTCAGCTCCCTCTCAGGGACAGATGTTCAGGGCCTCAGCACAAAGCCCAAGAGGTCATTAAAGTCCTTGTGCTGTGTCTGTGCTGCTGAGCTGGGCCGGGCTCCTGGCACAGAGGCAGCTCCTGGCAGCCAAGAAGAGCTTCAAAAACACATCTCTCTTGATGAGCAACTCTTCTCCCAGCCCAGCAGGGCTGGGGCACTGCCTGCAGCCACCCCGGGCACAGCACACAGGCACAGAGAGCTTCAATCACTCAGGGCTGGGAAGGAGCTGAGAAGTGACTGTGGGAGAATCACTCCCAAGCCCTTGACACACAGGAACCTCTGGCTGCAGGACAAGGCAGCTGCAGCTCCTGCAGGATCTCCTAAAGCTGCAACATCCCAAAGCCTACAGACTCTGTGAGTACATTCTCTGATTCTCTCTTGTGGAGAGCAGCCAGGGGTGCCCAGGGCTGTCCTGCAGAGCAGGGGTGCTGCAGCCCAGGGCGCTGTGCTGGGCCAGGGACTCTGCTGCCTGCCAGGGACAGCTCTCAGCCAGCCCTGGGAGCTGCTCACAGCGCTGGGGAGAAGCTGTGGGGGGAAGGAGCCGCCCTGAGCAGGGCAGGTGCTGCTGCTGAGAGGTGCTGTGTGGGGCAGGGCTGCTCCCAGCTCCAGACCAGCCTGGGCACAGCTCTGGAGGACACTTGCCAAAAGAAGGTAAGCCTGGGATTGCTGTAAAGATCAGGAGATTTCCTGAGAGTGTTTTCAATTTCCTGCTTGGAGGCAGCGTGGGAAGGCTTAGGTGGTGACAAAAAGAATTTTGCTTTTTATACATTTTCATATATGCATAGCTCTGTTAACTACTATTATATGTTATAAATCTATAATCCTTAATTCACTCTATTCAACTACTATTACATATTTATATCAGTGTTATCCTTGATTAACTCTAGTGCATTACTCTCTTTCTCTTAGAGTTTAGAACAATAAGCAGGCCTTCTAAATACATTCCAGAAATACTGTATAGTTTACTATCAGGAGGAAAACCTGCAAGAAGAACATTTTGTTTTTTAACCAGAGTGTGAGCAGTCATTAAAAAAAAAAAAAAAAAAAAAAAAGTGAGGCAAAGAAGACCTTTGAAGGCTTCTTTGGAAGAAATGGTCCTCCTCCAACAGGTTTACCCAGGGGTGTGTAACTGGGGCAACTGAATCTCCTATTGGAGGTCCCTGGAAAATATCCTAATTAATCACATTAATACATTTTAAAATCAGATCCTGGGTATGCCCCCATCCTCACTGGGACACCTGGAAGCTTCAATTAAGGTCTGGTTTTTACTTTTCTGTCCTAATGATGTTACAAGGCGGTTTTTTCTCTTTGATTACAGGCTACAGGAGGATGAGAGAAGCAAAATAGGAATTGAAATCACAGAATCACAGAACATTCTGAGTTGAAAGGGACACACGGGATCATCAAAGTCATGTTTCAACATTTACAGAGACTCCAGATCTGTAACTTTGGGTGGTCAGTCTCTCTGCTGGAGGCTCCTAAAGGGCCTTCAGCCACTCCTCAGCCCTGGACAGCTCCAGCATCACCTTTGCAGGGCCCAGCAGGGCTCTCCTGAGCTGCCCTTGGCCCCTGCAGACAGAGCCTGCCCCAGGCAGGGCCCTGCAGACAGGCAGGTTCTGTAGGCCGGGCCCAGGGCACAGAGGGTGGGATGGGCTCTGTGAGCGCTGGCAGGGACAAGGCTCCTCTCAGCAGGGAAATGTCCAGGCACAGGGAGATGCTCAGGGAAGGAGAGGGGGCTGAACAGAGCAGTGCTGGGGGCAGGAGGGCACTGTTGGTGTGTGGGAGGAGCCGTGCACAGCTGGCTACGGGAACACTGTCCTGAGTGCCCGGCTGTCTGTGCCCTGCCCTCCCAGGCACAGCACCACAACATCTCCTCTTGTTTCTGCCCTCCCCTGATCTTGTCACTGTCACCTGGTGCTCTCAGGGAGGCTCTGGCATTTGCAGTAGCTGAGTCAGGCACTGCCCTTGGGATTGCTGCCAGGCAGCTGTGTCCATGGGAATGGGGTGGCCAAGCTTGCCTGTGACCTGTGGGGCTGTGGGCAAAGCAGTGCATGGGAAAGGGGAATGAGCTGAGCCCCCTCCCTGAGATCCCATCATGGGCACACCCAGGGATCTCCTTGCTGTGTCCTTCCAAGCTCTGAGCTGCCCTCCTGGCTGCAAATCTGTGCCACAGCCTCTGGGAGTGCCCTGAGTGTCCCATGAGGAAGTGCAGAGATGCCAGAGCTGAGGAAATGCTGTTGGGTTTGCCAAGGGAGCCGTGAGTGTCCTTGGCAGAAGGGGGTGCTGAGCCCTTGGCCAGAGACCTTTGGAGAGGCTGAGACATTCAGGGATCCCTCTGCTCTGGGCAGGGTCTGGTTTATCCAGGGTGACACGGGAGTGTGATTGTGCTCTGATTGCAGCCAAAGGTGCAAACCCAGGCAGTTGGGAACAAGCCCATCCACCCCTCACCTTCCCTAAGCCATAGGGAATCCTTTGCCTCTCACATCTGTCAGTGGCAAACTCTGAGTGCAGCAGAAATGGTGGGGATTTCTGACACCAGGTAACCAGCAATGATGTGTGTGCAGGAAAATAATGGCTAAAATTCCTTCCTGCTCTCCATGTCTTTTAGAAGTGGGAGTGCAGATGGGAACAAGCCTGTCTGCATTAGGAGTGATTCCACTGGCAAATCCTGAATATTCAGCCTTGTCCATCTGCCACATGGCCACAAACCCAGGGCAGTAGGGCAGTGATGGCTCCTGGAGAGCCCCCACGCACAGGCCTGGCTGCTCCTGGCTCACTCAGACAGCACAACTGGAGCTCAGGCAGGGACCTGGGTGAAGGTTTTCCCAGAGCAGGAACAAGGGTGGGTGAGTCACAGAGGGACAGTCTACAGGGAATGGCCCAGGTTTGGCTCAAAGCAGCCTCTGCTGACTTGCCACTGTCCTTTTTACGTGAACAGGTCCCCATGTGCAGCCACAGCAAATGTGCAACAGCAGCTCCATCAGCCACTTCCTCTTGCTGCCATTGCAGACACGCGGCAGCTGCAGCTCCTGCACTTCTGCCTCTTCCTGGGCATCTCCCTGGCTGCCCTCCTGGCCAACGGCCTCATCATCAGCGCCGCAGCCTGCGACCACCTCCTGCACACGCCCATGTTCTTCTTCCTGCTCAACCTGGCCCTCACCGACCTGGGCTCCATCCTCACCACTGTCCCCAAAGCCATGCACAATTCCCTCTGGGGCACCAGGACCATCTCCTACACAGGATGTGCTGCACAGCTCTTTTCCTATATGTTCTTCATGTCAGCAGAATTTTCCCTCCTGACCATCATGTGCTACGACCGCTACGTGTCCATCTGCAAACCCCTGCACCACGGGACCCTCCTGGGCAGCAGAGCTTGTGCCCACATGGCAGCAGCTGCCTGGCCAGTGCCTTTCTCTATTCACTGCTGCACACAGCCAATACATTTTCCCTGCCCCTGTGCCACGGCAATGCCTTGGGCCAGTTCTTCTGTGAAATCCCACACATCCTCAAGCTCTCCTGCTCGCGCTCCTACCTCAGGGAACTTGGGCTCATTGCAGTTAGTGCCTGTTTGGTATTTGGTTGTTTTGTGTTCATTGTTTTCTCCTATGTGCAGATCTTCAGGGCTGTGCTGAGGATCCCCTCTGAGCAGGGACGGCACAAAGCCTTTTCCACCTGCCTCCCTCACCTGGCCGTGGTCTCTCTGTTTATCAGCACTGGCACATCTTCTCATTTAAGCCCCCCTCCATCTCCTCCCCATCCCTGGATATGGCCCTGTCTGTTCTGTACTCGGTGGTGCCTCCAGCCCTGAACCCCCTCATCTACAGCCTGAGGAACCAGGAACTCAAGGCTGCAGTGTGGAGGCCGATAACTGGATGGTTTCAGGAGCATTAAATTGCTGTCCAATTTCTGCTAAATACATGTAATAAAAGTGATCTTTGATACTTCTTGTTAGCTTCATATTGGAGCTTCATTTTCTTTGTTTTCCTTTTTTTTTTTTTTTTTTTTAATCTTGTCCACAAAGAAATCTTATAGTTTGTGCCATTTCACATTCTGGTTCTCTCCACCTCCCCTGTGGTCACTGACTGTGTCAATGAGGGGCTGTTATTTTGGTTGCTTTAAATGAACTCAAAAATCTCCCTGCCAAGTTTCCTGCAGAGATTCCCTCTTTTGTTCCCTTCTCTGCATCTGCAGCAGCAATGTCTCTGTGCAGAACTGGGGCAGATCAGTGCTGGCACAGCAGCTGTGCCCAGGAGCAGCAGCGCTTGGTGTTGCCAGTGCTGCTCCCGTGCCCCTGCCCCGCTGCCCTCCTGGCCCTGGTGCTGCTGTAGGACCTGAGTGCTCTCGGGGCCGGGCACAGTGCTGGGGGTGGCAGTGCCGGGGCTGCAGCAGGGACAGACCATGGGCACTGCTGGGGCAGCACTGACGCCTCAGGCCAGGGCCTGGGGGCTCCAGGCTCCTTGCCCAGGCTCTCTCCAGAACACACCCAGGCCAATGCTCAGCAGAGAAAAGCCCCGTGAGCAGCCCCAGAGTGGCCGTGGGCAGGCTGGGGGCAAACAGCATGGCTGGGGCTCTGCAAGGTCCCTGGGGGAGATGGGAAGGAGCAGCAGAGCAGGGGCTGATCCATCCCCACTGCGCTGGACACCCCAGGGCAGCGTCCCAGAGCGTCCTCATGCACCTGCCAACAACATCCCCCCTCTGCAGCCCCAGCCTCTCCCCCAGCTCACACAGCTGCCGCATCCTTGCAGGCACAGACACGGCAGCACTGGCTCAGGGGTCCCTGTTTGCACTGCCCAGAGCAGGCGTCAGCACCCCCATGGTGTTGGTGTGGGGAGATGAACCTGAGGGAGCACAAATGCCATCAGCCCCTGGGACCAGGCAGGGCTGGGGGACAGCAGGGAAACCACTCAGGTTTGTGGTGGCCTCTGAAGTCAGCCAGAAAATTTGTTCCCATGAGCTGTGAGTTTCCTGTGCCACTGCAGACGTTGCTCAGAACCAGGGCTGCCTGGCCGCCAGCCCCAAACTGCCCTCAGCATTTCCTTTGCTTCACCGGGGCTTTCTTTACCTTTCCTGGTACAAATTTCTTTCTACTGCCCACCCCTGTTCCCTCCCCTGCCAACAGCCCATCCCTGGTTGCCCTTTCCTCTTTGGCCCCACTTCCCATTTCGGTTCCTGAGTTCCCGGCACCATGGGAACATCCCTTGGGGAGCAGAATCATCCTCCAAGTGCTTCAGGAATTGTCTGCAGGCTCCTGCAGTGCCTTGTGCTGCTCCCTTGCCAGAGGCACCACAGGCCAGGGGGGCACATCTGGGCTGCTGTGTCTGGCTCTAGGGCTCCCTGTTCTGGGCAAGGAGGAGGAGCGGCAGAGGCTCTGCAGGACTGACAGGATGGGCTTTGGGGCTGTGAGGAGAAGCTGAGGCACCTGGGCTGCTGCACCTTCTGGACAGGAGGCCCAGGGCTCATCCTGCAACTGCTGCAAGGGTGGTTTCAGAGAATCACAGAAGCAGACAGGTTGGAGAATACCTTGGGCATCATCATGTCCATCCTGTGCCCTGACACTGCCTTGTCTCCCCTGAGCCTCCTCTTCTCCAGGATAAACAATCCCAGCTCCCTCAGTCACTCCTCTCAGGACTTGTGTTCCAGACCCCTCACCAGCCTTGTTGCCCTTCTCTGGACGCACTCCAGCCCCTCCATGTCCTTCTTAAATTGGTGTTCCACAACTGGACACAGCACTCAGGGTGGTGCCCATCCAGTGCCAAGCACAGGGTAAGAATCACTGCCCTGCTCCTGCTGCCCACATCATTCCTGATCCAGGCCAGGTGTCATTGGCCTTCTTGCCCACCTGGGCACACTGCTGGCTCTTGTCCAGCCTGCTGTCCATCTGTCAGTAAAGAGTGATGAGGTCTCCCCTGAGCCTCCTCCTCTCCAGGATAAACAACCCCAGGTCCCTCAGGTGCTTCTCACAGGACTTGTGTTCCAGACCCCTCACCAGCCTTGTTGCCCTACTCTGGACACACTCCAGCCCCTCCATGTCCTTAATGAATTGGGGGGCCCAGAACTGGACACAGCACTCGAGGTGCTGCCCAACCAGTCCAGAGCAAAGGGAAGAATCACTGCCCTGCTCCTGCTGCCCACACTGTTCCTGATCCATAGGAGTGCCAGGGGTTGGATGAGGGAAATGGTGGGGAGGGGGACAAAGTCTGATTGATTGTCAGCCATGAAGGGTCTTGATTTTCATATCTGTTCAGACTGCATTAGAAGGTGCTGGGAGTCAATATCAATTGGACATTGCTGATATCAATCTATAAACAGGAAAATGAAACTGGAAAACAGTTCTCTCTGCATTGTTTTCAGTATAGTGTGTTCCCTTTGAATACACTTCTGAAATTGTCTAATTAACCACACAAGAACTAAAAACTTCAATTATTCCCATGGGCTTTTCTTGTTTGGTATATTGAACAAATTTTTACAAGCTTTTCTCCCTGAATTCCTGAACTGAAGAGCTCAAGAAAGAAGAGGCCTCTGGAGTATTAAAATTCATCATCAACCTCCAAAGGGCTGAGGATCCATCCTCACCAGAGCAGGAATGAACAGAAATGGGCACAGCTTTCTGGCTGCCCCAGCTTTGGGATGGGCCCTGGGCCTGGAGCAGAAGTTCTTGAGAGCCCCAAGGTCAGGGCTTTGCCCTGTGCCTCTGTCCCTGCAGGCTGTCGTCATCCCCCGGCTGCCCCACCTTGCTGGCCCCTTCCTCTGCTGACAGCTCTGCATCCTGACTGCCTCTGCCTGGGCACACAGAGCCTTGGGCTGCTCCAGGCTCCTTCTGCGGGATGTGTTTGTACCACAGACCTGCCCTGGGAGGGAAATTCCTTTCTCCTGGTTTCCAGTCTGGGCCTCCCCAGCTGCCCTTGGTGCCATTATTTCCTTCTCAGGCTGTTTTATACAAAGAAGAAAATTCCAGCATCTCTGGAACCACTTTCAATCCCTCCCTGGCTACTCCTCTCTTCAGTGTGCACACCACTGAGCCCAGAGCCACAATCCTCTACATGCTGCTTGTGTGATGAGGCCTCCAAACCCCACCTTGGGAGGTTTTTGGGTCATCTCCAAGGTCAGTGAAAATAGAAGCAGTGGTTCAAGGTATTTGCTCCAAAATATTACCGTGACAAAACAAGGGTCAATATCTTTTAACTGAATGAGGGTGGATTTGGATTTGTTAGAAGGAGGAAATATTTTAAATGAGAGTGGCACAAGACTGCAACCATTTTTTTGGAAGAAGTGGATGCCCCAATGCCAGGAATGCTCCAAGAGCAGGAGCTTGCTGCAACCTGACGTAGTGAAACCCCCTCCCCAAGGACAGAATCCCTGTTGTGTGGGTTCTCTGATGTGCTGGGTGACCTCACAACACTTCTGGCCAGAATGTCTGCTGAAGAGCAGCCAGGCTGCTGCAGGGGCAGTGACCTCACAGCCATCACCATGGCAGCTCTGTCCCCTGGGCCTGGCTCTCCCCTTTCCTCTGACCCTGCCTTGTCTCTGCTGGGATGAAGTTTTGTCATTAATATTTTGTTCCCAAGGCACTGGGACCAATTGCTTCCCAGTCAGGCTCCTGGAGCAGAAGTGGCTTTTCAGAGCCCATCCAGAAATGAGCCCTGCAGCAGCAGCTCTGCAGTGGTGGCCACCAGGCTGCCTTGCCAAGGGAGGCTCCTGGCCATGGCCTGGAAGCAGCTGCTGCTGCCAAGGTGCCTTTGGTGCCTCAGGCTCTCCCTGGCACAGCTCCCAGCCCGGCACTCTGCACTTGTGCCCGAGGCCTTCACTGTCTTGGGGCTGGCCTGGGGCTTTTCCTGCAGCGGGATCTGCCCTGGTCCTGGCACAGGAAAGGCAATTCCTGCTGGAGCAGGAGGCTCTGCCTGCAATGGGCTCAAACAACTCCAGCAAGGCCCTGTTTGGAAAGCCCTCAGTGGGAAATGAAGGAGGGATGGTCATGCTGTATTTGCGGTGAATAATGCTGAAAGCAGCCTGACTCCTCCATCCCAAAGTTCAGCATCCTGAGAGGGAGCTGAAGCTGTGGCAGAGCTGGTAAAATCCCCAGAGAAAGGAACAACCAAGTGACACCACTGAGATCTGCAGAGCTGCTGAGCTGGCATAGCCTGGGCACATCTGACTGACAGGGCAGCACTTCAGACTAGAAAAGCCCTGTCCCAAATTTTAATGGCAGTGTCTCTTGACATTTCCCATCTTGGGAGAGTGTGGAGATTTCTCCCTGCAGTGGGGATACCCCTCAAGGTCACTGCTCCAGGCTGAGCCAAAGGGATTTACCCATGGTCATTGTTCTGGGAGAGTGAAATCAATCTCTACTTAATTACTGGTTTTGTTTTAATACAATTACTTCTAAATTACTTCCTTTTTCAGCCTGAGTGTCCCTGTAGAGTAACAGGGTATCTTTCATGCAATTCCACAAGCTCAGGCTTCTCATTTCATGAGGTATCTGGAAAGAAAACGTTCTTTTTCAGAAAGACAACAGCAGAAGGAATGGAATAGAAATTATTAGAAGAAATTACCCTCCGCATAGACAAGGTTCGCCAAGTCACTCCTTGCATTTCTCTGTTTCAGTTTCTTTCTGTCCTCTGCTCTGGGAGGTGCAGCTTGTTCTGGTGCTTATCATGAGCTGATTGTTCTCCTGATGTAAACCAGCACAAATCATGTAGAATCATCTAAACTGAAAACAGAAACAAACTACCTATGTCAACCCATTTTCATGTTTTAGATCACTTTCCAGGTGACCATGGAGATGTTGGAATGATTATCACACAACTCTCCACTTCTGGCTGCAGGCTCTGGAGATTCTTTCTCTGAGTTCAGTCAGGGTTGCATCCCCCAGCAAGTCCTATTTTTCAAGCCTGGAACAGTCACAATGAAAACCTCACCATTGGCACAACTCCCCAGTCCAGAGGAAAGAAAGAACAAGTTGTAAATGCTCCAAATATTTGTCCTGCTTTGCTGCAAGAGTTGTGCTGCACTCACAGTGTGGAAAGCCAAGAGAAGCTACAGTCACATCCTGTGACAGAAGCTCGACCTCATTCTCCAGGAAAGATTCTTGAAAAGAGTAGGTATGACTGTGGAGAAGATTCCTGGAAAACTGAAACAGCTTTCCAGAAGTGAAATGAAAATGAAAAGAAAGAAGCCAAGATGTTTTCCTCCATTTATTTCTACCATCCCCTTTTCCATGCTGCACTACTTCTCCATCCCATTAATTCCACTTTCTAACTCTAACCTCTTAGAGAGTCTTTTGTCCATCACAGTTGGTTATTGATATTAGATCAATATCCATATTTTAATAAATCATCCATCATCCCACCCCTCCAGCCCTAGCACATCTCGCTGGGGTCCCAGCAATCCCAGGTGTCCTCCACTCTTGGGGTCCTCTCTTTGGGGTTCTGGGGGTCTCCTCTCTCAGGGGTCTCACTTAGGGAAACTGCAGCTTTCCTGAGGCTCCCCAAACCTGGTGTCACTGCCCCCCACCAGTCCCGTGCGGTCTCCACATGGCACCGGCAGAGCTCGGAGGGCCCGGCCGGGGAAGCCCAACCCCGCTGTGTGGGCACCCACATCCGCCCGCCCCCTGCCACGGCTCTGCCACCACCGCCACTGGGACCCCCAAAAACACCCCCCAAGGACCCCCCAATGTCCCCCCGAGGGGCATCTGCAGCTGGGCTTTGGAGCCCTGCAAACTCCAAATATCTCCCCTGAAACAAGGCAGAAAAGAACTTTATAACAACAGTTGTTAGAGTAATATGTATTTTTAATAGACGTTGAGGTGCATGGGGATTAACTTCACTAAAGACATGCATGAACACTAGAGAGCTTGCCTCTCTTATTTTTCTTTGAGGTCTTACATATGCATGGCATTGCACAATCTGCCTTATACATATTTATTCTCTGGCCTCACTCATCCTCACTTCCTATGGTAATTAACTCCTCTTGGTACATCCTCTTGGGCATGCTTAGTCCATCATGGTGGTCTCCAAGGGTCTCTAGAAGATGAAAGAAATTGAGTCTTCCTCAGTGAACTCTTCACCTTGATTTTTCTTGTGCATCCTTTGGTCCTTTTGGCGTTGTTTCAAGGCAAGACATCAGTTTCTAGTGAGTCTGTGTATTTCTCTTTCTTTGCATTTTTTGCTTTGTAATCTTGTCATGTTTAGGTTAGTCTTTCTTGTTATCACTGAGGGGTCCTGGATATTTGTACTGCTTTAAAATATGTAAACAGGCACAGCACTCGATATTCACTAAATGCCTTCTAAAATGTACAATACCTTCTAAAATACAGTGTATGATTTTAAGTTTCCTATAAAGATTAGCTAGAATTTTCAAGCCTCTGTCCTATGCCCTCCCTTTTCTATAGACCTAGTAAATTCTTTTACTACTACTGGGGCTTCTCTCTAGCTTTAACTCACTATATTGATAATTCTCTTTTAACATTATCCTAGGTGTTTTAGATAATGAGGTTAAAATTGCAACTCGTTTTAACATCCTCTAGTTCTATATGAGTACTACAATAGATGTTATCAAATTTATACTAAATAAGATCAGCAAAAAAATGATGGGGTGATATAGGGTGTTAAAGACTCTAGTTGCATTCAGTGACTATCTAAAGAGTGCATCCAACAAGAGTTGTGGCTTGTGTCTTGCTTTACTTTTTGTAGAACTCTCCTTATTTCTTTTGTATCATGTTGGACACTTACTACAGTTTTTTGTCTCTTCTCTTGAATTTCTTTTACAATTTTGTTCAGATCTTCATGCTTTATTAATTGCTTTACTAGGGTTAGGTTTATTCTAATAAGAGTGGCTAACAATTGGTGATAGGTTTTATAATGAGACTTGATTAACTGGTGGGATATAACTGGTGCTAAATATGAAAAGTTGTACCTGACAATCTTAACAAAATTGTAGATACAAGAATTAGAATGATTTTTAGCAGGTAAGGATATATTATTTCTATCTTGTCCTAGGTTATAGTGTAAGATGTGCCCAAAGTATGTATTCTATCACCACCTACATGAGCTGTTGAAGCTAGGTTGGGCAGTGTTTCCCTTGCCCCCTCCCTCCAGACTATCTTCTGTTAATGGCCCATCAATGCCCTGCTGCATGACTCATAGATAACTCCCTCCAGGAGCTATCTCTGTTCAATGGGCAATCAAGGCCCCATTGCAAGACTGGTAAAATGATATCAGCTCATTGTGAGATGCTGTGTCCACGGGGAGGAGCCAAGCATTCCCACCTGGATAGAATCTGGGATTTGGGACAGCACAGGCAGCCTTACCCACTGGATTCCCAGAGGACAAGAGCTACCAGACCTTTCTGTGGGATCACTGCTTCAACCAGACCACTTCATCTGGACTGCTACCACCACCACAGGGAATCAGGTTGTATTCTGACTCTGTCAGTGATCTTTTGTACTATTGCATTTATTTTATTTTACCTTTTATTTTCACCTCCTATTAAATTGTTTTTTTTCTGACTTGGAGTATTTCATTGGTTTTGCTTTCAAGCCAGCACATGTCGACATCTCTTTCACCTACTTTCTCTGTTAGAATTGCCCAGTCCTTCCTCTCTTTGATCACTAATTTGGTCAAATAGGACTAAAAAGCAATGATCCCTTGCAACATGGTGATCTGCTCAGTATATTTCACATTTTCCCATTTATTAGTTATCAAGACTTAATTCTGACCTGTAAAAAATACAGTCTTTCAGCTTTAAGAGGCAGAGGACATGAATTCCATTGAAATTGCCTCATTAATATTTATTTTGCTCCAGAGTGGCTCATGAACTGTTTCAAGTTTGGGTAAGCAATTAATGCATCGGTGACTCTAAAAGATAGGGAAAAAATGATTGTGAGCAAGCAAATAATGGCTTGCTTAGGGACACAGCAGTCTCTGCATTTTTAGAAGAGAATTTAATTATTTTTTTTGAGCTTTAAAGAAGCAAACAAAGAAAAAAAGCTTTATATATTGAGAAATATCATATATAATTATGCAAGTGTTAATGTGAGAATATACAGAGTGTCATGCCTAATGATACAAGTAGTTGTGCAGTTTTTTTGCCAAACGTTTACGTGCAAAAGATTGGACAGGTGGGATTGCACCGTACGCAATTTGTCCCACAGGATTAACTATGGACTACCAGACATATTTCTATAAATACAGCTATGATTGATTCTGATCAGGTTTAGACAGAAAGATTTATTCACCCCAGAGTAAATAAAAAAGAGTTATTTGCTCCACAGTATAGATGTTATAAAAATTATAGAGAACAGTGCTCTAGGAAGCAATTTTGAAGTAAACAGGGGCTTGCTGGAGTTGTTTGAGCCCATTGCAGGCAGAGCCTCCTGCTCCAGCAGGAACTGCCTTTCCTGTGCCAGGACCAGGGCAGATCCCGCTGCAGGAAAAGCCCCAGGCCAGCCCCAGCACAGTGAAGGCCTCGGGCACAAGTGCAGAGTGCCGGGCTGGGAGCTGTGCCAGGGAGAGCCTGAGGCACCAAAGGCACCTTGGCAGCAGCAGCTGCTTCCAGGCCATGGCCAGAAGCCTCCCTTGGCAAGGCAGCCTGGTGGCCACCACTGCAGAGCTGCTGCTGCAGGGCTCATTTCTGGATGGGCTCTGCCCCAGCCCACAGAGTGTGACCTCAGCCCTGACTCTGTCCCAGCCGCTGTGCCTGAGCCCTGCAAAGCCTAAAGGTCTCCTGTGCCAGCCTGGCTCTGTCAGCCCCTGGGGCAGGGCAGGGAAAGGCCAGAGAAGGGGCTGGCTTTGGCTGCTGGATGTGGGCTCCAGCAGAGACAAGGAGGAGTCAAGGCAGTGGCTGGAGTCCAGTGAGCAGCCCCTTCTCCCCATGCAGTCCTGGAATGCTTTGGATGGGAAGAGCTCTGCAGTGCTCATCTCATCCAAACCCCTGCCATGAGCAGGGACATCTTTCACCAGATCAGGTTGTTCAGAGCCCTGTCCCAGCTAGACTTGAATGATTCCAGGGATGGGGTATTGAGCACCTCCCCGGGAACCTGTCCTGAGGTATCACCAACCTCATCATCAAAAATTTCCTCCTTATCTCCCCTTATCTGAACCTCCTTTCCTTTAGTTTAAAATCACCATGCTTTGTCCTATTGTGACAGGCCCCACTAAAACCTTTGTCCAGCACTGCATTTCCAGTTAGCTTGGTTTCCATGGCAATTCCATGACAGGTGACCCAGGTGTGCTTTCCCAGAGAGGGTTGTGGCAGAGACATGGGACATCACACAATGATCACCAAACAGCTTTGTTTTCTTGGTTTTGCTGCCTCCCTTTCACACCATGTCCTCCAAGGCTTTGTAAAGATTAATTGCTGAGATGGCGATAGCAGGACGGAAGCAATTTGCACAATATCTTGTTCCAAAGGCATATTGCAGGTAAATAGATATTGCAATAACTGGTAGGTGAACAGGGAATGCAGCCCATATTGTACTGCTCTTTGGGCTTTATCTAATTGTTTCCAGTCAAAAGCTTCCTATTTTTGCCCACCACCTGGCTGCAGTATTTCAGGGAATGCTTGTGGAATAAGCTGTCCCTCAAACTAAGGCTTCACGGATTACCCCTTTCCATCTCTCATTTGGATCTGTACGTGGTACAGCAAATGCTGGCAGCAGTGTAAATCCGAACTGCTTTGCTGGTGCCAAGGCTCCAGCAGGGGACAGTGGAGGATCATGGATTTGTGGAGGGTCACAGAACGAATATGAAGAAGCTGATGGCACAACAGGGGTTTGGGAATTCAGTGCATGGAGTTTTCCTAACACTTCCTGTAATAATGTTTTGATGGTGTCATCACTGTTTTTTACTTCCTCATTTTCTGTCAAAGAGACAGGAGAGGAGTCTGGCAATTGGGGACATTTTGGACGACATGCTGACTCTTCTGACTGAACTGTCTGTTTTGTTTGTTGTCATTTTTTAGGCTCTGGAATTTATCTTGAGCCTCTGTTAGATTGTTACACTTGTTATCAGAATTGTGAACGGCTTGTGCTTCAGGCAAGGGAGATGCAGTGGTTATGGGAACTGGAATACACATAGAAAAGGTAGATGTTGCTACAGGGCGGATAGATTCAGCGCTAGGTGTTAAAGCAACAAAAGCAGAAGCAGCAGCTTGTCTTTCTGCCTACATAGATTACTAAATCTCTATGATTAGCTTCCAATGTGTTGAATATTTACTAGCTTCTTTAGCAGCTGCTCTCCCACTGCTTATTGCATCCCATCATGTTTTTCCAATGTCTCCCATACCAAGAGCTCCAAGGCTACATTTGCACCTGATATGAGTCCTTTTTCCCAAGCCCAGCATATAACATTCCATAAAATGGAGCCATCACATTCCATGCCTCTCATAGAGGTAATATATTGGAGGAGGTTTTAGGACTGCCCCTTGCTCTTTGTCCACCCCTGTCACCCTAGTTTTTCTGAATTTTTTTAAAGTCTTCTACTTATTCATAAGATAGAGTCAGTTTCTTTAGTTTCTGCATAATATTAGGAGCTATATTTGCTTTTCTCATGCATGGGAACATAAACAAACCTTTTCTTCATTCCCTGTCCTTTGTTTACATATTTCTAGCCTGAAAATAATGTTAATTAACAGCTGATCTGGCCAGCGGGGTGAAGGGTAGTAAAAAAGCCAATCTACAACCAGACCCACAAATGTATAAAAATTAAAGAAATAAACAGGTTCTCTCACTCTCGGCTTGGGAGCAACTCTGCACTGCAGACCTCTTGTCTCTGTGTTATTGCTTTGCATGCCGCTACCACAACCTCCATCTCCTCCCCGACTGCTCACTTGATCAAGGTGAGTTTCTTCATGAGCTTTAATAGGCGCACCTCATCGGCTCCTCTGCAGTCTCCTCCTCCTGCCGACTTCTTGGTGAGGCTTCCTGCCAGGGCAGCAGGGATAGTTACCTCTCCTCCCGTTGTATTCTTGGTGAGGCTTCCTGCCGGGGCAGCAGGGATAGTTACCTCTCCTCCCGTTGTATTCTTGGTGAGGCTTCCTGCCAGGGCAGCAGGGATAGTTACCTCTCCTCCCACCGTATCCTTGGTGAGGCTTCCTGCCAGGGGCAGCAGGGATAGTTTCAGTCAGCTTTCCTGCTTTCCCTCGATTCTTCTTTCCACTGCTGCGCAGTACATGAGAAATCTGAGGGTCTTGGTCCCTGTTTGGGCACCACCTGCGGAAGAAAATGGGACATCACACAATGATCAATATGATCATAATGAGCCATTTATTGTAAGATGACAGTCTCTTTTATGCAGTTTTTAGCTTTAATCACACGTTTCATGCTACTTTACAATTGCTTGCACCCTAAAAGCATGCGTTAGCCCTTTAATCCTTATTGGTTGATTGTTCTTACACATGCAGCAGATTACATAGTCCTTTTTTTCTGGCTCTCATCTGGTTCTATCATCCCGGAGTCATTTACCAGCTTTTGTTCTTCTTTGTACATGACTTCTGCATCTTGTTTTGCTTGGTATGTGTCTTTGACATCCTTGAAATGGTTACAGGCCTATTCTTTCTCATAAGCTGGATTGCTCACATGTCCCCATTTTTGGAGGAACTCATCCTCCACAGGCTGGAAACATTTCATGTGTGAGGGAGGAAGGGGCAGGTCCAGCCTTGCCCTGCCCTGTAACCCCAGCACTGCCCTGCCCTGTAACCCCAATCCCCCCAGAGCCTCTATCCCAGCCCAGCAGTGAATGCCAATGCCTGGCACACCAAAGGCAATGCTCCACAGCCACCTCTGCAGCCCCCAGCCCAGCTCCTGAGAGACCAAGTGACCCAAAGTCCCTCCTGGGGGAAGGGCCCAGGAAGACCATGGGGTATTCAAGGCTGACCACAAGGCAAACACACATCTGGACCCCACCTCCTCTTGGAATTTCTGTCTGAACACAGCTGGAATCCAGGAGTTGGTAGCTCTGTGTTTGTGCTTCTGTATATCTTATTCGTCTTTCTCTTTCTGTGTCTTCCCCTTCTAATTCCCTCCCTCGCAAATTTTGAGTGACTTAAATTGAACCCGACTAGAGTTTGCGAAGTTGAATGGGCCAAGTAGTGCTTTGAGAAGTGTTTTTTATTGATTGAATGTTCTATTAAATCTTTTGCCAAAGATTCTGTTTTTTCTGAAGTTGTCAGTAAAGTCTGTTTTGTTGTTTTGAGCTCTTGAGAATCTCATGTTGCTATTTCTCCAGTGCATCCAACTCAGAGTACAAAAACAATTGTAATTCCTTTTTAATGTTTAAGTAAGAGAGTTTTTTGGGGCATGGGGGTCAGGGTTTGTCTGTCCTGCTTGGCACAGCCCAGGCAGGGCTTTCACAGCCACATTGCACACTCCATTTCCCACCTGCACCCGCTGGTGCCTCTGAGTTCTGCTTGCCCAGACCCAGGGACGCTCCCCTTGTCTGCCCATTCCCCCACGGTCTCTGGGCAGGGATGGCCTCAGTGGGGGCTGCTGACATCCTCAGACACTTGGAGGCTGCTGCTGGATTTGACTTCTCCAGAGGCTTGTTCAGCCTTCAGCTGTTCAGTGCCCCAGGGCTCATTAACATTCAGAATACCTTAACAGCCAAGCCTCTGAGAATAATTTGATTTAGGTTTTCAAATTTTTCTGGATAATTAACCAACTTCAGAAGTGTATTAAAAGTGAATATATTGTATTTACAAAATACTTAGAAAATATTTTTTATGTCTGGTGCAGTTTTTTTTTTTTCCTGATAATGCCTTGATATGTGCAATCTCCAGTTGACACTGAATCCAAGTATATTCTAATGCAGTTTGAATAGATATGAAAATCAAGATCCTTTATGTCTGACAATCAATCAGACTCTGTCCTTACTCCCACCCCACCATTTCCCCCATCCAAGCCCTGGGACTCAGAGCAGCCTTGTGCAAATCTGAGCTCCCTCCACCCCAGGCTGGACCTGCAGGTTTCAGCTCCTTGGCTCCAACTCCCACCTGCTTCCCTTGGAGAAGGCATTGCCCGAGACACAGAGGGATGTTCATTTATTGTCAGCCAACAAACCCAAGGGGAGGCACAGCTCCATCAAATGCAAAAGTCATTCTTCTCCCTGGCTCTGCCCTGCACCTGATCCCCACAGCCTGTCCTCTTTCCTTCATCCCTCCACTGCCAGGGACCTTCTGGGATGAGGGAGCCCTGCTCTGGCTATGGAGGGAGGTCCAAGTGTATCCACTGGAGTGGGAACCACAACTCATCAGGTTTGTGTCCTTGGAAGGACCAGGAACTGGTGAGACTCAGAGGCACAGAAAGGTTTCTCTTCATGGCTGCGAAAAACACCAATCACTTGTTTTAAAATGGTAAAATTTTAATAGTAATAAAATGATTATAAAAATAGTAATAGAGGGATAAAAATTTGGACAATTAGGGTTAGGACAATAGAAGACAATAAAAACAAAGTTACAGATGTCTGGGTGCAAATAAGCTCCGAAACAGGATGCCTGTTAACAGAGGATTAATTCTTAAAAGCAATAGCCTGTTGAATATTCATACATCTCATACATGATGCATAAATTCCATTCAAACAAAGGATTCTCTCTGGTCAGTGTCACTTTCTTCCCCTTAATCTCTATGGCATCTTTAGGGCTGAGTGAGGCAGGAGAAATTGATCTCTTCTAATAAGGGAGGAATAAATTCTGTTCCTCTGAAAGATTTACGTATCCTGTGGCTGCTATCTCTTTGCGACTACCCCTATCCTCTCTTTAAAAAATATCCCACGTACATAGTTTCTATTTTAACTACAAAAAATACATTTTAACTACAAAACTACATTTACCATACTATCAAAATATTAATACAGCATTATTAATCAATACAACATAATACAAACAGTAAATATCTAGTGTAGAACCATATATTATGCACTTTTCACAATGGCCAGCATAAAAAATGTGAACATGATAAAATTTAACAAACATCAAAACACTTCCCTCAGCCCCTCATGACATCCCAGCAACATCTGACCTGTCCACCACCCAGATGGGATTGCCATACAGGAAGACTTTTAGACAAAGACACAAGAAGAGGTGATATAAAACATAAACTGAGATGCTGACTAAAGTGTTATTTAAACTTATGAAAGATTGGGCAACTCTCTGAAGCTCAAATCATGAAGCCAGTCAAGGGAGACACATTGGAATGACCAGAGAAGAGCTGCAGGAGGAAATCCGGGAGCAACAGGAAGGACGTAGATCCAGCGGCTCTACATGAACACGTGTCCTTAGACATGGCCATTCAAACAGCTGAAGAAAGAAAGTCATGAACTATTAGACTGAATGTTGGTGGCAAAGGTGGAAGGGAAGATCAATATTTCTTTTCCTGCCCTCTGCAGAAGAATCCAGTAGTTCCAGGAAATTCTAGTTCCTGGTGGGAAAAGTTTGCCACTTCATAAAGTATTCAAATGACCTGGATAATAAAAAACGTGCTTGCATATTTTGAAATTTACAGGTATTAAAACCTGTGCCCTTTTCCAGGCAAACATCAGTTGTGTGCCCATGCACAGGCAGTGCCACTTGTGCCCTGAGGTGCCGAGATGGGATTGGCGTCTCTCAGAGAGGAGCTGAGGGAGAGCAGAGCACCTTGCAAGCTGCAGGTCCCTGACAGCCCCAGAGGGCTCCTGTCCCAGAAACATCTGCTCTGCTCCAGGCAGGAACAGGGACCAGCATTGTGCCGGGTTCATCAGAGAACTGAGGTGTGTGCTGGAATTCAATCCCCTCCCCATCCCACAGCAGCCCTGCATTTCCCTCCTCCAGCCTTGGTCTCCAGCACAGCCATGGAGGCTCGTTGGGCTCTGCACTTTTCCTGCAGCCACCAAGGGCAGCTGAGCTCTGCCTTTGGCACAGTCAGCCCTGCCCAGCCCAGGCAATGCCCAGCAATTCCTTGTGTGTGCCTGGCCTTGCTGTCAGCCCCGGCAGCGGCTGCGTGGCCCCTTTGTGCCGCGCTGGCCCAGCCATGGTGCCACAGCCCCTGTGCAGGCGCAGGGCAGGACAGGAGCATTGCGGGTGGGAACGGCCCCTGTGCCGTGGTGCCCACAGCAGCCTTGGGGCTCTGTGCCCCATGGCCTCCCTGCTGGGCAGCCTCTGCCAGCTCCTGCACAGCCCGTGGCACCTGTGGGGCTGCACAGACAGCCCTGCCCCGGGCTCTGCCGGGCTCTGGGCCAGCAGAGAGGCCGGGCAGGGCTGGCCATGGCGGGGAACAGGCCCTGAGCCCCACAGGAGGATGGAGCTGGGCCACAGCCAAACTGCCCCGCAAACCTGGGCTGAGCAGCCGGGGCTGGCAATGGCTGGGGACAGAGGCTGGCGCTGACAAATGTCCTGGGCCGTGTTCCTGCTCTGTCCATGCCACCAAGGGCACAGAACAGCCCCCTCTCTGGGCCACTTGCCTGTTTTCAATGCCTTCCACAGGCGCTGGCCCTGCCCCACAAGGCCTGGGCTGAGTCCTGCCCCTGCACGCTCACACAGACTGAGATGGACACTGATGCTTTCTGTGGCAGGCTCTCTCAGCCCAGCCCAGCTCCCTCCAAGCTCTGCCAGCTGCCCTGAGCTCTCGGCAGCACCAAGGGCCTCTCCCCAGCACAGCCCAGCCGGCTCTGGCCCCACAGCTCTGCTCAGGGCAGGCTGCTCTGGGCAGGGGCCCCACGGCCTCAGTCCCTCGGAAGGGCACAGCAGCAGCTGCAGCTCAGACAGGACTCAGCCCCAGCCATGGGCAAGGTGCTGGGCCAGGGGAAAAGGAGGCTCCCTGTGTGCCCTGCTCCCCTCTCCCTGAGGTGCTGAGAGTCATTCCTGCTCTGATGAGGATGGGTCCACAGCCCCTTGGAAGTTGCTGATGAATTTTACTACTCCAGAGGCCTCTTCAATCTTGAGCTCTTCACTTCAGGAAATCAATGACAAAAGTTCATAAACATTTGTTCAAAACATCCAAACAAGAAAAGCCCCTGGGCTTAATTTCAGTTTTTTATACTTCTGTGGTTAATTAGATAGATTTTGGAAGTGTATTCAAAGTGAATATACTCTATGGAAAACAATGCAGAGAGGACTGTTTTCTCATGGTTTTGTTTCCAGTTTATACATTGATTTCAGCAATGTCCAATTGATCTCGACCCCCAGCAACTTCTAATGCAGTCTGAATAGATATGAAAATCAAGTCCCTTCATGGCTGACAATTAATCAGACTTTGTCCCCACCCCCTTCTCACGCTTTCCCTCATCCATCCCCTGGCAATTCTGTGGATCAGGAACAGTGTGCCCAGCAGGAGCAGGGCAGTGATTCTTCCCCTGTGCTCAGCACTCTTGAGGCTGCACCTCAAGTGCTGTGTCCAGTTCTGGGCCCCCATTTTGCAAAGGACATGGAGGGGCTAGAGCGTGTCCAGAGAAGGGCAACAAGGCTGGTGAGAGGAATGGAGCACAAATCCTTTGAGGAGTAGCTGAGGGAGGAAGAGGCCTTTGTGACACTGGAACCAAGGAGATCATTGCTGCACTGCCAGACCTCATGGAAGCAAGGATCCATTGTGACACTGCAGGGCCTTGGGGGACCAAGGCACCATTGTGACACGGCGGGGCCCAAGGATCCAAGGGACTTTGGGACACCAAGGTTTCCCGTGGAACCAAAGGGATGCTGTGACACTGGGAGGCCTCATGAACTCATGGAAACCATTGTGACAGTCTAGGACCTCCTGGAACTGTGGTGACACCAAGTTGGCTGGAAGTGTTGATCTGCTGGAGGGTAGGAGAGCTGTGCACAGAGCCCTGGACAGGCTGGATCCATGAAGCCAAATCCAACAATGTGAGGTTTAACAAGTCCAGGTACTGAGTCCTGCACTTTGGCCACAACAACACCTGAAGTGGTGCAGGCTGGTGACAGAGTGGCTGGACAGCAGCCAGGCAGAAAGGGACTTGCATGGACTGATGGACAGCAGGCTGGACATGAGCCAGCAGCGTGCCCAGGTGGCCAAGAAGGCCAATGGCTCCTGGCCTGGATCAGGAATGGTGTGGGCAGCAGGAGCAGGGCAGTGATTCTTCCTCTGTGCTCAGCACTGGTTGGGCAGCACCTCAAGTGCTGTGTCCAGTTCTGGGCCCCCAATTAAGAAAGGACATGGAGGGGCTGGAGCGTGTCCTGAGAAGAACAACAATGCTAGTTAAGGGACTGGAACACAAGTCCTGTGAGGAGTGGCTGAGGGAGCTGGGGTTGTTTATCCTGAAGAAGAGGAGGCTCAAGGGAGTCATGGCGGTGTCAGGGCACAGGTCGGACTTGATGATGTCCAAGGTGTTCTCCAACCTTGCTGATTCTGGATTCTCTGAAACCACCCTTGGAGCAGTTGTAGGATGAGCCCTGGGCCTCCTCTCCAGAAGGTCCAGCAGCCCAGCTCCCTCAGCTTCTCCTCACAGCCCAAAGCCCATCCTGTCAGTCCTGCAGAGCCTCTGCAGCTCCTCCTTGCCCAGAACAGGGAGCCCCACAGCCACACACAGCAGCCCAGATGTGTCCCCCTGGCCTGTGGTGCCTCTGGCAAGGGAGCAGCATGAGGCACGGCAGGAGCCTGCAGACAATTCCTAAAGCACTTGGGGGATGATTCTGCTCCCCAGGGGATATTCCCATGGTGCCAGCTCAGGCATTGAAATGGGGAATGGGGCCAAAAAGGAAAGGGGAACCAGGGATGGCTGGGAAGGGAACAGGGGTGGGCAATGGGAAGGAATTTGTAGCAGGAAGAGGAAAGAAAGCCAAGGTGAAGCAAAGGAAATGCTGAGGGCAGTTTGGGGTGGCTGCCAGGCAGCCCTGGCTCCGAGCAACAAAATCTGCAGTGGCACAGGAAACTCACAGCTCATGGGAACAAACTTTCTGGATGACTTCAGAGACCACCACAAAGCTGAGTGGTTTCCCTGCTGTCCCCCAGCCCTTCCTGGCCCCAGGGGCTGATGGCATTTGTGCTCCCTCAGGTTCATCTCCCCACACCAACACCATGGGGGTGCTCACGCCTGCTCTGGGCTGTGCAAACAGGGGCTCCTGAGCCAGTGCTGCCGTGTCTGTGCCTGCAAGGATGCAGCACCTGTGTGAGCTGGGGGAGAGGCCAGGGCTGCAGAGGGGGGATGTTGTTGGCAGGTGCATGAGGACGCTCTGGGATGCTGACCTGGGGTGTCCAGCGCAGTGGGGATGATCAGCCTCTGCTCTGCTGCTCCTTCCCATCTCCCCCAGGGACCTGCAGAGCCGCAGCCATGCTGTTTGCCTCCAGCCTGCCCACAGCCACCCTGGGGCTGCTCACAGGGCTTTTCTCTGCTGAGCATTGGCCTGGGCGTGTTCTGGAGAGAGCCTGGGCAAGGAGCCTGGAGCCCTGTCTTGCAATGCAAGATGTAACCAAAAAAGTGTATTCTATTACCATCTGTTAAAACCAGGAGGGCAGGTTGTTTATCTCTTCCATGACCCATTCATTCTCATATCTCTGAGGGGGATCTTCTCTTAATGGCCCAGCTGTTAAAACCAAATGGGGCAGTGTTCTTTATCTCTTCCATGACCCATCCTCCCTCCAGGGAGATATCTTCTGTCAATGGGCCATTGAGTCTCAATGCATGACTGATAAAATTACATCATCCCATTGTGAGATGCTCCACCCAGAGGGAGGAGCCAAGCATTCCCACCTGGATATAATCTGAGATTTAAAGCATCAGGAGCAGCCTGTTTCCACTGGATTCCCAGAGGAAGACCAGAGCCATCTACACCACTACTGGACCTTCAGAGGAAAACTACGCCCTTCTACAAGATTGTTGCTTCAACAAAACCACATCTGTCACTCCAGGAGGACTGCAGCCACAATTTTATTTCACTGCAAGCAACACCCTGACTACCTGGGTGTCAGGTTGGATTCTGAGTAATTTTTTTGGGCTTTGTTTGTGGTGGTTTTTTTTTTTACTACTGCATTTTTACTTTAATTTTCCTAATGAGAACTTATAATCCTATTGCCATATTTTTCCTTGAGAGCCCTTTAATTTCAAAATTATAAGTCAAGAGAGGGGGTTTGTATTTTCCATTTCAAGGGATGCTCCTGCCTTCCATAGCAGACCCCTGTCTTACCAGCCCAAGACAGGGGGAGCTCGGCTCAGATATCCTGGGGGTGTCCTTGGGTTGGGTTTTTTTGGTTGGCATGTTTAGAAAAGTAAGAACTCCAAAGCTGGGTGGAAAATGCCCCATGGGGTGACATTGGGGGGTCCCAGTGGTGGCTGCTGGCAGAGGCAGCCTGGAGGAGCAGAGCCCTGTGTCCCCCAGGACGCCAGAGAAGGGGGGAAGCGCTGGAATTTGCAGGACCCTCAACAGCTTGGAGAGGGGCACGGGGGGACTCCTTGGAGCCCTTGCACTCCAAAGCAGAGAATAAGGGGAGAAGGGACCCAGGGCCCCCAAAACCCCCAGCATTCCTAAATAGAAAATGGAAAAAGGAGGGAGCTTTTTGGATTCCTGGGATTCTCAGCAGCCTGGGGAGGGCAGGGAGACCCGAAACAGGAAACTCCACAAAGGAATTTTCAGGGCTGCTCTTGGTGTTTGATAAGCTATTAGAGACTCCAGATGTCTGGTGACTTGTAGAGATGGACTTGAGCAGAGGGACATTCAAACTCAACATACTCATCCCTTGTTTTTGCCCAAACCAGGATTTCTCATTCCAAAACCTTGGCTGGATGGAGGAGGCTGTGAGAAAGAGGAAGATGCCCCAGGACAGCCAGGCAGGTGAGGAGGATAGTCAGTGCCCCTTTCCCCCTCTCTCCTGCTCCATCTCCCAGCCCAGCATGGCCCCTGGCTGCAGGACAACCCCACTGCCAACGCCGTCCTGCCGGGGATGTGTTGGGAGAATCTCCTTCCCCTTCCCTGTGGCATGGAGGAAAATCCCATCCTATCCTTGTCCTTCTTCCCCCAGACAAGGAGCTGAGGATGGAGACCAGGGAGGACAAATCCCTGCAGCAGAACCTTGTGGAAGAGGCCGTTTTGATTAGCTCCATAGCACAGGAAGCCAAAAGGGAGAAAAAGCGACGGAGATCCGACAGGAGGAAGGACTCCAAACCCATCCCAGGGTGCTCTCAGGAGGAAAGACCCACCCTGTGCCAGGAAGGTGGACAGAGCTTCAGCCAGAGCAACACCCCTGTCCAGCACCAGATCATCCCCAGTGGGGAGAGACCCTACGAGTGTCCCAAGTGTCAGAAGAGGTTTCAGAGAAGCTCCAATCTCCTCAAGCACCAGCGGATTCACACAGAGGAGAGGCCCTTCCGCTGCCCCGACTGCAGGAAGGGCTTCAAGCAAAACTCCTACCTCATCAGGCACCGGCGCATCCACACTGGGGAGAAGCCCTACGAGTGTGGGCAATGTGGGATGAGCTTCACCCACAGCTCCAACCTGATCTCCCATCAGAAGATCCACACCAGGGAACGGCCCTACGAGTGTGAGCAGTGTGGGAAGAGCTTCAGCCGCAGCTCCAACCTGATCCGCCACCAGAACATCCACGCTGAGGAAAGGCCATACAAGTGTGGGGAATGTGGGAAGGGCTTCAACCAGAGGTCCCAACTGATCATCCACCAAATGATCCACACTGGGGAGAGGCCCTACGAGTGTTCTGAGTGTAGGAAAAGGTTTCAGACCAGCTCAGATCTCCTCCAGCACCAGCAGATTCACCGAGAGGAGAGGCCCTTCCGCTGCCCCGACTGCAGGAAGGGCTTCAAGCAAAACTCCACCCTCATCAGGCACCGGCGCATCCACACTGGGGAGAGGCCCTACGAGTGTCCCCAGTGTGGGAAGAGCTTCAACCAGAGGTCTCACCTGAGCCAACACCAACGGATGGCACCAGTAAGGGAAACCACGGCGTGTACCCCGAGCGCAGGCAGTGTTTTGTGTGAGTCTCCAACCTCATCCCCCATCAGAGGATACACTTTGGGAAGAGTCCTTGTGACCCACATTTCCCGTGACCCATGCTGAGGAGTCACCTGTCCCTTTCTCTGCCCCTGGCAATGATGTGAGGTGGTCCTGGCTGTGGTCTCGACATTGTATTTGATCCCATCTCAGGTCACTGCCAGGGGCAGGAAAGGGACTCTCTCTCTTACCCTAGGACAAAGGTGTCCTTTCCCAGCAGGAGGAAATATGTGGCTGGGAAGTGCCAGTCAGTGCTGTTGTAGTTGTCCCTGTATATCATTTCTCTTATCCCTTCTGTTCCTAGTTTTTCCTTATCTTGTTGCTATTACCAGTAAATTGTCCTTATCCCACCCCGGAATCTTTGCCTTTTGTATTTTCCATGGGAGGCTGGAAGCCAGTGAGGGGCAGCTCGGTTTTAGCAGGAACACAAAATTTGGGAATCCCATTCCTAAATCCCAGCCCATGGAAACTGAGCATCCCAGCTGGTGCCAGCCCTGGTTGCCCTGGCAGCAGCCTGGGAGCGGGTCCCTGGCTGGGGGCTGTGGGAAACCTCTTCACTCTGGTGCCCAGGGACAGCACTGGAGGGAAGGGCTGGAGCTGAGTCGGGGCAGCTTTCGGTTGGATGTCAGGAAAAGGTTTTTCCCCCAGAAGCTGCTGGGGCACTGAACAGGCTCCCAGGGAAGGGACACAGCTCCAGGGCTCTGGGAGCTGCAGCAGCGTTTGGACACCGCTGCCAGGCCCAGGCTGGGATTGTTGGGGTGTCCTGTGCAGGGCTGGGAGCTGGACTCGAGGATCCTGATGGCTCCCTCCCAGCTCAGCCAATTCTGTGCTTCTGGGATCCCATGGCCCTGGGAATGGGACTGCAAATGGTTGCCATGGCAACGGGCTCTGGCTCCAGGCCTGAGCTGGTGTCCATGGAACCACCCCTGGCATGGGATCTGCATGGAGCTGCCAAAGGACCGACCCTAGCAACAGGGGCTGGTGATGGTTGCCATGGAAACTGACCATAGCAACAGGGGCTGGTGATGGTTGTCATGGAAACTGACCATAGCAACAGGGGGTAGTGATGGTTGCCATGGAAACTGACCATAGCAACAGGGGCTGGTGATGGTTGCCATGGAAACTGACCATAGCAACAGGGGGTGGTGATGGTTGTCATGGAAACTGACCATAGCAACAGGGTCTGGTGATGGTTGCCATGGAAACTGACCATAGCAACAGGGGATGGTGGTGGTTGCCATGGAAACTGACCATAGCAACAGGGGCTGGTGATGGTTGCCTGCTAAGGAACCGAGCTGTCAAAAGCCCTCAGAGGGGTTCCATGGGGACTTTCCAAGAGTCTCCAGGCTGTTCCAGAGCTGGAATGTCACAGGCAGAGACAGGGGCTCCATGGAGACCTCCCAGGGGTTTCTGGGGATGCTCAAGAGCCCTGTGGCCAGAGGCAGTCACAGCCATTCCATGGTGACATCCCAGGGCACCTTGGGCTGCAAAGGCCCCGATCTGTCACAGGCACTCACGGGGGCTCCACGATGACATCCCAGGAGTCCCCAGGCTGCCAAAGAGCCGGGATGTCCCAGACACTCACAGGGGTTCCTGTCATGGGCAGAGTGGGAGCTTCAGGCAAAAGCTTTGTTTCTTCATTGGAGAAAATCCTCCTAAGTCATGAGGTGGAGAAGTGACACCCAACAGCCACCATGGATCCCCACATTCCCCCAGGAGACCTAGACATTAAAATGTCATCTGAGAGAGGAGACTGGGAGCAGCTGGATCCAATCCCATCCCCAGATTTTGTCAAAGGTTTATGTGTAAAATATTGGACAGGTGGAATTGAACTACAATGCAATTTGTCCCACAGGATTAACAATGGAATATCTGATATATTTATGTAAATACAACTATGATTGATTCAGATCAGGAATGGACAGAAAGATTTATTCATACTATAGAGTAAATAAAAGAAAGAGTTATTTACTCCACAGTATGGGAGCTATTACAATTATTAGCATATCATGCTTTAGAAAGCATTTCTGAAGTAAATAGTCCTTTTTTAGAGTTTTTTGAGCCCACTGCAGGCAAAGCCTCCTGCTCCAGCAGGAACTGCCTTTCCTGTGCCAGGACCAGGGCAGATCCTGCTGCAGGAAAAGCCCCAGGCCAGCCCCAGCACAGTGAAGGCCTCGGGCACAAGTGCAGAGTGCCGTGCTGGGAGCTGTGCCAGGGAGAGCCTGAGGCACCAAAGGCACCTTGGCAGCAGCAGCTGCTTCCAGGCCATGGCCAGAAGCCTCCCTTGGCAAGGTGGCCTGGTGGCCACCACTGCAGAGCTGCTGCTCCAGGGCTCATTTCTGGCTGGGCTCTGCCCCAGCCCACAGAGTGTGACCTCAGCCCTGACTCTGTCCCAGCCGCTGTGCCTGAGCCCTGCAAAGCCTAAAGGTCACCTGTGCCAGCCTGGCTCTGTCAGCCCCTGGGGCAGGGCAGGGAAAGGCCAGAGAAGGGGCTGGCTTTGGCTGCTGGATGTGGGCTCCAGCAGAGACAAGGAGGAGTCAAGGCAGTGGCTGGAGTCCAGTGAGCAGCCCCTTCTCCCCATGCAATCCTGGAATGCTTTGGATGGGAAGAGCTCTGCAGTGCTCATCTCATCCAAACCCTGCCATGAGCAGGGACATCTTTCACCAGATCAGGTTGTTCAGAGCCCTGTCCCAGCTGGACTTGGAAATTTCCGGGGATGGGGCATTGACCACCTCCATGGGAACCTGTCCTGGTGTATCACCAACCTCATCAAAAATTTCCTCCTTATCTCCCCTTATCTGAACCTCCCTTCCTTTAGTTTAAAACCACCACCCTCTGTCCTATTGTGACAGGCCCTAGTAAAACCTTTGTCCACCATTGCATTTCCAATCAGCTGGGTTTCCATGATAATTGCCATGACAGGTGTAATGGTTTTAATTTAATAAAAACAGGCAGAAACACCAATTAATGTAGGGCTTTCAGTATTTATTCTCTTTTTGTGGAGGGGAGAGATTAGGAGGGAAAAAAAAAACCAAAAAAACCAAACCAACAAACAAACAAACAAATAAACCCCAACAAAGCAGGCTTAAGCTTAAAAAATGAACAAAAGAAGTTTTATTAACACACACTAAAATAATAAAAAAAATTGAGAAAAAGAAAACTTCATCTAAAACAGAATGACGTTTTAAAACACACTTCTCTTAAAAACTAGTCACTTTCTTATTGAACAACAAAGAAAGACACAACTTGAGATTTTCAGTCAGTTTCACTATTTAGACCATAATTACTCATTACTTTTTGGAGAAGAGTGTTGGGAAGGATGAAGCCAGAAAGCCCTATAAATATGATTGCTTGGACTCTGAGAATGTGAAACCTGTAACTGAGACAGAATTGAAAGTAAGTTTTGATGTTTATAATGTCCTAGCTACTAGGTGCCTGAGAAAACAACCCCCAATGTATAATTCATCCCACACATGTAACCCCCCCTGAAGTAGCAAGTGTCTGTAACCCCATTGGCACAAGCCTGTTACAGCCCACCTCGAGACCCCTTATCAGGGGGCTGTGACAGTGGGCCTGGCTCCTGCTTCTGTTTCTTCTCTCTCTTGTCTCTTTGTACCCTTCTCTCTTGCCTCTTGCATCTTGCTATTGGAATTTCTTTATCTCTCACTGTCCCCACCTTCCAAGGCCATGCTACAGCTGCGCCTGGCAGCTCTGAGCAAGGCCTCACTCTCTACACAATAAACCTGTTTTTCTACAACCCAGCTTTAGAGACCTCTCGTCTACATTCATACACACTGTCCTGGAGTCCTCAGCAGCAGGAGGGAAGCAGGCATTTTTCTACAGAAGTGTCTCTCTGAGATCTTTTTACGAAGATATTTGCCACAAGACAAATAGTCCAGTGCTCTCAATGTCTCACATCTGCTGTCACCCAGAGTTTTCGCAGACTGTGATGTTCTATCAGCCAAGGCCTCTCAGTGTATCTGGGGTACTATTTACAATAATTCTTCTAATCTAAAATCATCTTTGTCTCAAACGCTGAGACCTCCTTTTAACCAGGAGTGGGGGCTTTAAAGTTCCCAAATAAATTTCAATTACATCAGTCCTCAATTTTGATTAGAATAGCATTCTACCCAAAACACTAAGGTGCTGCAAAGAACAGTCCATTTCTCCATGGTTTACCCTAGAGAAGTCTGGTTAGAAATATCCACTTCATCAATCCTATTCCAATATCATTAATTCTTCCACTTCTAATCTAACTGACTTGATTTGGTGTCTATTCTATGTACCCTCTGATTTCTTTCTTTCTCTCAAGGAGGAATTGTGCTTTAAAAGCTCCATGTTGCTAGGAAAGGGTTAAATCCTTCCAGGCTTGCAAGGGCCACGTGCAATTGCCAGGCTGCATGAGCTGTAGAAAATGCAAAGCTGTGCTGATGGAGGAAGCTGGCAGATGTCCTTTTTTCCACCCCTCGGTCTCATCCAGGCCGGCCCAGTTCAGAGCTACCACAAAGCTGTGAAAGGGCTCAACCCAGGCTGCTCCCCATGTGGGCAGCAGCTCTCAGGGGCCCGGCCTGGCCTGCCCACCGCCCACGATGTTACCTCATGGCTGATTCCAAAGCGAGAGAGAGAGCCGATCAGCAGCAGGTGAGTTTAAAATGTCCCCTCCAAAGTCACATCGACATTTCCCATTGGTCAGCTTAGCTGCCAATATCCCGGCCAGCTTTCTGATGGGTCCCTGTCCTCCCCCCATAAAACCAGGGTGATGGCAGGTAAAAACATTTCACATTTCCCTATAACCAGAAAACAAAACTGTGCTAACTCATGATAGAAGCCAAAGCTAAAAAATCAGCATTATTTCACATTATTGATTTTTAATTAAATTGAAAAAAAAAAAAAATCACTGTATATTTTGAAATACTACTACTAATAATACTATAATATAATATTTCACTTGCACAAAGAAACCTGAGCTCAGATTTAAACCTTCTTTCTCCCACTCCATGTGGGAGCATTCCAAACCAATTCTTTCCTTCTGTGGTGCTGATTCCAATGTGCTGTTAACAAAATCTATTTTCATCTTCCCAAACCCACAAGTTCTTTGCTTTTTCCATATGCAACTTTTGGATGCATTTTAACACATCCAGCAGTTCAGCCTCTTTTAATCAACTGCTCCACTGCTCTCATGGTGCTCTGACCCAGCCCACTCCAGAGCAGCAAGATCTAGGAAGGACTTCTCATCCACAAATTTCAGATGAGATTGGTTCCTCATATTTACATTTAAAAAGTGACATTTTGGTGTGATCTGGACAGACTCTGCCAGTGTAGTTTTTACCAGTGGGCAGTGTCAGCACCAAAGACACAAACACCACCTGAAGGAATCAGTGTCATTTACTGCAGTTCAAAGCAGCAAAGGAGCACAAAAGGAGCAGCTCAGCAATGCACCCAACCATCACTACCAAAGATTGCCTGCAGGGATTGAGAAAGATCCATCACCAGGTCCCCTCAGACTTTCCCATCACCCACACCCCACATCAGCTGGGGAAGCTGTCCCAGCCAAGGACTGCAGAGCCACTCCCGGACACTGGGAATTGCTGCAGGTGCCTCCAGCCACAGGTGAGGCTCCAACCTGGCTGGGAGAGGGCCCAGCTCTGATAGTGCTGAATAAACCAACTGACAGCACTTCTAGGGCAGGAACACCTGGTTTCATCCTCCTCTGGGTCCCTCCCAAAGCCTGGCCAGGGCCCAAGGAGGAACCAAGGGAGGTGACTTTGACCATCCAGCCCCAAACAAGGCCGGATGTCAGATTTCATGGCCTTGTCTGGCTTCTAAACACAGAAAGGTCAATGCATGTCTCACTAATGAGTGGATACATCTGTCACAGTGCTAATGACCATGCATATTTCACTAATGAGCAGATACAAAGATAACCTTTGGTTGAAGTGTTGATGCAGAGGTCACCTTTGACTCAGGGCCTGCTGTTCAGGCCTCACTTGTAGAAATTGGTTTTTCCCCTGAGCTGTTGTGGACTCCAGGACGACATAGATATGTAGACGAGAGATCTCTGTAGTTAGGTTTTAGAAGATTGGGTTTATTGTAAGGGATGTGAGGCCTTGCTATGAGCTGCCAGGCTGCAGCTCAGTGCATGGCCTAGGAGGTGGGGGAAGGGAGAGGTAGGGAATGGAGAGGGGAGCAAGGACAAGGGCAGGAGGAGAGGCAAGCAAGAGAGCAAGAGCAAGAGAGCGAGTCACCCCTGCAGACCCCTGATAAGGGGTCTTGAGGTGGGCAGGAACAGGATCTGTGCCAATGAGGTTGCAGATACCTGACACTTCAGGGGAGGGGTACAGGTGTGGGATGAACCATTGAGGGGTGAGACAGAACATTCCATTTGACCTGGGTCTGGCTGCAGGTACTTTTCAGTAGGTCACACAAGTGTTTTCCCATACATCCAGTATCCAATACATCTCAAACATCAAAACTTACTTTCAATTCTATCTCACTAACAGGTCCACATTCTCAGAATATAGGCAATCATATTTATACGGTTGTTTGGCTTCATCCTCCCCAACATCTCCCCCGTTCTTATTAACAACTAAAACGCTAGACACTGTCTTACTCATTACTTTTTGCACACACTGAAGTATGCAGGGAACTGCTACTAAAACTACAATTACTACTATTAGAACAATTAAACCTATCTTACAAAGTTCCTTTAGCCAAGGTGCAAAGCTCAAACCGTCAAACAAATTGTCTAGCCAAGATGGGTCATCTACTGTAATTTGGCTAGGTAAATCTCTCAATTCTTGCAATTGTTTGTGAATGGAAACAGAGTGATCAGATAAATTCATGCAGCACAAACTTTCAAAATCTTTTGAAAAAGGTACTCTAACTAAACAGGTTTTTCAGGGCTTCTGTCAGATAGACAGATGGTATCAGAGCCTGCAGACTTGGCCAAAGTAACAGACATTCGTCTTTGATTGACTTAGGTAAAGCTTCACTACAAAACTAAAACAAAAGAACAAAAGTAACATGCAAACGAAAAACTCCAGTCTTTTCTTGGGCTGTTCTTGGCAGATCATCTTCTCCTGATGATTTTGCGCAGCTCAGGTCTGGGTGCTTGCTTCTTGGTTTGTAGCAGTACTGGCTGATGTGGGGGTCTCAGCGGGCTTCGATGCATGGTACGGTTTCACGTTCTTTGCTGGAATCCATTTGAGTCCTTTTTCTGTGGAGGCTAATGCAAACCTCTTCACCATGTTATAGGATTATATGGTCTTTCTAACTGTCTGATTCTAAATTTTTAATTGAAACTGGGGGGTGTTCCTTCAGTTTTACCTTTTTATTGTTCAAGAAATGTCTGTAAATGTGGGGATCAGGCTCTTTGCAGAGCTGTTCAGAAAATTATAAACATACTGAGCTTTCCCCCTTTTCTCTTGACTTAAAATATGTTTTATGGTTTGGTGTGTTCTTTCTAGGGCACTTTTTAACAGTTGTTTAAAGTATGGAGAGCAGATGCCACTGTCCTTTATTGCTTTTCTTAATTCCTTTATTTCCTGAGATGGAATCGCTGTCCATGTTCTGGGACCTCCAGCTTGCTGGCTGAATATCACAGGCATGGCTAGAGGGTTTAAATTTTCCTCTTTGCGTATTTCGCGTGTGACTTCATGCCAGTCTGTCAGTTGAAGGTCATCAGAACATTTCTGTGGACCTTCCAAAATCGGGATAGGTGGTGGTGGGTCCTCAGATTTGAGAGAGCTGGCAGCTGTTAGGGCAAAACAGTTCTCTGTCTGTCCTGTATTTGTTAGATTGGCTGCTATATTCCATCCTCCCCCTTCTCGTTGCACGGTTTGTGTGCGTAGCTGTGGTCCTGTGATGCTTGGGCACGATGCAAGATGCGGTGGCAGAGGCAGGCATGCAGGATGCACAGGCAGGGATGCAGGTGGCAGAGGCAGGAACGAAGGAAGTTCAGAGCCTGTCAGTGAAGACATGTGAGAAGAGCTTGGAGCTGCGGGAGGGTTGGGCAGGCACGAAGCTGTCACTGTAGCATGCAGGTTCGGAGGTGGAGGAGGCGCGGAAGGATACATAAAAGTCGCTGTAGAATCATGTTGCTGTTGTGCTGTTTGCAGGGTCGTGGGCAAATGAAGGGCAGCTGGAAGGTGTAGTTCTGCAGAAGCTGCTGACGGCTGCAGCATCGGGGGCTGTGCAGCACGCGTGGCAGTGTGGACTATTTGCGATGGCACTGTAACAAGATCCGGCTGGGCGCAGACCTCTGCATGGGGCGCGTGGGACCCATCAGGCTGTATCAAAGTCGGTGATGCGGCTTGGCGCGTTGACGCGAACTGCGCATGCGCGGGGTGCACAGGCTCGGTGCGTGGTGGCGTCATGGCGGCGGCCCGCAGCGGGTGCGCGGGAGGCGGCTGGGGCGCAGGAGCCGCAGCAGGGGCCGCTCCTGTGACCGCGGCAGGGAGGAACCGGAAGGAGCCTGCGGGCGCAGGACACGCCGGGGCCGCGTCAGAGCGCAGCGCATCGAACCCATGGCAGCCGCGGCTTCTGGCGCTGCCATGGGGGCGGCAGGGATGGGAGGGCTGGCTGGGGCACGCCGTGGAGCAGGAACGGGGCGCGCACGGCCATCTGCCGTCTGTGCTGTGGCACTCAGCGGCTGGTAGCTAGCAAGTCGGGCAGGGGCGTGCCGCGGAGCCGGGACTGGAACGGGCTGCAGCATCCGCCGCGGTGCGGGGCTGGGGCGCCCCGCACAAGGCAGAACACGCGGGGGGATGGTGGACATCTCCGCGTCTGTGTGCGACAGGGGAATTGCGTGCACGGGCGGCGGCGGCGCCGCAGCCGGCACCCCTGGCTCGTTGAAAGGCAGCTGCGGCCAGGCAGCGGTGGGAGAGAGCGGCGGCACAGCCAGTGCCGCTTCTGCTGCGGCGAGGGGGGCTTGTGCTGCCTGCAGGAGGGTCGCAGCTTGGGTGTGAAGGAGACTAGCTATTGCAGTAGCCATAGCCGCAAACGTGGTGGGTGGTGGAGTGGAGGGACCCGCGCTGGGAGGGGGGGTGATCCAGCCCGAGCCGCGGGGTGAGGAGGGGGCGTGGCCGCCGCGGTGCCGGAGGCGAGAAGTGCCGCCGGGATGCCGTCAGTGGGCGGGCTCGCAGGGGCAGAGGCGGGGACGGGGCTCGGCGTGCTGGAGCGGGGGGAGGGAGCCCTGGTAACAGGAATTCCAGCCGTGAACGGGACCGAGGGCGCGGTGGGAGGGGTCACGGGGTCCGGTGGGGGGCTTGGGGCGGAGGGGACGGGCGCCGCAGCCACGCGGGTGGGGGATGGGGCCGCGGAAACCGAAACCATGTGGCGCGGAGGGGGGGAGGGGGGCGGTTTCTGCTGCAGACCCGCGGCTGCGCTGAGGGCATCTCCGGACCATCGTGAATAGGTGCCGCGGCGTCTTTTGCAGCGAAAAGCTCAACGAGAGCTCTGCAAGCTGGGACGAGCTCAGCAACAGCGAAATTCTTCCGTGAAATATCATTAAAAAGTCTATTTCCAACTGAGTCCCAAAAGTCTCTGGTAAAGACAGCTGAACGGTCAGCGTTGGGAAAGTTAACTAGAGTCCATTCTAAAAGGTCTTTCAGCTCTTGCTTATGTAAAGTACTATTATTGTAGCGTAAATGATGCTTAATTCGTTTATAGAGATCTCTATCAAGGCTAGAGTGGGAATGCCCATTTTATTTTATACCAGTGTAGCTCACCTCGATGTCGCAGAAGCAGGTCCTCACTTGAGATCGAACATGGGGGTTGGCCAGACACTCCAGTCGGCTCTCAGGACACTGCACAGGGTCCCCCTCAGAGCTCCGGCTTCAGGCTTCACTCAGGAACAGCTTTTCCGTGCTCGGGGACTCCAACATCCACTCAGCGCTTCAGTGCGGGCAGTGCCAAGCAGTGCCCACCTGCGCTCAATGCACGTGGAAATTACCACGGCAAAGTTCCCTCCGTGAGCCCCAGTGGCCGCTGCTCGCAGCAGCCTCTGTGCTCGAGGGATGCCCGACAAAACCTCCTCAGAGCTCGAAGTGATCGCTACTTAGTAACGATCCTTGTGCTCAAGGTTTTGTCCTCGGCAACTTTAAAGAGCTTCAGCCTCTCGCTGCCCAGCAACGATTTGCTGTGCTCGTGACACCGAGTATACTACAACTGGTAATTTAGTTACCGTCCATGGGGAAGTCTCTCACAGCTTGAAAGGCTGGGTCCGGTGTTTTCCAGGTTGAGCATCACTTGTAGAAATTGTTTCTTCCCTGCTGCTGTGGACTCCAGGACGGCATAGATATATGTAGACGAGAGATCTCTGTAGTTAGGTTTTAGAAGATTGGGTTTATTGTAAGGGATGTGAGGCCTTGCTATGAGCTGCCAGGCTGCAGCTCAGCGCAAGGCCTAGGAGGTGGGGGAAGGGAAAGGTAGGGAATGGAGGGGAGCAAGGACAAGGGCAGGAGGGAGAGGCAAGCAAGAGAGCAAGAGAGCGAGCCACCCCTGCAGACCCCTGATAAGGGGTCTTGAGGTGGGCAGGAACAGGATCTGTGCCAATGAGGTTACAGATACCTGACACTTCAGGGGAGGGGTACAGGTGTGGGATGAACCATTGGGGGGTGAGACAGAACATTCCATTTGACCTGGGTCTGGCTGCAGGTACTTTTCAGTAGGTCACACAAGTGTTTTCCCATACATCCAGTATCCAATACATCTCAAACATCAAAACTTACTTCAATACTATCTCACTAACAGGTCCCACATTCTCAGAATATAGGCAATCATATTTATACGGTTTTTTGGCTTCATCCTCCCCAACATGGAGAGCTGCCTGGGCATGGGGAACTGCAGCCGCCTTTGTGTCTGCAGGATCTTCTCCGGCACAGGGCAGAGGCTGTTCCCAGCCAGCAGTTCCACAGCCTTGGGGGAGCCATGGGCTGGGCATTGGTGGCACCTGACCTCTTCCTGATGTGGCCCGTGCTCCTGGGAGCGCTTGGCTGCCACGGCCTGGGCTCCCATTTTCAGTGGCAGGCCTTTCCTGGCCATCAGCGCCCTGCTGCCTGAGTGGGTCTTGCTGGCCCTGAGGCAGGCGGTGCTGTGAGGTCACAAATGGCGTGACAGCGGCCTGAGGCTGGGCTGTGATGTCACGCCGTGTGGCGGCCCCAGCATTGTGAGGTCACCGGGCCATCCCTATATAAGGCGGGCCGGCCCCACAGCCGCCAGTGCAGTGGCGATGGCACGTGTCGGAGCCGTGAGCGACGTCAGCGTCCTGCTGGCTGCACTTGCCCTGCTGCTGGCCACGGTGGCTGTCCGCTGGGGCATTGGCCACAAGCACGGCAGGGCCGGCAGGCCGGGACTCGGAGGCCGCAAGCAGCTCGGGGGGGGCCGGGGGCCCAGGCAGGAGCCCAGGAGCCCCTGTGGCTGCCAGGGCCTCCGGGCCTGGCGCAAGCCCTCGGAAGCGTCCCGATGCTCCCGCCACTTGCCCCAAGGGACCCGGCAGCTGCGGCCCCTGCGTCAGCGTGGCCAAGGAGCTGCAGGGGCTGATGCTGCTGCTCCGGGCTCACCGTGGGACAGGGCTCCGCCTCATCCTGCCATGTGGCGGGCGCTGTGGGCGCACCTGCAGCAGCTGGGCAAGCGAGGCCACCTGCCCTGCTGTGCCTCGTCCCGCTGCTCTGGGGGCTTCCGTGCCTCTGGCTGGCTTATCCCAGCCAGAGGGGCCATTCCTGGTACAGCTTCCAGCCCTTCCAGGCACCTGTGGGGCTGCACAGACAGCCCTGCCCCGGGTTCTGCCGGGCTCTGGGCCAGCAGAGAGGCCGGGCAGGGCTGGCCATGGCCGGGAACAGGCCCTGAGCCCCGCAGGAGGATGGAGCTGGGCCACAGCCAAACTGCCCCGCAAACCTGGGCTGAGCAGCCAGGGCTGGCAATGGCTGGGGACAGAGGCTGGCGCTGACAAATGTCCTGGGCCATGTTCCTGCTCTGTCCATGCCACCAAGGGCACAGAGCAGCCTCCTCTCTGGGCCACTTGCCTGTTTTCAATGCCTTCCACAGGCGCTGGCCCTGCCCCACAAGGCCTGGGCTGAGTCCTGCCCCTGCACGCTCACACAGGCTGAGATGGACACTGATGGTTTCTGTGGCAGGCTCTCTCAGCCCAGCCCAGCTCCCTCCAAGCTCTGCCAGCTGCCCTGAGCTCTCGGCAGCACCAAGGGCCTCTCCCCAGCACAGCCCAGCCGGCTCTGGCCCCACAGCTCTGCTCAGGGCAGGCTGCTCTGGGCAGGGCCCCACGGCCTCAGCCCCTCGAAGGGCACAGCAGCAGCTGCAGCTCAGACAGGACTCAGCCCCAGCCATGGGAAGGTGCTGGGCCAGGGAAAAGGAGGCTCCCTGTGTGCCCTGCTCCCTCTCCCTGAGGTGCTGAGAGCTCTGCAGCCCCTGCTGCCATCCCATCTGCCCAGGCCAGCACAACAGCCCTGGCCTTGGGGCCCTCAAGCGCTCCTGCTCCAGGCCCAGGGCCTATCCAAAGCTGGGGCAGCCAGAAAGCTGTGCCCATTTCTGTTCATTCCTGCTCTGATGAGGATGGATCCTCAGCCCCTTGGAGGCTGCTGATGAATTTTACTACTCCAGAGTCCTCTTTCTGAAGTCTTCAGTTCAGGAATTCAGTGACAAAGCTCAAAAACATTTATTCAAACTCTGAACAAGAAAAGCCCCTGGGAATTATTTCAGTTCTCAATTATTCTGTGGTCAATTAGACAATTTCAGAAGTTTATTCAAAGGGAATATACTATATTGAAAACAATCAGAGAGAACTGTTTTGTCCTGATTTCTTTTCCTTTTTATCTATTGATATCAGCAATGTTCAACTGATATTTACGTCCAGCATCTTCTACTGCAGTCTGAATAGATGTAAAAATCAAGACCCTTCATGGCTGACAATCAATCAGACTTTGTCCCCACCCCTCCCCACCAATTCTCTCATCCAACCCTGGCACTCCTATGGATCAGGAATGGTGTGGCCAGGAGGAGCAGGGCAGTGATTCTTCCCTGTGCTTGGCACTGGTTGGGCAGCACCTCGAGTGCTGTGTCCAGTTCTGGACCCCCAGTTTAGGAAGGACATGGATGGTGGGAGCGTGTCCAGAGAAGGGCAACAAGGCTGAGTGGTCTCTAACAGAAGTCCTGTGAGGAGCAGCTGAGGAGCTGGGGTTGTTTATCCTGGAGAAAGGAGGCTCAGGGGAGGCTTCATCACTCTCTACAACTCCCTGAAAGGAGGGTGCAGCTAGATGGGGTCGGGCTCTTCTCCCAGGGAACAGTGACAGGAAAAGAGGACACAGCCTTAAGCTGCAACAGGGGATGTTTAAGCTGAACGTTAGGAAATATTCTTCCCAAAATGGTGACTGGGCATTGGAATGGGCTGCCTAGGGAGGTGGGTGGTCACCGTCCTAGAAGTGTTTAAGGAAAGACTGGATGTGGCACTCAGTGCCATGGTCTGCCTAACAAGGTGGTGTTGGTCACAGGTTGGACTTGATGCTCTCCAAGGTCTTTTCCAGCCTGCTTGATTCTCTGATGATGGTGACACTGCAGGGCCCTGGAGAAGCAAGGGCCATTGTGACACTGCAGGGCCTGGTGGCACTAAGAGGACCAGAGTGACACTGTGCACGACATGGCACCATAGAGCCAAGGGGCCATTGTGACACTGTGGGGCTAAATGCAACCAAAGGAATATTGTGACACTGGGAAGCTTCATGCAATCATGGAAACCATTATGACACTCTAGGGCCTCATGGAACTGTGGTGACACCAAGTTGGCTGGGGGTGTTGCTCTGCTGGAGGGTAGGAGGGCTGTGCACAGGACCTGAACAGGCTGCATCCAGGGACCAAATCCAGCAATGTGAGGTTTAACTAGTCCAAGTGCCAGGTCCTGCACTTGGGACACAACAACCTCTGCAGCGCCACAGGCTGGGGACAGAGTGCTGGACAGCAGCCAGGCAGAAAGGGAGCTGTGGGGACTGAGGGACAGCAGGCTGGACAGGAGTCAGCAGTGTGCCCACATGGCCAATGGCACCTGGCCTGGATCAGGAACAGGGTGGACATAGGACCAGGGCAGTGATTCTTCCCCTGTGACCAGCACTGGTTGGGCAGCACCTCGAGCGCTGTGTCCATTTCTGGGCCACCGATTAAGAAAGGACATGGAGGGGCTGGAGCGTGTCCAGAAAAGGGCAACAAGGCTGGTGAGGGGTCTGGAGCACAAGTCCTGTGAGGAATGGCTGAGGGAGCTGGGGTTGTTTATCCTGGAGAAGAGGAGGCTCAGGGAAGACAAGGCAGTGGCAGGGCAAAGGTTGGACTTGATGATATCCAAGGTCTTCTCCAACCTGGCTGATTCTGTGATTCTCTCAAACACTCTTGCAGCTTGCAGGATGAGCCCTGGGCCTCCTCTCTAAAGGTCCAGCAGCCCAGATCCAGCAGCTTCTCCTCACAGCCTGTCATGGTTTAGGGCAAATTTGGGAGAAAACCCCTGAATGAGGTCCCTCTGGGTAGCAAACCCAAACAGCCCCTCCCCAACCAGTCCAGTAAAGAACTTCCTCAGAGAAAGTGGAAAAACTATTTACTTAACAAAGTGCATACAAGTATAAAGAATGAATAATATGAAACAATAAAACCTCTCATTCTAGAGTAAGATGGCAAACTGAGAAAGTTCCAAAGCTCCAGGAATGGAACAATAGGGGCATCTCTGCAGAAAACTAGGCTGGGAGATCCTGTAGTTCCTTTAAAGCCACCAAGAGCTCAGCCCCTCACTGACACAGTCTGTGGCCACAGGGGAGGTGCAGAGAAACAAAATGAGAAATGGCAAAATGACATTTATTTGTGGAAAAGATTAATATGCAACAAAGGAAAAAAAAAAAAAATAAACCAAGAAGAATATCAAAATTTACTTTTATTACAAGTGATTTGCAGAAATGGGCGAGAAGTTTAATGTTTCCGAAACCATCCAGTCATCAGTCTCCACACTGCAGCCTTGAGCTCCTGGTTCCTCAGGCTGTAGATGAGGGGGTTCAGGGCTGGAGGCACCACCGAGTACAGAACTGACAGGGCCAGATCCAGGGATGGGGAGGAGATGGAGGGGGGCTTCAGGTGAGCAAATGTGCCAGTGGTGATGAACAGAGAGACCACAGCCAGGTGAGGGAGGCAGGTGGAAAAGGCTTTGTGCCGTCCCTGCTCAGAGGGGATCCTCAGCACAGCCCTGAAGATCTGCACATAGGAGAAAACAATGAACACAAAACAACCAAATACCAAAGAGACACTAACTGCAATGAGCCCAAGTTCCCTGAGGTTTGACTGTGAGCAGGAGAGCTTGAGGATCTGTGGGATTTCACAGAAGAACTGGCCCAGGCATTGCCATGGCACAGGGGCAGGGAAAATGTATTGGCTGTGTGCATGAGAGCATTGAGAAAGGCACTGGCCCAGGCAGCTGCTGCCATGTGGGCACAAGCTCTGCTGCCCAGGAGGGTCCCGTAGTGCAGGGGTTTGCAGATGGACACGTAGCGGTCATAGCACATGATGGTCAGGAGGAAATACTCTGCTGAGATGAAGAACATATAGAAAAGAGCTGTGCAGCACATCCTGTGTAGGAGATGTCCTGGTGTCCCAGAGGGAATTGTGCATGGCTTTGGGGACAGTGGTGAGGATGGAGCCCAGGTCGGTGAGGGCCAGGTTGAGCAGGAAGAAGAACATGGGCGTGTGCAGGAGGTGGCCGCAGGCTACGGCGCTGATGATGAGGCCGTTGGCCAGGAGGGCAGCCAGGGAGATGCCCAGGAAGAGGCAGAAGTGCAGGAGCTGCAGCTGCCGCGTGTCTGCCAATGCAGCAGGAGGAAGTGGCTGATGGAGCTGCTGTTGGACATTTGCTGTGCCTGCCATGGGGACCTGTTCATGGATAAAGGACAGTGACAAGTCAGCAGAGGCTGCTTTGAGCCAAACCTGGGCCATTCCCTGCAGACTGTCCGCTGTGACCCACCCACCCTTGTTCCTGCTCTGGGAAAACCTTCACCCAGGTCCCTGCCTGAGCTCCAGCTGTGCTGTCTGTGTGCAGGAGCAGCCAGGCCTGTGTGGGGGCTCTCCAGGAGCCATCCCTGCCCTGCTGCCCTGGGTTTGTGGCCATGTGGCAGAGGGACAAGGCTGGATATTCAGGATTTGTCAGTGGAATCACTCCTAATGCAGGCAGGCTCGTAGCATCTGCACTTCAACTTCTAAAGGGCATGGAGAGCAGGAAGGAATTTTAGCCATTTTTTCCACACATGCATCATTCCTGTTTCTCTGGTGTCAGAAATCCCCACCATTTCTGCTGCACTGAGATTTTACCACTGAGAGATGTGAGAGGCAAAGGATTCCCTGTGGCTTAGGGAAGGTGAGGGGCTGGATGGGCTTGTTCCCACTGCCCTGGGTTTGCAGCTTTGGCTGCAATCAGAGCACTCACACTCCCGTGTCACCCTGGGATAAACCAGACCCTGCCCAGAGCAGAGGGATCCCTGAATGTCTCAGCCTCTCCAAAGGTCTCTGGGCAAGGGCTCAGCACCCCTTCTGCCAAGGACACTCACGGCTCCCTTGGCAAACCCAACAGCATTTCCTCAGCTCTGGCATCTCTGCACTTCCCCATGGGACATTCAGGGAACTCCCAGAGGCTGTGGCACAGATTTGCAGCCAGGAGGGCAGCTCAGAGCTTGGAAGGACACAGCAAGGAGATCCCCGGGTGTGCCCATGATGGGATCTCAGGGAGGGGGCTCAGCTCATTCCCCTTTCCCATGGATGCTTTGCCCACAGCCCCACAGGTCACAGGCAAGCTTGGACACCCCATTCCCATGGACACAGCTGCCTGGCAGCAATCCCAAGGGCAGTGCCTGACTCAGCTGCTGCAAATGCCAGAGCCTCCCTGAGAGCACCATGACAGTGACAAGATCAGGGGAGGGCAGAAAGAAGAGAAGATGTTGTGGTGCTGTGCCTGGGAGGGCAGGGCACAGACAGCCGGGCACTCAGGACAGTGTTCCCGTAGCCAGCTGTGCACGGCACCTCCCACACACCAACAGTGCCCTCCTGCCCCCAGCACTGCTCTGTTCAGCCCCCTCTCCTTCCCTGAGCATCTCCCTGTGCCTGGACATTTCCCTGCTGAGAGGAGCCTTGTCCCTGCCAGCGCTCACAGAGCCCATCCCACCCTCTGTGCCCTGGGCCCGGCCCTACAGAAACCTGCCTGTCTGCAGGGCCCTGCCTGGGGCAGGCTCTGTCTGCAGGGGCAAGGGCAGCTCAGGAGAGCCCTGCTGGGCCCTGCAAAGGTGATGCTGGAGCTGTCCAGGGCTGAGGAGTGGCTGAAGGCCCTTTAGGAGCCTCCCAGCAGAGAGACTGACCACCCAAAGTTACAGTTCTGGAGTCTCTGTAAATGTTCAAACATGACTTTGATGATCCCATGTGTCCCTTTCAACTCAGAATGTCTGTGATTCTGTGATTTCAATTCCTATTTTGCTTCTCTCATCCTCCTGTTGCCTGTAATCAAAAGAGAAAAAAACGCCTTGTAACATCATTAGAACAGAAAAGTAAAAACCAGACCTTAATTGAAGCTTCCAGGTGTCCCAGTGGGGATGGGGCATACCCAGGATCTGATTTTAAAATGTATTAATGTTGATTAATTAGGATATTTACCAGGGACATCCAATAGGAGATTCAGTTGCCCCAGTTACACACCCCTGGGTAAACCGTTGGAGGAGGACCATTTCTTCCAAAGAAGCCTTCAAAGGTCTTCTTGCCTCACTTTTTTTTTTTTTTTTTTTTTTTTTTTTTTTTTTTTTTTAAATGACTGCTCACACTCTGGTTAAAAAACAAAATGTTCTTCTTGCAGGTTTTTTTCCTGATAGTAAAACTATACAGTATTTCTGGAATGTATTTAGAAGGTCTGCTTATTGTTCTAAAATCTAAAGAAAGAGAGTAATGCACTAGAGTTAATCAAGGATAACACTGATATAAATATCAGTAATAGCAGTTGAATAGAGTTAATTAAGGATTATAGATTTATAACAATATAATAGTAGTTAACAGAGCTATGCATATATGAAAAATGTATAAAAAGCAAAATTCTTTTTATCACCACCTGAGCCTTCCCACCCCGCTCCAAGCAGGAAAGAGAAACACTCTCAGGAAAGCTCCTGATCTTTACAGCAATCCCAGGCTTACCTTCTTTTGGCAAGTGTCCTCCAGAGCTGTGCCCAGGCTGGTCTGGAGCTGGGAGCAGCCCTGCCACACACAGCACCTCTCAGCAGCAGCACCTGCCCTGCTCAGGGCGGCTCCTTCCCCCCACAGCTTCTCCCCAGCGCTGGCAGCAGCTCCCAGGGCCGGCTGAGAGCTGTCCCTGGCAGGCAGCAGAGTCCCTGGCCCAGCACAGCGCCCTGGGCTGCAGGACCCTGCTCTGCAGGACAGCCCTGGGCACCCCTGGCTGCAGGGAGTGCCCCAGCCCTGCTGGGCTGGGAGAAGAGTTGCTCATCAAGAGAGATGTGTTTTTGAAGCTCTTCTTGGCTGCCAGGAGCTGCCTCTTGGTTCCAGGAGCCCAGCCCAGCTCAGCAGCACAGACACAGCACAAGGACTTTAATGACCCTCTCAGGCTTTGTGCTGGAGCCCTGAACATCAGTCCCTGAGAGGGAGCTGAAGAAACCTCTCAGGAACTCCAAGTCAGAATCCAACTCCAAAGTTTCTTGAAATTTTAATGGGTCCCACTGAGGGACAGGACAGAGAAAGTGTCCCCAGGCCCCAGGCAGAGCAGAGAACTGGAGGCAGTGATGACAGGTGGGGACAAAGAGAAGCCAAGTCTTGGTGTCCTGGGGCACAGCAGCCTCTGTGCCACCAAGGGCTGTGAGGAGACACCTTGTCCTGAGGCCCTGGGGCCTCCTGGCACAGCCCCAGCAAGGCTGGGCACTGTCAGCCCCTTGTGCTGCCCTCAGCATCCCCCTCACATGCCAGTGGCCTCAAGGATGTGCTGGAAGGAGTCCCTGGGGAGCCTTGGTCAGCAATGGCCCTGGGGGCTCCTGAATGCTCCCAGGGACTGCAGGTTTTTCAAAGGACTTAGGGTTTTGCTTTTGCCTTGGGGTCTCTGAGAGGTTTGTGCAATCATGGCCTCCAATTATCTGCTCTAATTAGTCCCTTGAGAGGCTCTGTAAGTAACAACACTCTGTGGGGCTCATTAATACTTTAAGGAACTTCAGGTTTTTAAAGGTACTTGGTGTTGCCCTTTTAGAACTGACTGCGAGAATGATTGTGCAATCATGTCCCAATTATCTACTTTAATAAATCCCTTGGGATTCTCTTTCAGTAAAAACCGTGGGGCTTATTAATTCTTTAGGGTAGTCAAGGTATTGAAGAACTTTTTTTTGGCACAAAACTGTGTCAAAAAAGAGTCTGAGAGGTTTGTGCAATCATGGCCCCAATTATCTGCTTTAATTAGTCCCTTGAGATTCTTAGCCAGTAACAACACTCAGTGGGGCTCATTAATGCTTCAAGGTACTCAGGATTAATTTAAGTACTTCTTTTTGCCACTGAGTCTCTGAGAGGTTTTTTGTGCAATCCTGGCCCTCCATTATCTCCTTCATGGACTCCAGGAGGAGCCTGTGTTGGGAATGGACCTCAGTGGGACCCATTGATGCATCGAGACACTTTGGGTTTTTCTTCTGACTTGGACTCCTGGAAAGGTTTGTGCAATCTCCTCTCAGGCCCGGAGGTTCCAGGGTTCAACACCAAATCCACCAGGGTTCAACACCAAATCTGACACTTTGGGTTTTTCTTCTGACTTTGACTCCTGGAAAGGTTTGTGCAATCTCCTCTCAGGCCCGGAGGTTCCAGGGTTCAACACCAAATCCACCACAGGGCTCATTAGCATCAAGCAAGTCCTGACAAACCATGGTTCTGCCTTGATTTCCCTCTGGCTTCATTAGGAAGGTTTCCTGCTGCAGTTATGCAGAAATATTTCAAAGAGCTTCTAAGAAATATGTATTCCTATTTTCAAGGATCTATTTCATTACTGTTCTCATTACACAAGAGGTGACTGCAGCATTTTGTGGTTGATACTGAACCAGGATCTCCCAAGGAGGTCTGGCCTGCTCAGAGAAGCTGTGCCTTGGGATCTGACCCGGTGTGGACAACCTTGCTCCACATTCCCCAACCCCATCCTCTCCCTCACCTGGGACCTGCTTTCCTGGAGACCTGGTTGTACATTAAGCTAAGAGGGATTTTCTTATTTTATTTTTGAAGCAATCTAAAACTCCTGAGCTTCCCCAGTGAAAACAGAAACCCTCCTCAAGTGTGTAAGCCCAAGGTGCCACCAAGAGCACTGCAGCCCTGCCCTGGGCCAGGAGTGAGGGGGATCATCATCCCAACCTGCCCAGGGCCATTGCAGGGGGCTGTGGCCATGGACACTGCACTGACCCCACTGCTGGCTTGGGATCCTTCATCCCTTCAAGTTTCCTTGGAAAGCACCCCAAGGACCCATTTCTGCAGCCAGGTTCCATGGCCAGGGGGGATGTGGGGGCTGCAGGTGGTCAATGCCCCATCCCTGGAAACATTCAAGTCCAGCTGGGACAGGGCTCTGAACAACCTGATGTGGTGAAAGATGTCCCTGCTCATCCCAGGCCTGGACAAGAGGCCTGAGTGAGGCCTGAACAGCAGGCCCTGAGCCAAAGGTGACCTCTGCATCAACCTTCCAACCAAAGGTTATCTTTGTATCTGCTCATTAGTGAAATATGCATGGTCATTAGCACTGTGATAGATGTATCCACTCATTAGTGAAACATGTATTGACCTTTCTGTGTTTAGAAGCCAGACAAGGCCATGAAATCTGACATCTGGCCTTGTTTGGGGCTGGATGGTCAAAGTCACCTCCCTTGGTTCCTCCTTGGGCCCTGGCCAGGCTTTGGGAGGGACCCAAGAGGAGGATGAAACCAGCTGTTCCTGCCCTAGAAGTGCTGTCAGTTGGTTTATTCAGCACTATCAGAGCTGGGCCCTCTCCCAGCCAGGTTGGAGCCTCACCTGTGGCTGGAGGCACCTGCAGCAATTCCCAGTGTCCGGGAGTGGCTCTGCAGTCCTTGGCTGGGACAGCTTCCCCCAGCTGATGTGTGCATGTGGGTGATGGGAAAGTCTGAGGGGAACTGGTGATGGATCTTTCTCAATCCCTGCAGGCAATCTTTGGTAGTGATGGTTGGGTGCATTGCTGAGCTGCTCCTTTTGTGCTCCTTTGCTGCTTTGAACTGCAGTAAATGACACTGATTCCTTCAGGTGGTGTTGTGTCTTTGGTGCTGACCCTGCCCACTGGTAAAACAACACTGGCAGAGTCTGGCCAGATCACACCAAAATGTCACTTTTTAAATGTAAATGTGAGGAACCAACCAATCTGAAATTCTGGATGGAAGCTTTCTAGATCTTGCTGGCTCTGGAGTGAGCTGAGGTCAGAGCACCCTGTCAGCAGTGGGCAGTTGTTAAAAGAGGCTGAACTGCTGGATGTGTTTAAATGCATCCAAAAGTTGCATATGGAAAAAGGCAAAGAACTTGTGGGTTTGGGAAGATGAGGATGGATTTTGTTAACAGCACATTGGAAACAGCACCACAGAAGGAAGAATTGGTTTTGGAATGCTCCCACATGGAGTGAGAGAAGGAAGGTTTAAATCTGGAGCTCAGGTTTCTTTGTGCAAGTGAAATATCGTATTGTAGTTATTATTAGTATTAGCTATTTCAAAATATACTGTGATTTTTTTTTTTTTTTCAATTTAATTAAAAATCATAATGTGAAATAATACTGATTTTTAGCTTTGGCTTCTATCATGGGTTGGCACAGTTTTGTTTTCTGGTTATAGGGAAATGTGAAATGTTTTTCCCTGCCATCACCCTGGTTTTGTGGGGGAGGACAGGGACCCATCAGAAAGCTGGCCGGGATATTGGCAGCTAAGTTGACCAATGGGAAATGTCGATGTGACTTTGGAGGGGACATTTTAAACTCATCTGCTGCTGATCGGTCTCTCTCTCGCTTTGGAATCAGCCATGAGGTAACATCGTGGGCGGTGGGCAGGCCCAGGCCGGGCCCCTGAGAGCTGCTGCCCACATGGGAGCAGCCTGGGTTGAGCCCTTTCACAGCTCTGTGGCAGCTCTGAACTGGGCCGGCCTGGATGAGACCGAGGGGTGGAAAAAAGGACATCTGCCAGCTTCCTCCATCAGCACAGCTTTGCATTTTCTACAGCTCATGCAGCCTGGCGCTTGCACGTGGCCCTTGCAACCTGGCGGATTTAACCCTTTCCTAGCAACATGGAGCTTTTAAAGCACAACTCCTCCTTGAGAGAAAGAAAGAAATCAGAGGGTACATAGAACAGACACCAAATGAAGTCAGTTAGATTAGAAGTGAAAGAACTAATAATATTGGTATAGGATTGATGAAGTGGACATTTTTAACCGGACTTCTCTAGGGTAAACCATGGAGAAATGGACTGTTCTTTGCAGCATCTTAGTGATGTTGGGTAGAATGCTATTCTAATCAAAATTGAGGACTGATGTAATTGAAATTTATTTGGGAACTTTAAAGCCCCCACTCCTGGGTTAAAAGGAGGTCTCAGCCTTTGAGACAAAGATGATTTTAGATTAGAAGAAGTATTTGTAAATAGTACCCAGATACACTGAGAAGCTTGCTGATAGAACATCACAGTCTGTGAAAACTCCAGGGACAGCAGATGTGCCATTGAGAGCACTGGACTATTTTGTCTTGTGGCAAACATCTTCTAAAAAAATAGTAGAGAGACTCTTCTGTAGAAAAATGCCTGCTTCCCTCCTGCTGCTGAGGACTCCAGGACAGTGTGTATGAATGTAGACGAGAGGTCTCTAAAGCTGGGTTGTAGAAGAACAGGTTTATTGTGTAGAGAGTGAGGCCTTGCTCAGAGCTGCCAGGCGCAGCTGTAGCATGGCCTTGGAAGGTGGGGAC
>JAKJHU010000915.1:0-108236 GCA_022316685.1 Progne subis subis
TGATCACACCTGTGTGTCTGCTGAAGAGCGGCAATGTCGGGGCAATAACAGCCTCTACCCAGTGCCACCAGAGTGGTCCCTGCTGCTGCCCCCAGCTTCTGCTCAGTCAGGGATGCAGATGCCCTAAAGGGGAGGAAAGGGTGCTTTTTAGGGTTGCCATCTTCTCATCACCTTACAGGAACTGTTTAGCTTCAGACTGGACAGGTGCTGTGATGAGACACTGATGGTCCCCAACACAAAGGCCCAGTAATTTGCTGGAGAGTGAAATGCAGGTGGGGAAAACCTGGTGGCCTTCTTGGTGAAAAACTTTCCCTGACTCGTGTTCTCAAAAGGTTGCCAGGAAAGGACTATTCTTTTGAGAACTGTGGGAAAGCCCCAGCTGGAAAACACAGAAGACTGAGAGGAGGGGGGTCACCTTGTACAAGCCCCTGCTGAAGGGAGGGTGTGTGCTAGTTTTGGCTGGGGCAAAGTGAGTTTTCTTTCCAGTGGTTGGTGTGAGGCTGTGTTTTGAGCTTGTGCTGAACACAGAGTTGAAAACATGGAGATGTTTTTGTTAGTGCTGAAAAGGGTTACACAGATAAAGCCTTTCCTGCCTTTCATATTGCCACACTGGTGAGGGGGCTGAGGGTCCTTGGGATGTTGGAGAAGACACAGCTGGGGCAGGGGACCCCAACTGAGCGATGCGATATTTCAGACCATATGAAGTCATGCTCTGTACATAAGCAGGGAATGAAGGGCTGTATTTGAAGTGATGGTGTTTATCTTACCAAGTAACCACTCTGCATGGTAGGTCCCTGCTCTCCTGAAGGTGTCTGAACACTTGCCCAAAGAAGAAGTTAATTTTTGTTGTTCTTAGCTGGTGTAAACAGATTTTTCTTTCCCTATTAAGCTATCTTTTCTTTCCCTATTAAGCTACCTTAACCCATGAGTTCTCCAGCTTTTACTTTCTGATTCTCTCTCAGATACTGCTGGTGGGGGAGTGAGTGAGTGTCTCCGTAGCGCTGGGCTGCTGACTGGGGTTTATATACCACTACAGTCATAGTGCACAACTACTCTCAGTAAAGAGGTGCTTCCTGATTTCCAGCAGGAACTTACCATGTTTCAGTTTGTGCCCACTGGGGCACCATTCCAAAGAGCCTGACTTCTTTGCATCATCCTTTCAAATGTTTACATACATGGACACATTCTCCCTGAGCCCTCTCTTCTCCCTGAAATGGGCTTCCTGATGTCCAGGAATCATGAGTTTTCTTCCAGACTATTTCTCCAGCCTGTTGAGGTACCTCTGGATGAGAAATGGTGCACCAGCCAGCTTTCCCAGTTTTGTACTGTTGTTTCCCCATCATCTAGAAAAATAATTAATATCTGCAACCAGCCACTGGATTTTAACAAACACTGGATTTTAATTTTGTCATGCATTGCCACCTTCCAGGCCTTTTTCAGCCATGTCTCTATCTATCCCATGCTTCACCAGTTCCCTTGTGAGGATTAGGGTGACAATTTTCTGTGTCTTGTGGAAGTCAGGGTAGACATGTCCACTACTCTTCTCTAACCTGCCAGGAAAGTAATTTCATCATAGAAATTTATCATACTGGTCAAGTATGTGCCCCGCTTGGTGAATCCATGCTGCTGCTGTCCTCAATTTGCCTGGAAATACCTTCTAAGATTAACTAATCACTTTCTCAAGGACTACAGACTGACCAGCCTGTAATGCCACAAGCCCTCCTTCTTACCCTTTTTGAAGATAGGAGCGACCTTTGCTTTCCTCCAGTCCTCAGGTACCTTGTTACCTCAGGTAACTTCTTGTTACCATAATCATTCAGCCACTGTCTAGAGAGCTCACAATGGTATAATCCAAATCCTTCAGTACTTTTGGGTACATGGTATCAGGACTTATATATTTATGTTTGTCTAATTTGCTTAGGAATTCTTTAACCTGATCTCTTCTACTAAGGGTAAGTTTTTCTTGCCCCAGACCCCTCTCACTATAATTTTTTCTTATGCTGCCTGTTGTTAATGCCCGTAAATCGTGTTTGATTGTTAATTACATTCCTGTCCTTTCTATGAGTCTCATTAGACTGAACTCCACCCTCTGGAATTTTACGAGTTTGTCCTGAAATCCTGAACTGAGACCACCTTTTTTGTTTGTTTGGTTGGTTGGTTGGTTTGGTTTTTTTTCTTCCCCACAGTGCACTGAGAATTCCTTCCTAGCATTCCAAGGAAACATTTACTTGCTTATTGATAACATAATCTCCCTGTAGCTTCCGTGATAGGCAGTTGGGATATCCTGATTTGAAGTATTTTCAGCCCATCACATGTCGAGAAGTCTGCAAATTTACTTTCAGTCACATATATACCAAAGTCTCCAGAGTGAGAAGGAAGCAGAGGATTGGAGACCTATTTTATTTAATGAAGACCATATCAGATATTTTCATGAGTAATTATGTATGCTGGAATTAGGATTGGTTTCTCATGTAATCTCTTTCCCTTTAACAAAAAAGTGCCATGGAATTTTAAATCTCTAGATTGGCAAACACTGCAGTACTATTCTTGCCAATGAGCTTACTGTCATAAGCATTTGGAGAGAAAGTCCATTTTAAAAGAATATTCATGAAAACCACTTTCTGAATATGTAATTGGAAAAAAATGTGACAGCAATTGTTAGTCGCACTCACTAATTAGAGAAAGTACAAAAATACCATGTGATTTATGTGTTCCATCAAAACTAAACTGGGATTTCAGATATTGTATATTCACAATGAATTTTGCTTGTGTTCAGTATACAGACCATGCTTCAATTGCAGAAATCACTCACTGATCATCAGGATGGAACAGATGCAAGAAAATTGTGATCTTCTTGATAAGAAACAGCATTAAAAAAAAAAAAAAAAAAAAAAAAGGCACTGGATCAATTACTCACTGCAAATTACTCACTTGGCTGCCATGATCATTATAACCCCTTCACTTCCTGTTACTCTACACTCCATTATTTCTGCTTACCCCTATGGAGCCTGCCCTTTTACCTTTCTGACACTCCCTCCTCTTCTAGCTGTCAAACAGACTATTTCAATCCCTCTTAAAAGGAGTCCTTATTTTTCCTTTGTGTGCTGCCTGTATCCTGCCATCCCTATCTCTCCCCCTTGCAGCTCCATCAGAGTAGTGGCTTTCATGCCTAAAATGGTGGGGGAAATGCTGGTTTAAAGACCATCTGGCTTCTATTCACAGGGACACTATTGAAAACCAAACTGGTTTCTTAAAGCTCCTACTGAAGTGTAGAAAGTGTTCTTTTTCCCCCTCTGCTTTAAAGCAGAGGGATTTTTTTATATTTTTTTCCCAAAGTCTTCAGATTGGTTCTTGAAACTGCTGCTGTCATGCAGGAGCCCTGTATGGCTTCCATAATGAATAGTACAAAAAAATTTTAACGAATCCTTCCTTTATCAGCAGAGCTCAGCACAAGAAGGGTTTATGCATGGTGAATTTGATATAGAGGATGTAAAAGTACTGACTTATGGGATAGTTGTTAATTGTTGGGGCTTATTAATGATATTTCTTCAATTTACCATTCATCTGTCAAGGGTGTCTGTCAGTCTTGTACAAAGAATCTAAATATTATCCCCTCTGTCACTATGAAGTGTGGCAGTATCATTCTTTCTGTTTAACCTTTAATCAACAAATTCAAGTGACTTGGCCAAAGCTGGTCAGGAAGGAAATCTATGATCAAAGAAAAAAAAAAAAAAAAAAAACAAAAAAAAAACAAAAAAAAAAAAAACCACAAAACAAAACAAAAAAAACCTTGCAATCTGTGCCAGCACTTTAACCATCACATGCCTTGTCTTCACAAAACACAGAAGAGCTTACCATACTGCAGTACTCTAGCTTTCATAACATCTCAAGCTGCTTCAAGCTCTAAGGCATAAATTTGCTTTTTTTAATAATTCCTGTCACCAGAGATGAGGCAGAGGCAAAGACCATTTAAAATGTTTGTGATGAACCCTGAAAAATATGTTGAGTTTTGACAGCAGTAGTGGAACATTGAGTTCCACCTCCAAACCAAATGGGGTCCTTTGGTGTGCACCTAGTTTACAACAGGACAATCAGCAGCCTCATCTCAGGAACAAGATCTTATGTGATGATAGTCAGAATAGCTTATGCAGGGAATGCAACCAAAGGAATCTTCCATTTTTTCTTGACCCAGATCAACTCAGGACATATTGAAGGTATTTAATCCAGATACTGACTGGATATACTTTGTGGTACTGGGATTACATAACCAGCTACCTCCAAGGGAGTGATGCATTTCACTCTGAAGAGACAAGATGCAATATGCTCTGTTGGAATAAAACAGTGAGCTAACAAAATTCGGAGATAAATGTGGCAGTGATTTAACAAAATTCAACAGCAAGGTACACTGGATTATTTGCTGTATAGGAAACAGGGTCACACAGAACTGTCAGGAAGACGCTGCCATTGAGCCATAAAGTTCAGAAAAAAATCTTCTCAAAGAAGACTCTAGGTGCACCTGTATCCACTTCAAATCCCAGACTTGGTAAAAAGTTTACTTCTAAGAGTTTATATATGCTTAGTCAACTCTTTATAGTCCTCACCTGAGATTTCAAAGTATAGCATTGTTGCTGTGTATTATTTGTTTTCATATTGCATTTTGGTTTTGTAATAAATTCTTCTGTACCCCCCCTATTCTCCTGGAAAATGTACTGTCCTGAGGTTTGTCCCTGCCCATCTCCTGCGTTGTTCCCTTCCTGGAATGTAATCCAACCCTGTTCCACTCCCACCTTATCCCTGATTGGACAGTGTCTTCTCCCCGCCTTTAGCCCCTTCCCTGGATATATAAGCGTGTGGTCTGGGCTCTTGGCTTGGGGACTGTGGCATGGGGCTCTCGACCCAGGCTGGTGCAGGACCACAGAAGAAAGACTGAATGAAACCCTAGTTTCACCCTCTGATGAAGTGCAGACCTTCCTTTGCCATCGATGGGGACTTGCTTTCTCTCTGCTAAGGGAAAGGTTCCCGGCCACTCCTGGGTTTTGGGACCCTGAGGAAAAATCCTTCCAACTGTGGTTTGTCTCTCGAGGTAGCCGGAGCAAAAATGTAGCAGGGGCTCTGTGAGGGAGACAGGCCACATAGCATGCCATTAATCACTTACCAAGTATCAGTTTCTACAAGGATTCTCTGCTTCAGGAGTAGCATTGAAAGGTGTCCCTGTTCCAGGGGAGAGCCCATGGCAGGGCAGAGAGCTCAGTGGCTCCCAGGCTGCCCACTATTTATGGAGTAAGATGATGGAATTATGTTTGCACAGCAGCAAGATTTCTGGGTCACTGTCCTGGACAACTTTTTGGCTACCATGTTGCCAGTTCAGTTATCAATCTCACTCCAGTCATTGCAGTCCCCACGGGTGGTTATGATAAAAGGGGTTGGGGGGAGAACACCTTCACACCACTTTAAAGCTTAAAAAGATGGAGTAACTTCTGATTTTTATTTATGCAATCTCCTCAGTTTGGGTGCTCAGAACTGATTCATTTCTGTACAGGAAACAAGTCTGAATATAGACTGTGGAAACTGAAATTGCTGTGATCCTCCATGGAAAGAGTGGGAGTTGAAGTGGGCACTAATATGCTAGCAGCAAAAGAGCATCAAGAACCTTACTTTGGATTTTCCTTTACTTGAAGTTAAGCTCATTATATCTGCCACTTAGTCTGATTTCATTGGCTTCAGATAGAAAAAAATTGGTGCCTGTTTCCTCTAACCTATTCTAACCTGCCAGTACAGGCAAACATGTCTTCCTTCCTGAAAGCAATAGAAGTAATAGGACTTCCAGGATTACTTGCATTAAATAGACATTATGCATATTGTGTAGTTCCTTAATTTTAATAAAAAATGTAAAATACACAAACAAATCACATATGTACTTTTTAGAATTGGATTCAGTAAAGTCTGTGAGAGCATGTCTAGTTTAAATATAAGAGCCACTTTAAAATCATTGTGGGATGGTTGTGTAAAATGGTGGCCTCATACCTTCCAGGGTTTTTTCATCTTTCTGAAAAAAATCTACAGAAATTATTAATTCTGTATCAAGCATTTTGGAGAATCAAGATGTTCTATAATCTTTTGTGATTTCTGTTTTTTGTATAAGAGAATTTCATTGTGAAAGGACCATATTTTCAGACAACTCTAATGCTTTGAAAAGCACTTCTCCACAATTTTTTTTCCTATTTCCTATTAACCCTGCTGATCCCATAAACAAGGTATTAAAAACCTCCACTGAGGCAAGCTAACTGATTTCAAAGTGAATGGACTCCGCTTCCAAAATGTACCATTAAATTGCAGGCCTTGCTGTCTGAGAAATGCGATAAATATCTAAAGTACTCCACCTAAGATGTCTATTAGGAAAAATATGTTTTGGATAAATACCATAGGAATACCCAGAAAAATCCCTCTGAATCTGTCATGTAGTACAAAGGTAAACACCAAATATAGCATTTTGTAGTGCAAGCTTCAGCCATGAAGCTCCTCCAATACAAGGTGTCGCGGTGCTGTCCTTCGCTCTAACAAGAGCGGCCGCAGGCTAGCTCAGGGCGCGCGCACCGCTTCAGCGTATTGAGGTCGGGGTGGCTAGCCACGCGAGCCACCTCCTCCCTGTGGGGCCTTGCTTCCCCCACGACGGCGACAGGCAGCAGGTGTAGATCACGACGGCGGCAGCTGAAGAAAGGAGACTCCAGAGAGCAGGGTACAACTCGGTTTTATTTGGAGAGGGAGCACGGAGCTCTGCACTCTCAGACCAGCTGCTCAGAGGAGCCCAGAGCACAGGCGTGCAGCAGCTTATAAAGGGAGGTGGGGAAAGGGGTGGCGACAACCGGTCAGCCAATTACAAAACAGCAGGGTGTAACCGGGGGTGTAAACCTTTCAACTGGGAACCAACCACAAAACGCGGGGAGGGGAATTCCAGAGCCCCGGCCTATCACTCGACGCCCTCCCTGGATCTTTCCAGAAGCCAGGGAAGGGTCTGGGAGTGATAGACAGGGCGCCCAAGGGGAGGGAAATAGGATTGACATGCTTGGAACAAGGGGGAAGGGATGATTGACAAATAACGGACTTAGGGTACTGAGGAGTAAACAGGTCTAAAAATAGGGGGTTACAGAGAACGAATCATTACATAATAAAGGGTACAAATTCGTACAAAACGAATAAATAAACAACACACCACCACATCTCCCCCTTTTTTTGTTTTTTAAGATGAATGGAACTGGAACGGAGGAGTGAGATATTCTGACTGTGGATATGTCTCTGCAAACCACTCGTGTTGGGTAGGGTACCCCAGTCCATGGTCTTCTTCGTCAGGGTTCCGTCCTTCTTCTTCTTCTGGGGCATCTCCCAACATCTCCTCCAATTCCAGCTCCTCTTCCTCTTGATCTTCTAGGGTGATGGCGAGGTGATTGATGGAGGGGGAGTGTGTGGTGGCAACCAAATTAAACAACATTTTCTTTAAAACACCGAACGCAAGGATAATTAATAAAAGGATAAACAGACATAATAATACGGTTTTGACGACTGATGCGACCCAGCCGGAAATTCCCCAGTTTGCATGACTCCGAGGAGGAGGTGGAAGTTCCTCGGAGCCGGGGATCCGGTCTGGGAGATCGCCATCCGAACTGAAAAATACTAAACATAAAGGTTACAAAAAGGTGGGGAACAGTAGGGTGAGGGGTGACTCCGCCCGATGGTGATGTCATTCTTTTCTTTTCCGCCTCCACGCTGCTGATGTTACCTGCGGACTGTTGACCTTGTTGGACCCTGAGCCCTTAGGGACGTAGGGCCTTACCCACTTAGATGGTATCCATTTCGGCCCCGTGGGGGTGGACACGCAAGCGTACCCACGTCCCCACGTGACCAAGTCGTGTGGCCCTTCCGTCCTTCCAGACTCAGGATCCCTGACCATGACCGGTGGCTTTTCCTTGATGGTATACAGAGAGCTCGCCCCGAAGTGCCTGATTATTGGCGGATTTAGACCTTCGAAAGAGCAGTTGAGAAAGTTAATTGTAAACAATGCCCTGGCCAGTCTGACCGCTGGTGTTTCGGTCTTGAGGACCCTCTGCTGCTGATGGAGAACTTTTTTGATGGTGCCATGGGTCCTCTCCACCATGGCTTGACCTGTGGGGGAGTGGGGGATGCCGGTCTTGTGCTCCACCCCCCATTGCTGCAGGAAGCTGCAGAGCTCCCTGGACTTATACGCCGGGCCGTTATCGGTTTTCAGCTCCTTCGGGATGCCCATGAAAGAGAAGGCATGGATGAGGTGTTTAATGACATCCCCTGCCTTCTCCCCTGTGTGGGCAGAAGCGAACACAGCTCCGGAAAATGTGTCAACCGACACGTGGATATACTTTTGGCGTCCGAATTGCGGGAAATGAGTGACATCTGTCTGCCACACCTCGCAGCTCCTCAGCCCTCGGGGATTTACCCCCGCGTGTAGAGTGGGTACAGCGTGCTGGGAGCAAGACGGACACGCGGCCACAATCGCCTTGGCCTGTTCCCGCGTTAGGTGGAAACGGCGAACGAGGCCAGGCGCATTTTGATGAAAGAGCTGATGGCTGAGTTTTGCCTGCTCAAAGATGTTCGGCAGGGGGGCCATCTCGGCGGGGGCAGCGAGGGCGTCTGCCTTCCTGTTCCCCTCCGCGATGAACCCTGGCAAATCGGTGTGTGACCTCGTGTGCATCACAAAGAACGGTTGCTCTCGGTGGGAGACCAGCTTAACTAATTTCGAGAGCAACTCATACAGTGCTATGTTAGACACCTCCTGCAGTACGGCTTGGTCTGCTCTGGACACCACCCCCGCTACATAAGCGGAGTCTGTAACCAAATTGAAAGGTTCGGGAAACCTCTCAAAAGCCTTAACGACTGCGGCCAACTCAGCAACCTGAGGTGATCCTTCTACCTCAGCGATATCTGACTCCCACTGCTGAGTCTGAGGGTCCTTCCAAGTCATAACTGACTTGTGGGACCTTCCGGACGCGTCCGTGAAAACGGTCAAGGCTTTGAGTGGCCTCCTGCTTCGAACCTCTTTCAGTGACAAGGCAAATTGAACTTCCTGATTAAAAATTTTGTGGGCAGGCCGATGAATTGAAATTTGCCCAGCAAAGGAGTCCAAAGCAAACTGCAGTGCTTCGTTCTCTTGAAGCAGGTGTTCTAACATAGCTTTTGAAATTTGGCCCGATCTTAAACCAATTGGGATGTGAATACAATCGAAGTCACAACCGGCCAATTCCCTGATTCGGAGCCTTGCCTTCCGAATCAGCTCAGCCACCAGTTCCTGTGGCCGGGTCATCCTCTTGGACCTTTGATGACTCAGGAAGACCCACTCTATGATGGAGAGTGGATCATTCCCTTCTCGGTCCTTCTTCGGGATGTCTTTCCACTGAAAGATCATCCCGTGGAGGTGTGGCAGTTTTCCCATGACAATAAATTTGAAAGGCAGCTCGGGGTCGAATCGGTGAGCCTGCCTTGAGGACATGGAGTCCTGAATTTTTTCCAGAGCTCTTTCCGCTTCTGGGGTAAGTGCCCTAGGAGAACTGAGCTCCTCTCCCCCTTTCAATAAATTGAAAAGGGGGGCTAGGTCTTCGGTGGTCAAGCCTAGCCAAGGCCTTACCCAATTCAAAGCCCCACACAGTTGATGAACATCCGCGAGGGAACTTACCTTTGTTTTAATGGCCAATTTTTGCGGTACAATGGACCGCCTCCCGATCTCCAGCCCGAGGTACTTCCAGGGTGGCATCCTCTGAACTTTCTCGTCTTGCAGCTCGAAACCTGCAGCAACCAATGCATTGATTGTCAGGTCAAGCGCATGTGAGAGCATGTCGTCATTCGGGGCGCACACCAGGACATCATCCATATAATGATGGATGATGGCCTGTCCCGCGGCTGCGCGGACAGGGGACAGCAAGGAGGCCACGTACCACTGGCAGATAACAGGGCTGTTCTTCATCCCCTGAGGGAGTACCCGCCAGTGGTAGCGCTTCCTTGGGGCTTCTCGGTTGATGGTGGGAACCGAGAAAGCAAAACGTGGGGCATCGTCAGGGTGGAGAGGAATTTGAAAAAAACAGTCCTTAATATCAATAATCGCCAATTGCCAATTTTGTGGGAGCATGGTTGGGGAAGGCATACCCGGTTGTAGGGATCCCATGTCTTCGATAACATTATTAATTTGGCGGAGGTCCTGGAGGAGGCGCCACTTGTCCTTCCCCGGCTTTTGAATTACAAAAACCGGGGAATTCCAAGGGCTGTCGGTCTCTACAATGTGACCTTTTTTTAATTGCTCCTCCACGAGCTCCTCGAGCGCTTTTAATTTTTGTTTCGAAAGCGGCCATTGCTCCACCCAAACCGGATCGTTAGTTAGCCAATTTAGTTTTTTGGTGGGACGCTCTTCAATGGTCGCCGTGGAAATGTCCACTGAGGGGTCGGGTATGTCAATTTTGACCCCCCATTGTGCCATGAGATCCCTGCCAAGCAAAGGCTCCTTGTAATTTAAAACAAAAGGGCGGATATTGGCCAATTGCCCTTTTGGCCCCTTAATTTGCACCACGCTCTTTGATTGTCGGGCCAATTGAAGCCCTCCGACACCCTGGACGTGTCCAGCCACGTCCTGCAAAGCCCAATGTGACGGCCAATCTTCAGCTGGTACGACCGTCACATCTGCCCCCGTGTCCAAAAGACCAGTGATGTTAAGTGTTTCCCCACCCACCGTGAACTCGCAGGCTACCCGGGGCCTCTCCTCTGTGATGGCTTGCACTGGGCAAGCCACCGGAACTGTAGCTGTATCATTTGGCCCACGGGTAGCGATGACTTGCGCGACTATTTGTCCCTTTGGAAGAAAAGTTGGCGGGTGGGTACAACGCAGCCAGAGAACGAGACTCTCAGGGTCGTTGGTCAAAATCCCTGGGAGAATCTCGATCTCCTGCGGGGTGTACTTACAATCCCCGATGACGACAAGCTCCTTCCCCTCGACTGGCCAGGTACCTTGCTCTTTGATGTTTATCGACAGGAAGGTCCAATCCGCGTTGGTCACATAGATGGCTTCGGTGAGCTCTAGTCGGTAAGGTTCGCCCCTTGAGGATGTAACTAAAATGGGCTTAGATAGGTCATGGTCAGTGATTGTCTTTTGCTGTGGTAGGTCAAGTCCGGTGTAGTTTTTGTCTCTTTCGGTAAAAGGCAGCGTATCATCGGCGCTCATCGTTACATCTCCCTCTCCCACTGCTTGGTCCGCCCTATTTTTATCATCGCGCCGGGCGGACCTGCGCTCCTCCCTTAGTTTAACCGGCGGGAGGTGTTACCCGCCGTTCCCGCTCCTCCCTCTCCCCCGCCTCCCCCTTTTTTGTTTTTTAGCGCTTCTATAGAGTCCCTCAATGGGCAGGTGTTAGCCCAATGCCCCGGTTCCCTGCAAATGATGCAGCGGTTCCTCTGGGGAACATACGGCCGCCTATTCTGGTCTCTGTTGGAATTGGGATGAGTGCCGGCGAGGGTTGCAACCCGCGGTGGTCGGGGCTTCTCATCACTGCCACTCCCTAGCATTAATGGGACCTTGGCTTGGCAGACCCGGAGCATGTCCTGCACGGTTGGAGGAGGGTCAAGGGGCAAACTGAGTATGGCCGTGCGGCACATACTGTTAGCGTTAGCTAAAACCATTTCCCTAAGAATCCCCCTCCTCACAACGACATCTGCTACTTGGACCTCAATTGCCCGGGTTAGCCGCTCCACGAATCTGGTAAAAGGTTCTTTCTGTCCCTGTGTGATCTTATAGTAAGGAGTGACAGGACCATCCGGCATCATCCCGAAAAAGGCTGTCACCGCATGTTCCCTGACGGTGTGGAGGGCTTTTATAGGGATAGCCGACGTTTGGTCGGCTGGGTCCACCCACCTTCCCTCACCCATGAGATGTTCTAGGGTGAGGGCATCCCCATTATCATCGACCGTAGTCTCCGGGTCGATGAGGAGACCTGGCAAGGCATCCCTAAGCAGTTGCTTCCACGCTGCCTCCCACAGTTGGAACTCAGTGGAATCCATTAGGCAGGAGAACAACTGCTTAAGGTCCGCTGGGATAACAACAGCGGCCTCAAGGTTAGAGCAGAGCAGACCCCTAAAATAGGGGCTGTCCCGCCCATATTCCTTGTGGGCCTTACACAGGTCCCGGATGGTCGCTTGGGAAAATGGGTGGTGGACCGCTCTAACTTGGTGCCCTCCACGAGAGGCCTTATAGACAACCGGGGCTAAAGAGGGAACGGGGGAAGGCTGCCGAGGCTCAGATGTAACAGGCCTCGGCCCCACCCCCTCCGGTCCCGGACCGTGGGAACCGGACGGAGGGGCGTGGGAACCGGAAGTCCGGGGGGTGGACCTTCCGGGTGGGGGAGTGGCCTGGGAAGCTGATGACATCATGTGGGCGTTCCCAGGGGAGGAGTAGTCGGGAGGAGCTGAGGGTGGAGTTTTTGGAGAGGGCGGAGGCATGGGCGGAGCCCTTTTAGGGAGGGGTGGGGTCTGGGAAAGGAAGGGGTTGGACGGATCAGGGGCGGGAAGAAAGGGGTTTAGGGAAGAAGAAAGGGGGGATGGGGAGAACCGAGCCATGCGATCTCCGCCATCTTGGGGATACAGGGTAGGGGAGCCATTTTGGGCTGGTAGGGAGTCAGGGATATTAAATTTAACTCGGGGTTTATCAACTGGGGAAAATGGGGACGGGTGGAAGTCTTGAGCCGCCTGGCCAGGGCTGCCCAAGACACCCCGAGTAGTCCGGCCAGGACTACCCGGGCGGGGGGATCGGGGAGTCCTGAGGGAGCCTGAGCCAGCAGGCACAAGTCCTGCTGCTCCCTTCAGGATTCCCTTCTGGGGACGAGGGGAAGGGTTACGGGGACGGGGAGAACTGGGGGCAGGTCGTTCATGGCTTGGCTGTTTCTGCACTTCCCTATGAATTTTAATGACAGCAGCTAAAAGCTGCGTGGCCAAATTAGAAAATTTTGTAGCCTGTTTGTCCCCGGAAAGAACCAAATTGTGAATTTTGTTGTTTACAGCCTGCCAAAATTTGGGGCTGTAGACCTGTTCCGGGGACGTCTGCGGGAAGTGCAGGAACATCCACCTAACGAACCTTTTGAGCTCGCCTTTCGAAACTTTTAAGTCGGCGAGCCCCACAACTGCATTTAAACTATAATACAATCCTTTCTGGGCGGCAGAGAGCTTTGCACCCATCTCTCTAAACACAAATCCAGCCGCCCACCCTCTAACACCCAGGCGAAATCAGGAGAGAACTTAAAACAAACAGCGGAACCAATCCTCCTAAAACCAGGCAAGAACCCGAAACCTGGGGAGCCGCAACAAAATTAAATTAGTGGCCAAAACCTGCCTTGCCACTTCCCCTTCAACTGAAAATTAACTAACTGAAAAGAACAAAAGAGTGTCCCAGGAGAGTTCCCGCAGGGGAATGGGGTAAACCACCACCCCCTGGGCTGCACAGCCTAGGATTCCCCCACTCCCGGGGAATCCCTCTCCAAAACAGGGTCCCTATGCACCCTTCCCGAAAGTAAGTGCCCCTACGAGCCACTTACCCCCTCCTGGGACGAAAGGAAGCCTGGGGTCGAGGGATCAGCTGCCTGAAGAGGACTCCGGTGGTGCAGCGGAGCTATCCTCTTCTCCCCTGGGAGCGAGGCGGAAAGCCGCTCGACCAGGGGTAGCGGGGCGTCCAGGGATTTCTTCAGCTGCGCCGCACGCAGCTTAAATCCACGCCGCAGGGTCCGCCTCGTCGCCGGGGGGGCCCCACGTTGGGCGCCAGACCGCTGTCGCGGTGCTGTCCTTCGCTCTAACAAGAGCGGCCGCAGGCTAGCTCAGGGCGCGCGCACCGCTTCAGCGTATTGAGGTCGGGGTGGCTAGCCACGCGAGCCACCTCCTCCCTGTGGGGCCTTGCTTCCCCCACGACGGCGACAGGCAGCAGGTGTAGATCACGACGGCGGCAGCTGAAGAAAGGAGACTCCAGAGAGCAGGGTACAACTCGGTTTTATTTGGAGAGGGAGCACGGAGCTCTGCACTCTCAGACCAGCTGCTCAGAGGAGCCCAGAGCACAGGCGTGCAGCAGCTTATAAAGGGAGGTGGGGAAAGGGGTGGCGACAACCGGTCAGCCAATTACAAAACAGCAGGGTGTAACCGGGGGTGTAAACCTTTCAACTGGGAACCAACCACAAAACGCGGGGAGGGGAATTCCAGAGCCCCGGCCTATCACTCGACGCCCTCCCTGGATCTTTCCAGAAGCCAGGGAAGGGTCTGGGAGTGATAGACAGGGCGCCCAAGGGGAGGGAAATAGGATTGACATGCTTGGAACAAGGGGGAAGGGATGATTGACAAATAACGGACTTAGGGTACTGAGGAGTAAACAGGTCTAAAAATAGGGGGTTACAGAGAACGAATCATTACATAATAAAGGGTACAAATTCGTACAAAACGAATAAATAAACAACACACCACCACAACAAGGCACAAGAGAAGCTTCTTTGTTTACCCAGTCCAAAGGCAAAAACATCAGCTATTCAGAGGGCAACATAACAATGTGAAGGAAGGAAGAGATAGAGAGAGAGAAGGAAAGAGTTGGATACAATTCTCTTTGGTCTTCACCTCCTACTGCTCTGCAAATTCAAGAAGAAAAATAATAAAAAAGAAGAACACTTGGTTTTACTGAATATACAGCCAGTAGCGAGCATGCACTCAGTGAGTCAAATATCACACTAACAGGGAAACATTCCTGGCCAACTGTATAAGGAAAGTCTCAACCCATGGAAACAATTTTAGAGAATAAGCTATTTTTTAGTGCCCTAGAAGGCAAAACTTAAGGATTACAGTAAATATCTTTCATCTCCAAATCTACCTTGTTTGTTAAATAGATAGATAGATACCAATATCTCTTTTGCAAAAATCTTCCCTTGACTGCTGTGATCCATGCTCAGGGAGACCGTCACAGCCACAGGTAAGTCAGCTCGCTCCTTATGGGATGACTCTATCTTTTTAACAGTCTGGAAAACAGAGCCACCCAAGGGGTTAAAAGGCTTGCTGAAGGTCACACGAGGTGAAACCAAAAGGGTGGAAGGCTTTCCTCATCCTGTATGTACTACTCAATTCCTGTGTCAGCTGAAGGGATCTTTGGGGAAATGGAAGCATCTAGGGATGAATATGTCAATGACAGCAAGAGGACGGGATGTTTTCATCACCTCTCTAATCCCTAGGGAACAGCCACAAGTTTGCACACACAGGAGTACCTGTATTGCTTCTTCATCATTGTTCCGATCATATGAGTCTTAAATCTGCTGAGAGGACAGCTCAAGGCTGATGTATGAAATAGTACTTTAAAAGGCTGCAGATGCAGGATAAAATGTCTGGGTTTTAAGTGCAATATATGTGTGTTCATTCTTCAATTAAATACATTTTTGAAAAGCCCTCTGTTTGCTCTTCTGTTGCCAGCTGATCAGTGTGAGCGTGGTAGGAAATCAGTGTTTTACTGTTAAAAACAGAACAAAACAAAACTAAACTAAACTAAACAAACAAACAAACAAAAAAACACCACAGGTCAGTCCATGACCCACTAGCTTGATTTAGAGAATTATTTTCTTAAAGCACATGTATAGAGAAGAGTGGAGGGGGAAAATGTCTGGACATGTGCTTTTATAAGTTGTCTGATGATGGCAACAGGTGCATTTGTCAGGCCCCAGGGAGCAACTCTATTAGACTCACTTTATTAATTGAGCAGATTGCATGTTTTAGGAGATTTATTCCCTCCTTCTCCCTCAGCCTGCCTGCTCCCTTTTCTTTGATATTCTATGGTTAAAGCAGGGAGGGGAAAATAAACTTCTTTTTGGTTTTATCAAGTTATAATTAAGCATTAAGGGAGTGGAAGAGTCCAACAGTAATGCAGAGAGTGCATAACACTGACAAGGTCAATTATCTCCTGATAATTCTCACAACAGCAAGTATTAGTAGGATGAATAATATTAGTTGAATGTGAGTTTGTAGAGTTTTGATTCCTGTTTCAAAGTTTTCTTTGACATAATGCAGGCAGGATGGTGGATGTAAGAGGGAGGTTGATTTAATGGCCTCCAGCCCTATAGATTTCTTACCAGGCTGAGAATTCCTTGCAGCATTTGCTGCCTGTCAAGATAACCTGGAATTAAGAAAGCAGCAAGCAGGAAAGGGAGGCTGGGGAAAAAAAAAAAAAAATTGTGTAGGATTCTGGATGCTTTCCATGCTAATTGTTGAATGGGCTCCTTCTGTATCACTTTTGATTAAAATACAGTTTCAAATATAGTTTGAGATACCCTGTACTCATGGTTCTTTTAGGGGTTTTGACTCAGCTGATCAAAATCCAATTATCATTTGAGGTACATCATAATAAATCTAGAATAGCTGCAATGTGACCAAATGCCTTAGTGTAGCTCAACAGACCTGTCCTGGCATCCCTCTGAGAATTCCACCTCAGGAATGGTAATAGTTGGGAGCACATAGCTTTTATTTTTGCCAGTTTTATTTAGCTCATGAACCCTTCCTACTATTACTTATATCTTAAACTCCAGGTTATATGTTTGGGAAAAATTATTTGTTTGTTTTCATAGGACATTGCCAAGAGAGGATTCTATTCAGTTTTACCTGGTGATCCTATATAGCAACAAGTATAAATTAAGAGTCTCTTGTGCTTTATTGTGTCCATATTATGATCCCACAGTCACAGAATATTAATACAGCTAATAAGGTCTTCCTTGAACCCATTTTATTCATTTTTTTACAGTGAAGCCCAGTGTGTTTACTACATAATATTGAATTTGAGCTTTTCCTGGAAAAGCCCACGCTTTTTAAATTACCTCAGTTTGTGTTTTCTAGGTAGAATCACAGAGAGTCAAGCCCAACTAACTAGCCAAAAGTCAATAGTTTTTACTCCAGAGAAACTGAATAAATAATACAGATAGTCAGATTGCCCACTGCCACAAGCATCCATTTTTCATGGAAAATTTATGATATAAGTACATAAGACATTGTGAATACACAAAAAAGACCAGTAATCCTGAGTCTCTGGAAGACAACAAAAAAATCTATTTATATCCATAAAATATGCTCACTAGTGGGGGCAAGATTCATAGGGTTTTGTGTGCACAATGCAGCACAAATATTGACTAGTAAAAAGACTGTTTACTGCTGAAGAGATGGGAGACTCATTAGTGGCACAACAGAACCATAGGCTGGCCTCCTCCAGAGGCACAGAAGTTCGTAGCAATGAAAATGACATCTGAGAAGGATGCTGCCATCTGTAAGTTTGAACACTGGAAGGTTTAGGGAGGAAAGCAAAGTATGACATTATTCTGAAACCCTAATGAAAAAGTTCTTATGAAGGAGAAACAAGCACTTGGGAAACAAATGCAATATAATCAGGAAATACTTTTGTTTTCTGATGGACCATGGCAATTAGTGAGGAAGAAAAAATCTTTTATCTTTATGTTTTCACTTTTAAATGCCTCCTTTTTATTTCCCATGGGAATTATAAAATATAAACTTACATTTTGACAATATATCCCTATGATAAACAAAGTGTCCCAATGATTATGTTTGGGTCATTTTCCACCATACTCTAACCCTTGTGAATTGAGAAGTGTGATATGGTGAGTGACAGCAGTCTAGGGACAGAGTATTAAAATTTGAAGCCTCCAAGTCATATTCAATAAAAATATATCAAGGGGGAGAAACCTTTACAAATCACCATCACATTTTACTCTACAATTTTCAAAAGGAAAGAAGCAGGGGTCTCAATCAAAGCATGTTGAAATGTTCCATCAAACACATCTCTTGTAAACGTAGCCTGACAGTGCCTGCTTCCATTTCTGATCTTCTCACTTAAATGGGTAACACATACATAAACAATATTTATTTTATTGTAAATAGAGTGTTGTCTCTGTTCTTTAATATCTCAGCTCTGTGTTTGCATACTTGGAGTCTCCTTTAGCTGCTTATTCAGTATTCTCCCATACACATTTATTAACACTGGAATGGAGGCCTCTGGACAGCTCTTCCATCCCTCTGCATTGTGGCAGGATCAACTTCACAGACTTTTTCCATTGCTAATAATTCAGTTTCACATACTTTCCTGAATATTATTTCCTCATTTACTCAAGCCCTTTCTGATGTTTTATTCCATTGCCTGAACTCTTCCTCTTAGGCTGGTTAAAGATTTTCTTCCTATTCGATATTTAGGTTTGCAGCTTCAGCTGAAGTGTGGTGTGAAATTACTAATGCAATGTCCTTGATGAGAAACAAAGGAAAATCTGTTCCAACTTTTCATCTATCCCTTGCTCTGTGCCCCTTATCACACAGCTGTGAAACAGTGACAGGAGGATGGAGGTGAGATGGGGCTCCCTGGTTGCTCAGGAGATGTCTTCACCAGAGACACTTACATCAAGAAAAGCACTATGATCCCACATATTTCTGACTTCAGATAACTTTTGGCAGCACAGAAACTCTTTGTTTCTTCAGAGAGATCAGACCAATGGTCCCTCTAGTAGTGCCTTTTCCCTCAGGTTACCAGTTCCTACACAAGAAGAGATGGACACGTATCCCAGGGAGACAGCCTCTTTTGGAGAATGTTTGGCCCCTCAGCTGGAGCCTAAGTTTGATTTCTAAGATCTGCTAGGTCACATTTTCAGATCTTTGGCCATTGCTTACTGATGGTTTACCTCCATCTCAAGCACTTATCCTGAGAGCAAAAGCTTTTTGATATGTCTGATGGTATTCTCTGCTTATGATTTATTTTACTTCAGAGGATGTTCTGGGTTTGCTGCCCAAGGAGTGCCTGTCCCAGCAGCAGGAATGCCATCAGCTATGTCTAAGGCTCCTGAATAAGTGTTTCCATACACTCTTCCCCATTGTGGTGTTCAGCTTTACATTTCCATGGAATTTCCTTGTAATTTCAGTGAAGGCAACAAGAGTAAGAAACACTCTTGCAAATATTGGAGAGGAGGCAGGAAGGAGCAGCAGAGGCCCCCCTCCAGCATTCTGTGGAGACTGTCAGTCTGGAACAGATGTCCATACTGCTGTCTGTCAAGAGTATCACTCTGGGGCAGATAGTCATGTGAAGGACCCCACTCCATAGGAGATTGGATATTCCTGATGTTGCCTGGAACCAACAGACAACACTTTCCAAACAATATTAAGATTAGTAAGACAAAAAGCTAATTTTTAATGAAAGGTTTCAAGTGCACAAAATATGGATATGTGCGCGTGTGGTAAAGGAATCCTGCATTTTTTTTTAAAGTTTAATTAATTAACATATCTAGCAGGTACATCCAACAGGAGATCAGTTGCCCTAGTAATCCACCCTTGGGTCAGCCCCTTGGAGTTGTTCCAGAGGATTCTTTTCCTTATTTCTTGAAAGGTGTCTTAAATTCTGCTGAAAAATAAGATGTCTTTGTCAGAAGTTCTCTTCTTAATTATAAGACCAAACAGAATTTCAAGAATTATTTAGTCTATTATTCTAAGATGTGAGAAAAGGCAGGAAAAGTACTAGAAACCATACATTTAAATATGTTACCTATACAACTATCTATTAAAAATCTACAAAGCTACAAATATATGAAAAATCTCAACATTTTTAGGCATCACTGATATGATAGTGATGCTGACTGTACCTCCTGGGCAACTTGGAGGTGGGTAGATGAGTCTGAAGGCTCTGGAAAAGCAGAAGGAAACAAGCTGCCTTAAGGTCTATCTCTTTTGTTTGACACTACCCATATCTATTTTAATTGGCAATAAATTAAGTTCATTTTCCTATCTGGTTTTACCATGACAGTAATTGATAAGTGGATGTTACCCTGGTTTTTCTGAGCTTTCTTATTAGCCTTCTTGAAATTCATAATGGAGTCAGATCTTTTGGTTACTGTACAATATTAGGAGCAGTTTTCTACCTTGCCCATAAATGTAACATAAACAAACCCTTTGTTTCTCATTCTTTGTCCTTTGTTTGCATATTTCTAACCTGAAAAACAACTGTAACTGACAGTGGGTCTGGCCACTGAGGATGAGGGGTGGAAACCCAAAAAGCCAATTTTCTACCAGATCCACAAATGTATAAAAAAGTAAAGAATAAACAAAGAGGGGCTTCCTTCTCTCTCCGCTCTCTCAGGAGGAGCTGGAAGAACCTCTGCTTGCGAATGAATTCTGTCTGCGCGTGATTGCTTTGTGTGTCTCAGCGACAAGTGATCTCCCTGTCTTAATCTCAACCCATAAGCATTCTTGCTTCTGTTTTGTTTCTCCTTTCTGCCCCTGTACTTCTGATGAGTAGCAGGGAGTGAGCCTCTCTGTGGGAGTTTGCCTCCTAGACAAGGTGAATCCATGGCAAGAAAAACAAAAAGCCAGAAATCTGACTGATAGGATTTTCAGCTGTAAAGTCTTCCTGGAGTTTTTGGTTTGGTTTGGTTTGTTTTGGTTTGGTTTGGTTTGGTTTGTGGATGGGGTTTTTGTTTGTTTGTTTTTTGTTTTTGTTTTTGTTTTGTAGGCTATGAACAAATAATTTAAGTCATTACACAGAAGTTAAACTGGAGCATAATCTGATCAGCTCTGTACACCCATTTTAACCTGTTAATTCATTCCTCATTGGTTTAGTATCTGGTTCTATGAATATTTCTCTTAATAACTTTACACACATGAATAGATCCATTAATCACAACTAAGGAGACTGGAAGGCTCTCAGATGTTTGCAAGGGAGGGTTGTTTGCCTGTAGAACTCAGTTTCGCACAGATTTTCTGGGTAATATCCTTTGTGACATGAACTAAAAGGCATAAAAGATCAGGAAGGTGGGCAGGTGAAATGGCACCTGAATGTCTTTAAAAATGCAAACCTAAGTCATTTATACTGGCAAACTCTGCCAGGTTAAAGAGTGTGGTAGGCTAGGATTTCTAAGGTGGCTCCTAATTCAGTGCTTAGAGAAGACTGAGATGTTTGAAATGAAAATGGGATCTAAATCTAAACTTAAGCAGAGGTATTGTCTTGGGAATTCGGCAACTAGATATTTGACAATAAAACAAATCTAAATATTTTGCACTGCACTGATATTTGACAGTAAAACAAATCTTTGTATTTTTGCATCCATTCACCATGGTGTAGGTGGCCTGTCTCTTTGGGACTCCATGATTTATTTATGCTCAGATGTCATCTGGTGTCATCTCTCTCTCTTCAGCTCAGACTGTGCTGAGCAAAATTAATCAGAGGACTGCAGTTATCCTGACCTATTTGCACTTGACCTGTGAACACACAGAGGAGGTGAAAAACCACAGTAAATGTAGGTTGCTGCAGGCCTTGCTGTAAAAAGAGCAGTATGTGAATTCTCCATTCAAACTGGAATTGTCCATGTTTGCCTACCATGACAAACTGCATTTCAATATTTACCCCATGATCTAAACCCTTCTGCCATCTAATCCAATATACTACAAGCAACAGCCTGAAATAATGCAGACCGAGGACGTGCACAAGTTAGTACTCTCCCAATATTGCCTGTTTGCATTCATTGCAGAGTCTTAACACCTAGAGTGTTTACATCTTTGTCTATCCTTCAGAAAGGACTTCCATTAATTTGCCTAATCATCTCTCAAAACTGCTTGATGCAGTTAGCATCCACAGGTTACTGTGGCAACAAGTTGCACAATTAATTCTCCTTCATGTCAAAAGTCCTTTCCTTCATTTGCTTTTAGAACTTCACATCTGATAATTCTTTTTGACTACCTATAATTTTGCATCATGGGATGAAATAAATACTCATTTGTTATTATTCTTCACAATTTAGAGAACTCTCTCAATCTTTTCAGACTTATTTTTGTCTTCTTTTTAATGTCTTCTTGTACAGATAAACTTATATGTTCAATCTTGCCTGCATATTTCTATTGGTTGTTTTATCCTTTCTGAAAAGCAGAAGGACAAGAAAGAAAGTACTCCATGTCTGATATGGATGTTCAGTATAGGAAAATGAGGATTTTGTTGTTGTCTTTATTTATTTCTCATCAGTTGCTGATGTACTGTTACAAAAATACCAGCTTAAGTGTCATTGTAGATGCACTTATGCCAGCATAAACTGCTTTGTGATACATGGCAAGGGAACAAACCTTACTGGGATCAAGGAAAAACATTTTTAAAAGTCAAAGTGCACTCACTATTAAGGGCTGAAAAGTATCAGTGTGAACAATAATAACAATGATTCCTCTCTGCCTGAAATAAATTGTACCAATAGTTTTGTGCTTAGAGTCTGTGCTCATACCAGCCATAGAGCAGAGCCACCCAGAAAAATGTTTTAGTGTATACTTGAGTTTGACCTGTGAATATTTCTACAGGTTCTCCTTCCATTTTGCTGGGAGCACTCATCTGCTTTTCATCACACATGCTTTTTTGGGTCAGGGCCCAAAGTATTTGAACAAATATTTATCAGATATTTCACAGGGTTTTTTTGTTTGTTTGGGTTTTGTTTGTTTGTTTGTTTGTTTTGGGGGGGGGTTTCCAGCTCTGCTGGGAGCTAGATTTGTTACACCCCTTCATGTTCTTATATCAGGGGTGAAAATGATCCTTTTCTCTTACACTTTGAAAAAGAACTGATTTATCTGATTGGAACCAGGAGCCTGAATTTTAAGCACATTAGCAACTCAGTTCTGTGTCTGGTCTGTGCACACTGTAAGGAGATTGGTATTCGAGTAATGCAAAGCTTTTCGTCCTTGTGGCTTACTACACACATGTAATCCCTAACAGAATGGATTACTTTTACAAACTGGAGTCCCTAAATAAGGCAGTGAGTAGTATTTATGGCTGTCTACATGGACTTTGCCATTTTGAGCCAGGACTTGTAATTAGGCTTGGTGTAATACCAGACCTTGTCTATCTGCAACTAATCTGTTACCTCCCCAAAATTAATTTCATTGAAAATCCCGTCTCTTCTTCCATCAGGATATTTTTGTCAATGGAGGGATGCCCTGAACTTGTGACTCTTCCACAGTCCACATGGGTTAAGAGCTAGTGGCCAAGTCAGACTCAACATGCATTGCAAGCAGGTTCTGCCATGCCTACAAGCATGGGGTTGAATCTGAGATTTCTCCATCATCGTTTCCTAAATATGGAATCAGACCTACACCTAAAACTAGGCTGGCATAACATGAGTGCAAAGTGGTTTTTTAATACACCTTGCACTTCATTTAGCATTTCAAATATATTGGAGAAAGTAGCATGGATTAGTTACTTTTACCTTCTGTGGGAAGCTCTGGATGCATTTGAAATGTACCCGACTCTTGGACAATTACAGGAAAGAGTATGTGCTTATACAGACTGAAGTTGATTTTTGGCACCCTGAGACTCATGTGGAGTGAACCCTGTCTACCTGTCCAAAGTATAATAAAAGTAATAGACTTATGTCTTCCATGACTTATTAATGGTTAGGACTGCATATATAGGTTATCCCCAACTGCCAAGCATACAGTTTGTATTTTAGCTCTGATCTGCTGATTTTATTTCACTTGGTCAATCATTTACTTGCCTTTAATATGCTTTTTTAATATCTCTCCGTAGAAGATCGTAATCTTAGGAGGTCCTAGGAGATCCTAAATCCTCCATAGGAGATTTTATTCTCTCTGAAGGGAGAGATATTGATATTGGTGTTGAATGACCTAGCTAGCCATTCCTTGTGATACCCACCATTCCACTGGGGTGATACTTTTAAAGGCTCTCAAGTTTTACTGAAGTTTTCTCATTGTTTAGTGATATAAACAGGGTTTTGCTCTTTTTACTGTTTAAGTGTTTTGTTGAAAATGGGTTTCATTTGAACACAACATATTTTGCTGAATTCAATGTTCCCATTACTTTACAGTCATCATTGACTTGTATTTTTTGCTCATAACTCATAACTGGTAAATGCTAAATGCTCTCCAGCCAGTTTCCATGGATGTATTCACACAAGTCCTCTTATTCTACTTATCTTATTTAGCTAGCAGTAATTTGCAATGCTTTATTTATTTATTTATTTATTTATTTATTTATTTATTTATTTATTTGCTGTTATTATTTCCCATCAAACCCTAACAGATTTTACACTTGTGCTGTTGCTGGGTTATTAGGAGACATCCGTGAACCCTTGTTCCAGTAGAAAAGTTTACCACATTGTTGACAAAAGCTGGAAATAAGTGTTGCTAGGATTCAGCGCAGTGAAATGGAGTAACAAGTCTGGGGGATTTAAAAACAGCGGCCTTAAGACATAGCCCCAGGATTTTAGCCAGCTTGATTAGTTTTTGAACAATGATGTCACGGTGGCCGCACTGAACTAAAAGATTTTTTTCTTTTTTTAATCTAATGTCTCATATCCTGATTTTCAAACTGAGAAGTTTCAAAATATTACCTTACAAGTAGAATTACTCATTTGGAGCTGAAGTGTGATAGCCAAGGAGCTTTTCTTCATCCTCCCTCTTTATAGAAATCACCTGGTTTACCTCCCAGTTACCTTTCCCTTTGCTTAAATTTAAAGTGTAATTTACTTTTCCCTCAAAAAGCACTGCTTTTCTTCTCTGTTTGATTTCCTGTAAGACTCTGGGGGGGTGGGGGGGGTGGGGGGGGGGGGTGGAATGTACTATAAAGAGATGAGCCTTTTTCTTTTTTGGGGGATGTATTTTCTTTGGGGGGCGAGGATGTTGATGGGTTGTTTTGGTAGGTTTTTTTTGGGGTTTTTTTTTTTTTTGGTTTGGTTTGGTTTGGGTTTGGGTTTTTTGGGGGGTGGGGTTTTGTTTTGTTGTTTTTTTTTTTGGGAGGTGTTTGTGTTGCTTTGGGTTTTTGTTTTAATTATTTTTATTTTATTTTGTTTTGGTTTTGTTTTAAACCACACGATGTAATGATGATGAGGCTGGAATATGGTGACAAGTCTTGTAGGACTTGTCCTACATATGAGAGTTTGCAATTGCTGATTTCCAGGTTCAGGAAAAAAAACTTGGTAGATGATGGATGGATGGATGGATGGGTGGATGGATGGATGGATGGATGGATGGATGGGTGGATGGATGGACAGACAGATAGCCAAGACTTAAACATCAAAAGAAGAAATTAATTTGAGAAACCTACAAGTAATAGCAATACATAGCTGTTGACTTCATGACTTTCATGACAAAACAAAGTGAGGAAGGCAATTGGAGCAAGTCAAAAAAGGAAGGCGTCTTCTCTTTGAAAACTGTTATTTTCAACAGAATTTAATGGTTGTGGCACTGATTGAGCTGACAGCTCAAAAAAAAAAAAAAGAAATCTTAATGTAAACCTGAGAATTCACTTACATTACAGAACTGCCAGAGGGACAAACCACAAAAAGGTTGTCTCCCAACCCACCAGTTACAAACCAGTTTCAATCTGTAATGTAGACAGTAACTTCACTAGGATTGAACTGAGGCATTGCTACAAACTAGACCTGGCCAAGTTTCAGCTCAGTAACAGTGCATGGTTATTGTTGTATTTATCATCTTGAGCTTCTGTGACAGAGGACTTGGTTGCATAGAACTTGTGGCCGCAGCAATTTTGATGGTCACGGAATCACTCAAATATGAATTATCTTCAGGCTTCTGGAATCTTTGCCTCAAATTTTAAAATGCAAGTTTTAGAAAGGAAAATATTGTACACATGTTTGTGTGTTATATATTGGCATATTTCAGTGCCCTGCTGGACCATTCCAATTTGTACAAAGGGAAATTTTTCCAGCTTTAAATGCTATTCATATTCAGAGCTCTTTTTTTTGTTGTTGTTGTTTTGTTTTGGTTTGGTTTTGATTTTTTTGTTTTGTTTTGCTTTTTGTTTTTCAACTCACAGAAACAAAAGGCAAAATTATGTGCAGTATATTTATCATTCCCTGGTTGTGTCTTCACAGCGTACCTGATATGCACTGGTAGCTACCAACAAAGAGCTGAAGCCAGAGCTCAGCCTCTTAGGAACCATTTTCTTCATACATAAAGCCAAAACCTGATTATTTTGTATCAGTCATCACTTATTCTTTGAAATCTTATCTTGAAAACTTATTCTTTGAAAAGGTTTTGTGTTTATTTTCTGGCTTCAGAGAAGATGAAATTTCTTCTGAGAATTTTAGTTGATTTTTGGAAATGAAGTTTGACATCAAACTTCCCATTGTGCATCTTTTTCTACTGGAGTCATGACATCTCACTTTTAGAATAGATCTTGAATAGGGTTCAGTTATTAAATATGAACTTTTACTTTTTACATATGTAAATTTTTACATTTTCTGGAACAACTATTATTTCTACCTGGAAATTAAATACCTAGAAAATTATGCTGAAAATATTCTGTTTTGGAGTTACTGATTCTGATGGCAATAATAAGAATGGTCTTTGATGCATCTATACCTTGTAATTTTCATTAGTCAGATGAAAGATGAAAGATCAGACTGTAATATCAGTTACGTCAGTGAAGCTTCATTATTTTCCTCTTATGTGACACTTCTCAGAAGGCAAAAAAAATTCCTAACATCTGATTTTCTTTCTTACCTTTTCCTAAAGATTGGCTGAAGTTCCATAACCATCTGGGCTCCCCTGCTTGTGACATATTTGTTCTCTTCATGGAAAGAGATTTAGATTTTATGTAAGTTAGCTCTGTAGGGGGAAGTCCTGCTACTTGGTAGAAAAGGGCCTGAGTCCTCAAAAAATTAAACATCATACTGCGTCTGTAATGTAGCTTGCTGAATTACAAATTGGGAAGCTGGCACTTCTCTCATTTTATTCATCCTAATTACAATTGTCCTGTCAATGAGATGCCAGCCTGACTAAGAGCAAATCAGGTAGTGGCTCCCCAGGGTCTTCTTTGTAACAAGAAGGCTGTCTCTAGTGGCTTCAAAATGACAATTTCCTCTCTTTTACATCAAAGTAGAGTATTTTCCCTGGACAGTTTCACATTTGAAGTTTTTTTTTTTTTTTTTTTTTTTTTTGCTAGCTTATCTTTGCTGGTTTTCAGTTGCTTGATTAGTATCTCAGTCACCTAAGAAATTAGACTAAAGTTTATGCCTTGGTGGAAAAGAGAAAAAGAAAAAGAAAAAGAAAAAGAAAAAGAAAAAGAAAAAGAAAAAGAAAAAGAAAAAGAAAAAGAAAAAGAAAAAGAAAAAATAGAGAAAGAAAAAGAAAAAAAGGAAAAAGGAAAAAGAAAAAACTAATGAAAATTATCTTTCCAGTAGGGAAGGAGTTGAAGGTACATGAGTTATGAAGCTCTGATTTGAAGTTTTGCTGCCTGAAACTGTATCTCATCTGAAGGCATGTCTAGCTTCTGGTTTAGGAAATATATAGTTGCTTTCCTTCAGAAATTTTAAAGGGAAAATAATTGGTACTCCTGTTTGAAAAACTGTCCATCTCTTTTTTTGATAAGCAACTTCAAATAATAAGTCATAAACTGCAATGAAATAGCAAGCAAGGTACATTGATTACAATGTAGGCATGTCACCATGGATGCAGTTGCACGATAGAGAACCTAAGACTTCAAGCTGCTGGTTATGTTCTTTCTACTTGGCCATTCAAACACAAAGATAATATATCCACACCAGCTGGAGAGACACTTCTGTACAAATACCACAATCGTTTAACACTGTGTGTGTGAAAACCAGAAGTCAGCCTAGATCCGTGGAGCACAAGCCTTATTCATACTGAAACTCATGGTTAAGTCTCATTGAACTGCCTGATTTGTCTGTCTTCCCTGTTCCTGACACAGCTGCCACCCTAGTTAGTAGACACCAGGTACAAGGATTAGCACAGCATAAGTGTTGTCAAAAGAGACAGCAAGTGGTCCTCTCTTCTATGAATCTCTGGCATGCCTGTGTTACTCACAGCTGTCTTTGTTGCTTCCCTTTCTCCCACATAATGCAGCCAGGAGAGGAGGATACAAGCAAACACTTTATCTTAAGGTCCCTTGCACAAGCATAACACAGGAAGCCTTGTTGAAACAATTCCACAGCAATGAGAAGAACATCCCCCCCACCCCCCCGCCTTTGCTCTAATTGTTACCAGTTTGGGTTTGCATTCAGAATCACAATGTTGTTGATGTTTTCGTACATTTCCCCATCCAAAATATTTACAGACATAAGTCTGGAAGAAGTCTGTGCAAGTCTCATCCTAAAGAGAAAGATGGAATAATTTGCATTGTCCAGTTGCACTTGATCAAATGATTACTGTCTTTCCATCTGGTTGTAAAACGTTCTCACCTTTCACTAAGTCATCTAAATTTCTGCTGTTCCAGTCAAACTGGAATTTATTACTGCCCACTTACCCTGATTTACTTCTGAAATTATTTGCATGGCTTCTGTCAATGTTATTTGCATATTTTTATTATGAATAGTGCTTATATGGAGGCAGATTTTATTTATGGTATTTGGCATGCTGTGCCCAGTTATTTAGTTTTCATTTCTGATTTGCACAAAGGGAATGGGAGAAGTGGTAATTCTTTTTCTCTTGATGCAGAATATGTGCAGGACCAATATCACTTGAGAAATATTAAGCCACTTAAGAAAATATTGTATTTTGTTTTATTTTGGGTTTAGGGTTAAATTCTCAAATGTAAACAATTACATGTCTTGTCAACCCTTTATAGCAAGTCAAAAATATTCTATCCTATATTCAGCTCAGCTCATAACCAATATAGAAACTTTTAAGAGGAAAATGTAATCACAGAAACAAATGCAAGGAAGACAGGAAAACAGCACCAACAGGAAAAACCTTTTCTTTCTGCTTTAGTATCTTTACCCTTACCAAAAAGAAGAGGTATATGTTCTTCAATAGACTATGAAATACTGTTTGATATTCCTTTTGCTTTCTCTCATGTACCTTATTTGTATGTTAAAACACATTTTCACTCCCAGAAAAATGAGGCAATAATTCTTTCCACTCATATTTTTGCAAAATTTTGAATTAACTAATTTTCTGGCTATTTTTCCAGATATTTTTGAGGTAGAGGGGCAAAAGATATCTGTATTTCACTTCTCCTCTCTTCCTTGGAGTCAATTTTTAAGGTTTTGTTGTTTTGGTTGTTTTTGTGGTGTTTGGGTTTTTGGGGTTTTTTTGGGTTTTGTTTTGTTTTTTTTTTTCCTTCTTTTTCCCACTGATCAGAAAACAAGGGTGAAACACCCCTCCCCCCCCCAAAAAAAAAAAACAACAAAAAAACCAACAAACAAACAAACAAACAAAAACAGCAAAAAATGTTGCAATTTCCTGATTCAGAGCTGACCTTCACAGTCCAACTTTTTTGACACAGGAGCTGGTTTTGAGACCAGGGACTTCTGGTTACAGACGTGAAATGATGGAACACAGAGTAGTTACTATTTCACAACTGCTCCTTCCTACAAAGTTTTATCTAAAACACATGAAAGATTATCATCTGAGACCTACACTCACACCAACTCATATCTAGTGGCAGAAACAGTCTGAATTGGCACTTTTAAAAGACTGCCAGTTTTTCATGCAAATGTGGGTAGAATTCACATAATTTAAATGTAACCACCTCAGAGTTTGATCTCTAACAAAAACTACAGTTTGTAAAGAATTGTAATCGAAGGAGAACTATTTCTGGAAAGTAAGTAGTATCATCAGTTATAGAGAAGTATCTTAGTCTGATTGCAAGACTGACTATTCTTAAACAAGCACAGGGAACTACTTATTCCCAGAGGAAAGCTGTAATTAATAGTTCAGACTTAAATTAGGTAAAATAGAGAGTATTCTGTGTAGACTACTGTAATCACTTGATATAAAAATATATATTTACTTCAATAAGCTTAATTTAGGTTGAATTGCAGTAGCACTAATACTACAAAACTTTGTGGAAAATACTAGGCTGTTCCCTGCTATTCAGTCAAAGAATGATCAATTGCTGGAAAACTGTTCTTTGTCCTCTATAAACCAATATCTTGTTGAAGTAAAATATTTTTACATGTTATATGTGGGGCTAGAGTATACACATATTACTTAGCAAACTTGTACCTGGTTCCTTAAATATCAGTATTATGCTGGAAGCAATAAAGTCCCTCTTTTTAGAAATTACCTTTCCCATGGTGTATAGAGAACACTACCATCCTGCAGACCAACATAACATGATCCAGGACGAAGGGCAGTTTTATAGAGGCATTTGTTTTGAGACAGCTTAAGCTTTTTTGTTTTCTCCTGTCCCTATTCTTTGGGGGGGACATTCCTTTATTTGAGCTAGAATTTGGTCTCAGAGAACGGATTCTAGAGAAACCTCCGGAGATGAGTATTTTTAATGAAAGTTTTAGTCAAGCTTTCCCAAGCTTTCCTCCCACTAGAGAAAGTGGTACCTGGTGCCCCACACAGTAAGGCATAGATGAGTCTTGTTCCTCTGACGGGATGTGGTTTTGGCACCTGTCTTCTGGAGACTAAGTGGGGATACTGCCAATGACGTTATTTGACACAAATTGTGCTTCCATGCAGTTCATTTTAGAATGCCACCATAAAAATTCCTCATTCTTGTTAACTGGTTGCTATGTCATTAACTCATTACAGAGTCCCCATAATGTTCCATTATACTGTACTTTCAAGCTTTTGGCTGCTAATTAAGCACAGAACATTCTCAATTGTTACAGGTCTGAAATTAAAGGAAGGAAAACTTACATTATTAATAATGCTGTTAATAATAATAATAATAATAATAATAATAATAATAATAGGATTAATGGACACCCAACTATGTACATAATTAGCCTAATTCCAATGAGAGGATGATAGTGAATGTTTTATCAGTGTCACCAAGCCCCTGTAGTATAATTGCAGGCCTATTTTTTCAATGCCTAGTGTGTGTTATTCATTATATCATGTGAAGAATTGAGCCTCTGTTTAAAAAAAAAAAAAAAAAAAAAAAAGAGGGGGGGAAACAGACAGCTTAAAACTGTCTCAGAAGAATTCTTTATGTTTTGTTTGTTGAGAAAGTTTTAGGTTATTTTCATGGCCTTGTTTCTGTTCTCATTTTTGACCAATAATTATAATGTTAGCTTAACCTCTACTAATTTCATGAACAAAATAAGCTACAATAATAAAAGTACTAGTCTGCAAATTGAAGAGGAAAAAAAGGGCTACTCACTTTCAAAAGTAAAGATTTCTAAAGCAGAGGTGACTATGATATTTCTGGATAATTCATGTTTATGTTAAGCAAGGCTTCCAACCCTCCATCCACTTCTAGGGAATGTGTAGACTCGCACAATGAAGGTTTTGTTATGAAGGTCAGCTATATGTTAAAACAGAATAAAATCCACTCACTCTACTTGTTTGTAATTAAATCTGCATACAACACTTCTTATCTAATTTTTAAAGGTGAAAAAAAACCCCTTATATTCCTACAATATCAATTAATAATACGTACTTAATATTTTTACTTTTTTTTAATATCCCTGTTCCATTAAGACCTCATATAATCAAGCTAGAGTAAATTTCGATCAGTAACTGACTGCACGTCACCAGACACAACTGTTGAAGCCTAGGCATCTCCTTATTTTTCCTTTTTTGACAACTTGCAAAAATACAAGGTATTTTTCTAGAGAATACTTTTTTTAAAAAGAGTGAATATTTCTAAATTTAAGACTGAGAAAAATATCCCTAAGCATTAAAAAATTGCAAGAGGTTTTTACATTCTGCAATATTGACAAAGCAATAATTTGAATCTAGATGAGTTAACAACATAAAGAACCTTGTCTCTCTAGTTCTGTGTGGTTGCTTTTTTCTTTTTATTTTGACAAAAATGTAAATTAAGGCTAACAAAATCTTTGAAAGTTTCAGTGAAATGATCCCAAAAGTTCACATCCAAAGCTATTGGTCTGGATGACTCTGCACTTTCTTGCCAAATCCAATTATTTCCACAATGCCCTCTCTTCTGTCTAAAATAAACATAACCATGATGTGTCAAAATATACCCAGGAAACTTTTCTCTTTCTCCTCCACAATATCTTGGATGAGGGTCAAATCTAGACAGAAAAGAGAGAACACAAACTTTAGTGTGGATAACCTTATTCACTCTTTGAAGCTTTATACTTGTCTGGATTTTGTTCCATGCTTTGTTTTTTACTAATTGGAAATTAATTTTGGGAGTGTCTGTCAGTGTGACTAAAGAGTGGTTGTAGAAGGTCTTATGTTGGAAGGCAGTAACTCAGAAAACATGCCATGACTGCAACAGTTCTGTGAAGACTGGAAATGCTTCCTGTCTGGCTTTCTTTAGTTCTTCACAATATCGAAGATTTTTTTGCAGACACATTTCTCCAGTTTCTGGTATCTTTCCAGACCTGAGTGATTTTGTATGATTTGGAAAGTCAGAATTTTCAAGGTCTTCATCCTCATCCTAATCCAACAGCTCACTGAACAAGGATAAAGGAGCTTCATTATGAAAAGATCTAAGCTCTGTGTTTTTCTTGTGTATAGTAGCAGTTATTTATAGTTAGTATTTATATTTTGGCATGATCATTATTATTAGCACTGCTTCATTTCCAAATACTGAAGAAATTATGCTGCAAAATGCAATTTATTTGAATACTAAAATTCTATATCCTTAATTCTTTGAAAAGAGTGGTCAAGGGAATAGATAACCGTGACAAAAACATCCATTTAAATTCATGCAATAGATCTAAAACTACCAAAATTTATAGCGCTATTCAGATCTGTCCTTTATTTATCACGATAATAACAGTAACTTATTTTTATAGAACAATGTTCCATGAAACAGGGTGAAACGAATAGGACAATAATCCTTGTCCTAATTTTTTTAGTAACAGACCAAAGAAAACAGGTTTTCAAAGGATAACATGTCCTTTTAAAATATGTGCTGTCTCCTTCTTCTCTCTATAACCTTTGCCTTCACAACATTTTTGAAACTTTCTCTCTTCCCAGCATTCAGTGGCACTGGACTGCTCTGTGTCAGCTCTGCTGCTCTTATTGCTTTCTTAAATTCCATTGTGGGTATGCTTTAAATTCAGTTCAAACACATGCTTCCGCTATATACAGGATTCCTGACCCAATATCAACCTCCATCTGAGAGGACCATTTTGCTTTGGGAAGGTTTTTCACTTTGTTTTCTTTGACAGTATGTGCATGTGTGAATGTGCTGTCAAGATTTCCAACATGCAGAAGGCAGTCAAATCCCACCAACTCTGTGATTCTGTTATCTGAGGTTAGTGAGTCTAAAATCAAAATTGTATCTAAGAACTTCTGTACTGTTTGTCTTGTTTAGAGAGTCTAAAATTCAATATAGACTATAAAGTCTGTACAATTTACCTCCTACAACAGAACATCACTTGCCAGGCTAGAAAAACCATTTCACATCCTCAGAAAATAAAGTCCTCATCCAATCTTGAACATATGGGTAACTGGTAACTTGGCTATTTGGGTAACTGAGTTAAGGTCTTTAGAAACTTGATGATTTTTAAGAAATTGTGTTCTCCTTCAGCTTCAAATACAGTCCGAAGAGACTGATAGTGCTTCTGAGGTACTTTAGGGATCATTACTCTTCAAATGAGCAAGCTGTTTTGGAAACCTTAGATCTGTTCATAATTCTAATAACTACACAGACATCCTAGACATTCTTATCTTATTTTTCATTCTGGAACAAAATATCAATATGAGTCAGAGAAGGGTATTTGGTTCTTCATTTTACTAACCATTCAATTCACTGTGAAGTAGCAAAAAAAATATTCAGGTCTCTTATGAACCTTTATGTGAGGTCAGACATATTCTTCAGTCATACATATTTGAATTAAGAGGTACTGTGGGCAAAAGAAGTGAATAAAATGTTCCAGAACTGAATGATGAGGGAGGGTGGGAGTGTTTGTCTAATACAGCTGGAAAACCTGTCTCTTTCCTAGAAAATAAATTATCCAGCTGAAGAAAGACAATATCTGGCCAACAAAGCCTATTCAAAACCAGAGGAGATGAGTCTGTAGTTTCAAAGACCATTGTCACCAAACACAGAACAGAGGGTTATGAGATATGTGACTATTTCTGAAAAGAAAGAGGAAAGTGGAGGGCATGGAAGAACATTGGCAGTACAGAGTGCAAAATTAAGCCATACCAGACAAAATCAGTCTCAGTCTTTTTTGTTCGTGAGATGTGTTAAGAAAAATGACGAACACTTCAGACACTTAACATTAAAAATCCCCCTCGTGTTTGTCTTCAGCATGAACGCATAGCTTCAAAACAGACTTTTCATACATTTGACTAGCAGCTCTGTTATCTAACAGCAGTAGCAAGCAATTATCACTTTAAAGACATCAGGGAAAAATGTCAAAAATTCCTTATGTCTGACTGGAAAAAATCAGCAGGGACAATTTTATTTTGTTAAAGAAGCCTTCATATCAGATCAGTTTGCATCACCAAATTGAAGTTAGAAGCACTCATTTGTTGCCAGTTTACCCAAAGGGAGACATGGCTGACTGATGACCTGCTGCCTTCCTTCTCTTTCTTCTCTGATGGGCTCCATCTCACAGGCTGTTGGGGGTTGGATTTGTTCCTTTTTGTCTTAAAGAATTTTTCCCCATAAGTTACTAGGAAACAAAGTGCTGATACTTAGAGGGTACTTGACTAACACAAAAAGACTTGGCTGGGAGGGAGACAATCACACGAAGTTTGGGGGAGGGAAAAGGACAGGGCTGGGGGAAGCTGAGCTTCTTTTTTTCCGGCTCTCTGGCATCAGAGAGGATGGACAGGCTGCTGCTAACTGCGGGAGGAGTCCACTGTTAACAGAGGGTCCGATCCTGGGAATTCTACCACCATCCATCATCTGCTGGAGTGCCCAGGAATTCTGAGCCCCTTCGCCTGCCCTGCTGGAGCTGGGCCAGCCCTGTCCGGCCGTCACGGCTCCTTCAGCTCTGCTGACTTTGCCGGGACACCCCGCTGCCTGCCAGGACATTCCCCCTTTGCCTGCTGGGACAATCCACCATTTCCAGCCATCAGCCCCAGAGTTTCCACTGTTCCAGCTTGGTGCTCTCAGGGTCCCAAGGGATCAGACTGCCCCGGGCTTTGTGAAACAAAGCCCCTCAAGGTTCCTGGTTCTGTTTATTATTAATGCTGTAGTTGCTGTTTGTTTGCCTTGTTGTACTTGCTAGTAAAGAACTGTTACTCCTTTCCCCATAGCTCTGACTGAAAAGCCTCTTTAATCTTCTTAATTATAATACCTTGGAGGGAAGGGATTGGAATTCCCCATTCCTAGAGAGGCCCCGCCTCTCCTTAACAGATGCCTGTCTTTCAAACCAAGACACAGGGTCCTCATTGTCTCAGTTTACCACTGAAATGTGTGATGAGATCTCTGTTCTAAGTAGGAATTCATTATGAATGGAGATTCATAAAACATTGCAAGGGTTGCAAAATTCCAATGGCACCATGAATCACAGGACAAGACAAAATAACTAAATCATATCTCCCAGAGTTCTTCAAGATCAGGTCAAAAAAATAAATGTATTTTAACTGCATAGGACAAAATAAAAGGCTTCTTAGTGGTTGAGTCTACTTTATTTTGCCATATATTGATTTTCTATTTAATTCTCCTTCGTGGTTTGTTCTTTTTTTTTTTCATTTCTTTTTTTTTTTTTTTTTCCCAATTCTTAACATTCTAGATGTATGCATATGCACATACACACATATAAAGTTAACCTACTTCTGAACCATTTTTGAGTGAAATAAAAAGTCCAGTTATAAAGGGCTCCATTTGAGCAAAATATAACAAGATCCCACCTTCTCCACCTATGCTGTACTTTCAGACATTGTCCTTCAAATATTCTGGGGCAGGTGCCCAAAATTTCCTAAACTTTGGGACTTCTAGGCATACGTCTGTAACCCTATTTCAACAGAGCAATACAATCATCACTGAAACTTTATGTGGGTTTTTTTGCTTTTCTTTTTCCCCCAGGAAATTCACTTTTGAAATGTCTCTTTTTCCAAAGTCAGTATTAACTATGCAGACATCTACATTATACACAAAATTATAGTTTTGACAAAGAGAAATCAACATGACCTTATCAGAGCATTTAATTCTGATGAAACAAGGTTCTTTTCATCCATGTTTTATTTCTATCAATGTTCTTCTCAACTACCTTTTTCTCTGAAAATAACAGTGAAACCACTGTTGGTATAGTGTCTCATTTGGAAAATCAGCTTTTCTGATTGTTCCATCATGGAAAAGTTGTCTTTGTTTTAATGTAATTACAGTTCAGTAGCTGATTTCTTTTGAACAAAATGGGATCAATTTTGTGAATAACATTTTGTTATATTAATGAGATTTTCTAGTCAGATCCATTAATTCCCTGTTTGTACACATCCTTTGACTTCCCTGCTCACTAGAAATTGCACTGATTATGGCAAACTTTTTAATGCCTAAATAATCTTAAATGATTAAATCATTATAAATGCCTCAAACATCTTTGCAAACCACCACCTGCAAATAACCAAATGAGAGCATCCCAGTTTTTTCCACAGGAACAAGTCAAGCAGTTTTGTGACTAAGTACCTGCCTCTGCTGAGCAGGAGTACTGGGACAGCAGAAAACAGAGGATTAAGCCAGAAACAATCATTGCATGGGAAATTCATCGTCAATAGGATGTTACTGGGATAATCTTGCTTTTTAATATTAATTAGCCATCCACTAATAAGATGTCACAATTGCCTCTATAATTACATTTTCATGTCGTTTAAAACTACTTGAGAATCACCAAGATTTGGTAAAAATGTGCAAAGAACATCATGTTTTTAAAATTTGATCTGGAGGGATTATTTTTCTTTTTTCTTTTTTTTCTTTTTTTTCTTTTTTTTCTTTTTCTTTTTCTTTTTCTTTTTCTTTTTCTTTTTCTTTTTCTTTTTCTTTTTCTTTTTCTTTTTCTTTTTCTTTTTCTTTTTCTTTTTCTTTCTTTTTCTTATTCTTTCTTATTCTTTTTCTCTCCCTCTCTTTCCCTTTCCCTTTCCCTTTCCCTTTCCCTTTCCCTTTCCCTTTCCCTTTCCCTTTTGATTATTTTCTCTTTTTTTTAGAGGGAGGTGAGGATATGGATAATGGAAAGGAGCAGTCTTTTAATTTATATGATAATGCATGTCTTTCATAGACATTGACAGACCTACAATAGAAAGTTATTAGGTAACCTCCTGTCTACAGAGTTGCTTTAAATACAATTATTTTCCAGCATTATTAAGTTACTGCCTTTTTTAAGCAAACAGTTTTGGTCAGTCCAACAAATAGTACATTTTCATATTTAAAATAGGGACTATCATTAATAGCCTTAATACCATACCCAGTCAAAGAAGAAAGAAAGGATAAAAAGGAAAATAAGGACAGTTATAATAGTTATTTTATTCTCCAAGATAAAATCGAAAGTTAGGATTATTTTTAGTTGGGTCTAGATACCTGAATGTTAAACATTTAGTTAAAGCTGTCCTCCAGAAACTTTATGTGTCAATGGAAAGTGACACCTAGAGTTGGTGACTCATCCCATCCAGACTGAAATCTTGGGATGGAATGAATCATGCCCAGAGCTCCTGGTAGTTCACCACTAACTAAGAAATGAGACTGAGAATCCAGCTTTGACTAGTTGCACATGGCTGGGATAAGTATGTGAACTACATTTCACTGGTGGTGGAGTGGAGAACAATAAGGAGTTCTGAATTATCTTTCTTCCCAGCATTCTTTCATTTTAAATCTTTGCCTTCTGAGGAAAGAAAGGTTAATTTTTCTGAGATCAAGGATCGGAACACTGAATTTTGGCAACTCCTATGACAACCAGAAGTGACGGCTGCTGTCTATTTGTTCAGCATTTTGTTTTGTATTGACACCTACACATGAAAGTTGTTTTGGTCACAGTTTAATTAATGCTGCTGGAGAAGTGTGGCTCCTTCTTATAAAACCTGTTGATTTACAAAAATGAATCACTGGACCACACTGTCGTATTTCTAGGGATTGTGATGGGCAGCTTTTTCTTAATTTACGTAAGGAGTCAAGAGAAATTCAAAGTAATGTGGAAGTAGTTAACTTTGGACATATTGTGCATACATAAACCCTTGTGTGGTTTAAACCAAGTATCAGTGAAGTTAGCTGGAGTGTGCCTCATCATTAAAGTCTGGCTTCAGAAACTGCACAATGACAGCTAAAACTTTTTTTCTTTTTCTTTTTTTCCATCATTTTTTCTTTTTTTTTTTTTTTTTAAATTCTTTTTTTTTTTTTTTTTTTTTTTTTTTATTTTTTTTTTTTTTATTTTTTTTATTTCAATGTTCAGAAGAGATAAGAAAGCCAGAAGAAGAGCAGATGTGTTAGAAGTGTGAAATGGATTAACATCAAAGCCCCCCGGGAAAATCTGAAACATGAAATGAAGGATCCTGAATGACAAGAGCTATTCAGAATGCATTAAAAGCTCTGCAGTGCGTTTTGGTGCTGTCTATGTGAGCAACGCTGGGCCCTGTGTGCAAGGGAGAGATGCTGATAACGAAAGCTCTGTGAACTTCAGGGAAATTCAGTTCATCACTGAGAACTCACCTTGTGGTACAACTTGAATGAGACAGAAAAATCACCCAAACCAGTGATTGCCAATATTTATTGTCTCCAGCAGCACAAAGTGAGCAAATAATTTAAGTCCTGGACTAACACAGCTATAGGTGAAACAGTAATTATTTAAAAATAAGAACCTATTTTAGTAATATATTTGTTGAGTGTTTAAATCTAGCCATGGATATTTATAAATTGATAGGTTAGCAGGATGTTTTTTATACGCTTAAGATCAGAGAAGGTAAATAAGAAAAGAATGTAAGATATTTTCTCAATTTTGTGATTTTTACACAGATTGTTTGGAAGTAGATGATTTATAGCTTATACAAATTTATTCCCATAAATAGTGTCTGATCTGGCAAGCACTTGTTTCCATTAAGTATTGATGGAAAGCGGTCACTGATTTTCAAACTGTGAAGGAGACTGCACAGGTTACTGATGAGTTTTCACTTCATCTAAACTTAATGAAAGTCAAGGGAAGTTGGTCAAATAATATAGAAAATGTCTCAAGATTTATTCTGTGTTTGAACATACTGCAGTCTCAGCATATAAATCTCACACCAGACATTTTGGACAAGTACAAGCCCAGCTAATATTCACAGAAAAAGGAACTCTTTTAGTTGGCTACAATGGACTTCTGATGAGGACTCAGAAGAACATGCAGTGAAAAGCTGCCTAAAGTTAATACCAGCACTTTATACAATACGAATTGTATTCATTCCTGAATATCTCTCTTGTGCAGACTTCATCATGACTTCAGTGAAAATCCCAGGCCTTAAGTTCCATTCCAAGTAGTGTTTTCATCCCACTGCTGATACAGAATAAAGGGTGATTTAAGCCAGAGAGTTTATCTTGACAAGGTGCTGCTATAGCCATCTGCAGGTGTGTAAGACTGGGTTAAAAACAAAACAAAACCAACAATCCCTCCCAAACAAAAGCAGATTTCTTCACAACCTGAAGCACAGGCCAGTTCTCAGAGATTAGTATCCTCTTGGTGCAAAGGTTTCTGCCCCCATTGATTACTGCCAAGTTTGAATCAGGGTCTGATACAAGTGAATTTATGAAGCAGACACTTCTATAATTTTTTTAGCCTTGTCTGGCTCTTTAGTTTATATGTTGTTTGAAATATGTCATGAGCTTTAAAAGCTTCCCAGCTTCCTTGTGTATGATATTAACAAATCCCATTACTAATAGAATGAGGCACAATTGCTGCATCTGCCCTACATGCAGCTAACTTTTTCTTTAAAACTTTCTCAGGTTTGTTTTGTTTTGGTTTTGGATTGTTTTGTTTTGGGGTTTTTTTGTTTGCTTGTTTCTTTCTTTCAGAAATGGCAAAGGATTAGCTGGAAATGACATAAGTTTATTTTATTCCATAGAGGTGAAGCTTTTAGAAAAATGTAACCAGGGAACAATTCATTTTGATGTCTTTAAGATAAAATAACATGCTCAAGACTGAAAGTTTTAGAGTTAGAAGAATCTATTCTAACATAATCTATTAGTTTGTAAATCAATATCCCCTGTTGATTAATTTTGTAATAAAAAGTGCATGTCTTTTCACTGTGTTATACCAGGATCAGTTGTACTATTGGACTAAACAATGCAATTCTTCCAACCTTATTTATATTCACACAAATAATCCCATTATACATTCAACATACCAACTATTAAAATGAATAGTCTCAGAATGTGTATTCCAGCGTAGAACATTTTTGTCACAGACTATAGTTAAAATTTTAAATAGAATGTGCAAGAGTTTATAACACAGGGAGAGGTGGATTTTACTTATTTTTAGAGCTCTATATCTGAGCTAGATATTTTTGCCTTCCTTTACAGTCAACAGAGAAGTATAAGTTGAAAAAGAGAATCACTTGCCCGACATTTTAAGGATCTATTTAAGCATGTCATAGGTTTAATTTTAAACTGGGCAGAAACACTACTTAATGTAATGGTTTCACATTTACTAAATTTTGGTCTTGGTACTTACTCTTTTTGTGAGAGAGAGACTAGGAGAAAAACAAAGCAGGCTTAACTTTAAAATTAACCAATAGTTTATTAACTTACACTAAAAGAATAGAAAAACAGAAAGTTGGAAAAAAACTAAAATGGAATGAAACTTTAAAAACACTTTTCCCTCCCCTTACAAACTGTTCACTTTCTTACAAAACAACATAAAGAGACAAAACTTGTAATTTTCAGTCAGTTTCACTATCTGATAACAGTCTTTCATCAATTCATTAGGGGAAGAGTATCCTTTTGAGTCATGGATCCCACTGACAACTTAGAACAGTTCTCTTGTGGGTTTTAACTGTCACAAAAACAACCGCCTGGAGAAACCTGCCTTTGTGACCCTCCCAGGAGCAGTTTCCCAAGCTGCTTATGGGTCATGGGTCTTAGACTTTTGCATAATGGGGTGTTACTTTTTAAAGATGAATAACTCCAAAGCAAAGGATTCTTCACTTCAAGGTACAGAGATATCTTCTCACTTCTTCACTAGTGCAGGAGGCTTCTCATCTTTATCTCTGTTCAAGCATCTTATAGGATATTACTTAGTCCATCACAAACACCTTTGCGTAAATCTACACGCAAAACAATCATCTCCCCAAATGCATATCTTTCCCATGATTTACAGGAATGACCTAAATATAGAGTTCATTTCTATGGCTCAAGTAAGAATAGAACAACCAACTCTTCAACCCTCTGTCCCAATAGTCTTTTCCCTCTTGCTACTGACTTCATGCTGTTGTTCTTTATGTTCACTCTGTCTTTCTTTACTCTCTCAGAGAAGGGCCAAGCTCTGGAAGCTTCATGTTGCTAGAAAAGAGTTAAATCTGCTCTGAGTTTTTGTCTCTCCCTCTCTGTAACTCGTAGTGTTACATGTTCAAGGCCAAGCTGATAAGGAAAAACTCACGCAGAAACATTAGAAATTAGAGCACCCAGGCAGTCTAGGAAAAAAACCCAGGCAAGATCACAAACGCCTTCTCAGCCTACCCCTCAGTGCAAACCGGGGTGGCCTCGGCCCAAACAGCGCCCACAGCTCCCATCAGGGACCCAGCAGAGATCCCTCTCTGCTCCAAAGAAACCTGAAAAAATCAGCTGCCACAAGACAGCAGCTTCTCCTTCCCCCCCTTCACCCGGGAGCCGATGGAATCCGGCCAGGCCTCAGGCCAGCTTCCCCCCCCAAAAAGGGGGGAGCAGCAGGCCCAGCTCAATGTTACCTGTCTCCCTCTGGCCAAAGGAAGAAGGAAAAAAACCCACCTACAAGAAATCAAGGCGTTTTATATGGTACTTCCCAAAGTCGCAGCTAACAATTTCAGTGGTCAGAATAGATGTCAATATTCCAACTAACTCTCTGATAGGTCTCTGTCTCTTCCAAAGCAATTCCCAGGTCCTGACCTGGAGAATTATTTTACGTTCTTTTATAACTAAAAACTAAACTGTACTAACCCATGACAGCATCAAATTATTCACAATTTAATATTCTTTGTTTCTATCCAGTAACCATACACAGAGTGGTTAACAGAGCTGTAGACACCTAAAATTTTGTGGATAGGATTCTTTTAGAAACTTGATCCTGTATCCGTCATTTTTAATAGAAATAATACTTACCATGGTTTCATGGAGAACACAAAGCTCCGATGTGCTGAGAAGAACAAAAACAAAAACAAAAAAAACCCAGACCCAAAACCAAACACAAACACAAGCACAAACACAAGCACAAACAAACAAACAAAACAACAACAAAAATTGGAAATAAAGTGTTCCCACAAAAGATGATTTTGAAAGCATTGAGATAAAGAGTTCGGTCTACTGTAATACAAGTGTAAGGTTGAATTAGACAAGGATAAAGTATCCTGGAAAATATTCACTACATAAATTTATCATGTAGTAGAAAAATATTTTCTTCCAAATAGGAAGAGTTGTACCTATAACTATATCTAAGTCCCTCATAATTTTTCTCTGTCTTTATGAATTCATTCTCTGCAGCTGTACTTCAGTTTTGTGGTAGCCAAAAGAAATACACTAGAGACTGGAATTTTTTGGAGACTAGAACTTTGTATCATCCTTCACTTGGTATGACTTCAGTTGTGCTTATATTCATGCCAGAGTACAAATTGTTTTTTTAGCTTACATTTGGGAGACACATTGAAGACTAGGGAATAATAACTCAAATATCCATGACAGTTCGCAGGCAAACTCCAAGATTTTCAAATTAACTATTTAATCTCATGAGATCACTTTGCATCTCCTGTTGTAAAAGTCATTTTCAATTCAGCCCTCGCTGCAAACCTGGATGGACATAGACATCTACAAATTGGCCATGCAAGGATGGAGACATGGCTGTTTTTGAAATTCTAAATCCAACTTTTTCAATGCAGCAGTTAAACAGAGAAAACACAACAGAACTAATGCAGTTTTTGCACATACTGGGTAAATTATAAAATAATTAGTCATGTTTCAGTTTAAATAACATGAAAAAACTCCTTTAATTAAGATTCTTAATTAATAGTTGAAAGATTAATCAATCAATAATTATAACTATCATTATAGGGTGTAATTGTGCTTAATTGGAGGGGCTGATTAATGATCAGAATAAACCTTTCAAATTCTCACACTTGAAAATGTTGGTAAATGATGGATTCCAGCTCACAGAGTTAAAAAGGAATCTAAGGATCATTGAAGATATGTTCATCCACCTGGCCACAATTTGAAAGCATGGGATTGAAGTGCAGTAAAGCTTTCCATTGCTAGGTATATGCACTACTGAGTTACTACTGCATGTGTGTTAATGTGAGCAACATATTTGTCAAAAGACTGTAAGTGATACCTATTCTAGAAATGTCAAGCTTTGTTTACTCCATCCAAAAAGTAAAATTTTGTATGAATAAATGCAGTTCAGCAAACCTCTACTTGGATCATGCCAAGTCCTAATATTTTGCTTACAGTAAAAGAAAATTTTGGAGCCATATTTCTAAGGACAGCAGCTGCCCCATACAGGTGTGTCTCAGGTGTACTATGCCATGCATATTTGTGCAATGCATTCTATCTCTCTCATTTATGTTGATGGGATTTTGGGATTGAAGCTGTCCTCAACTTCAATGTTTCATAGTCATCTTTTGGCAGGAAGTAGTAGAAGTTTTTGGGAAAAAAAATACGGAATGGGCAAATTTAAAAGACATTTTAAAACACCTTCAATTTTCCTATATTTTTGTTTGTTTTGTGGTATTTGTTTCTTAGGTTTTCACAGTTCATTAGCTTGTAGATCAGTGCAGTCTCTGGGATTAGTAGATCCAACGAAAAGACCCTCTACCTGGTTCCCGCTCTGGCAGAATTACCTGATTTTTTTTCACTGAACAATGTTTAATGTCACTGCTTCTCCCAGGCTAGCACTGAGTTAATCTGCTTAGCCATTTGGGAATGAAAGAAAAAAAAGGTGGAAGCATGAAAATTTAAACTATTAAGTGAGGCTTTAACTTTACCCTTTATTACCTCTTTAGCTGTAGAAAAAAGAATAAAACCTCTGGAGAGAATATTGTGCTTTAACACACTGAAACACTATGTTAAAGATAGTAATAAATGTTATTTGGAATAGAAAAGCAAAAAAAAGTTCCTTAAAGAACTTAACTGAGGAGGGCTAGGATTGCTGTTGTTGCCAATTCTTTTCAGGGAAAGCAAGGCAAATGTGTGAAACAGGAGAGGGAGAAAAGACAATAAAAGGCAACAAGGAGAAAAACACAGCAAATCTACAAAATTCAGCTTCTCTTTCTGATGCTGACTTTACTTTCCAGTGTGGGGAAAAAGAACCACCGTGCACATTCCTATTAGTTCCAAAAAAACTCATACTCATGCTAGACTGTTTAAGACGTTGATTTAGCTACTTTAGTGACCATATCACAGAAGATTTGTGAAATAAATTATTTGGCCTGGCTAACCCAGACTGTTATTAAAGCTCTCTGTCTCATAGGAGAGATGAAAAGGGGTAGGAAAGGGAAAAAAAAAAAAAAAAAAAAAAAAAAAAAAAAAAAAAAAAAAAAAAAAAAAAAAAAAAAAAAAAAAAAAAAAGTGAAGGCAGAAAATCAACTTGTGCATTTGACAGATTTGAAGCTGCTGATGGGCTGTTCTCTGAGCCTTTTTCCCTGACCCACCTGGGAGAGGTTTTCTTTCAAGGAATACATAATATTGTCACTACAAAACTCTGACTCCCAGGAGTGGGGGTTGCCATTTTGGGGTAGCTTAAAGAATGAGTGGGTTGCAGCTACCTGCTCCTTTACACGCCTCTCAAGAGTGCAACATTTGTCAAATGTGTGTTTGAAAGTTCCCAACATAATTGCAGAACGGGTTGGGGGGTTCATTAAAGTGGCTCTGAAATCATGACACAGTTACTCATCCTGGTGCAGTCAAAGTCAACCTTCCTGTGGCAAAGATAATTGGATTAGATCCATGCAGCTTGATCTTGCAGAGCACTAAGAACCTGGGTGATAACCGAACAAAAGATTTAATTGGTAATTCAAATTTAATCACGGTCCTGTGGAATTCAGAGAAAGAATGCAAATTTACTGTAGCTCAGAGACTGGTATACTGTATACAAGAAAACAATATAAATCTTGCTCTTCATTACAATGCACAGCTATACAAAAAAAACAAGAACTTCTAGAAAGGGAGGATAATAAAAGTCTCACTCCTAATCTGACTCATTAGTTGATAGCATATATATTATTATTATTTGTATTAGAACTATTTTCCAGCACTGAAGACAAGTGGCATCAAACGGCTTGTCTCCATAATGTTACATTATGTTAATTTCCAAGGAGAGATAACAACTAAGCTTCTATCTGGCAGTGTCCCTAGTACTTAAACAGTCTTGAATAGCCCCAGAAATTCTAACAAAGAATTTTTCCCTGAATTGACCATGGCAGACACATTTTCATTGTATATCAACTCTGATACCTGGAATGATTTCTGAACACAGAAGAGGAACACAGAAATTAAAGATACACCTCACACTAAACTGAAATATTCCTCACTGTAGTAGATTACAGAATTTCTGAGAAATATTGTTTTACCCCTTTGTGAACGCTGGACAGCAAGACAAGACGATCAGAGCTGTAGCCAGAGTCAGAGTAAAATCCACGAAGTTTCTAAAGCTGGCAAAGTTTGTAAACCCAGCCATATAGGAAAAAAAGCTAGAAAAAACAGATGTTGCAGTGTGACTTAGCTCCTTGCAGTGTCCTTTCCAGGAACTCCTTTCTTAATCTGGTGGAATTTACCAGGTAGTCTTAATTTCTAACGGTCTTATTTAAGTATTATCTGCAGTAGTCAAAGTGCCTGTGTCTTGTTTCAGGTAAACACCATATTGGTTATATATATATAAATAAAAATAAATATATGAATAGGTCTCAATAAAAGACATAAATAAAGTAAAATATGCCTTTGGACTCTGGGAATTGTGTTCAACTGCTAAACTCAGAATTGTCAACAAACACCCTCCAATTTTATTCCTTGTATCTTATCTGGATAATTGTATACTAAACATAATTCCTTTGCACTTTACATCTGAAGTGCAAAGAACACAAGTCTACATCCAAATCCTAGATTTTATACCTCAGGTGTCTGTGCTGGGGCCAGTTCTGTTCAATATTTTTATCGACAACATGGATGAAGGCACGGAGTCTTTCATTAGTAAATTTGCAGGTGACACTAAGCTGGGAGTGTGTGTCGATCTGTTGGGAGGAAAAAGGGCTTTGCAGAAAGACCTGGAATGGCTGGACAGATGGGCAGAGTCCAATAGGATGAGGTTTAATAAGTCCAAGTGCCGAGTCCTGCACTTTGGCCACAATAACCCCCTGCAGCGTTATAGGCTGGGGACGGTGTGGCTGGACAGTGCCCAGGAGGAAAGGGACCTGGGGGTGCTGGTGACAGCAGCTGAACATGAGCCAGCAGTGTGCCCAGGTGGCCAAGAAGGCCAATGGCATCCTGGCCTGGATCAGGAATGGTGTGGCCAGCAGGAGCAGGGAGGTCATTCTTCCCCTGTACTCAGCACTGGTGAGGCCACACCTTGAGTGCTGTGTCCAGTTCTGGGCCCCTCAGTTTGGGAAGGATGTTGAGATGCTTGAGCTCATCCAGAGGAGGGCAGTGAGGCTGGTGAGGGGCTTGGAGCACAAGGCTGAGGGAGCTGGGGTTGTTTAACCTGGAGAAAAGGAGACTCAGAGGTGACCTTATCACTCTCTACAACTTCCTGAAGGGTGGCTGTGGTCAGCTGGGGGTTGGTCTCTTTCTTCAGGCAACAACAGACAGAACAAGAGGACACAGTCTCAACCTGTGACAAGGGAGATATAGGCTGGATATTAGGAAAAAGTTTTTCACAGAAAGGGTGGTAAAGTACTGGAATGGTCTGCCTGGGGAGGTGGTGGAGTCACCATCCCTGGAAGTGTTTAAAAAAAGACTGGATGTGGCACTTGGTGTCATGGTCTAGTTGAGGTATTAGAGATGGGTTGGACTCAATGATCTTGCAGGTCTCTTCCACTCTTCCAACCTAAAAATTCTGTGATTCTGTGATACAAAATCATGGTAGGGGAAAAAAAAAAAAAAAAAGGCAAGCCTCACCGCCATGAATTAGTCATCCAAGTTCCTGGTTTCTGTAGGTTCTTGTGTACGAGAGGTCTACAGTCTCTATTTTATGTGAAGCTCAATCCAACAGGAACGTTGACAAGCCAAGCAAAGAAAATCTAGTTTTTAAATCCCATTGGGAATTCTGGATTGAAATAGACATTGGGCAGCTCCAGATTCAGGTTATATTATGGCAAAAGTACATGTCCCTCGGGAAATTTAGTCAAAAACCTAAGAATCCATGAAATATAGGGATAATTCCATAAGCAGATGGCCAAGAGTCAGAGTTATGAGTACATGAGATGCAGGCTAAGTGGCAGTCAGTACATTGTCTACTACATTTTCTGCATCTGCCTTTTAGTCTCTTTGTGTTTCAGCTCCCTGTTGGTAAAATGGGAAGAGACACTTATATTCTTTCATCTTTTGTTTATTAAGAAAAAAGTCACATGGGACTCTGCTATATTTTGCTGCATATTATAAATGAAATGCTGATCCCTACTGGGGCCCCTGGGCACTGCTGCTGTATAAATAAATTCATAGCTATGGTTGACACAGAGGGAGAATATTGACTGCAGGTGAGGAATAGGTAGCAAAAACAGATTAACTCTTAAGCATCAAGGATCCTGTTTTCCAGTCCTTTGTAAGGAGGAAAAAGTACAGAGAAAAGGGAGAAAATATATGACACACCAGATGAATTATTTCTGAAGGGAACAATTTTGAAAATTTTTCCACAATGTGTCAGTAGCCTGACTGCAAGCATCTTTTTTTTTTTTTTTTTTTTTTTCTCCTTTACACATTTTTTTTAGCAAATTTCATGCCAGTGAAAGATGCAGGATTGACATTCTTAAATCTCCCTTTTATCCACATAAATTATAAAGCATAGTCAGAAAACATGCAGCTTTCCTCAGATTTTCAGACCAGCATGTGTTTGTTTGACCTGAAGGGGCACCTCTACAGGAGGGAAAAGCAGTTTAGTCACCATTCTTTTTTTATCCTTGGCCTTGATGCTGAAGTTATTATCCTGAGAACTGAGTGGGATGCTTTGGTTTAAGTATGATATGAGCACCTGTTCTTTCTGCTGATGTTATCCAGCTCATTTCACATGGGCCAACATACAATCTTCCGTAAACCTCTTTCAGTCACTTCCAACAACTGAGTTGCAAGCTCATTACAGCCGAAACAGTAAATCCTGGTTTAGGGGACTACACAGGCCAGTTCCAGTCTCCCAGAGCTATCCAGGCACACATAACGCTGCTGCCTTGCCCCAGTATGCCTCTGTGAGATATTTTCTAAGGGGCACAGATGAAATTTTGATTTTTGTGAGGGTCACCAGCTCTCACTGCTGTCAGTGTAATATGGTCACTAAATTCCCAAAGACAATATTACTGCAAATCACCTCAAATGTGCTGCAGGCGGTAGAATGAACCCATAATCAAGAAGCTAGGTCTTTGAGGACAAGTTTAATTACTTTAATCTATACAGCCTGGAAAACATAATGGTTAATGGGGTAATCTATTGAAGTATGCGGAATTTTAAGTAGTATAGACTATGCCACTGGATGACACTACTCTCAGTACAGCAGAGACGATAAAAGCAAGAGCATAAATGGTGACTGAAGAAAGCCTTAGATGTTCATAAATCAATAATTGATAAAATGTACTCTTGTGTAACTAAGTAGAATTTTATGTTGCAGGTAGAATAAACTGATTACATGATACTATAGCGCTCAGTGGAATTATGGAATGAGCTTCATTCATTCACTCTAATTGCTGCATATTTGTATACAAATGGCTGAAATGGTTCTATCAATTTTGTAGGCTATAAAACTGCAAGAAAATTCTGCCCTTTGAGTCCACAGATTACAGCCATGATATTTTCCCAGCATGGGACACCATGCTTCTGGAAAAGTTGTATATCAACAGATACATAGAGGTTGATGTTCTTGATGCATCTGGCCATTCAAGATTTCAGAGCACTTTTCTCATGAGTAGAGGTGTTAGCCCCTCTGTCCTGGCTAAATTCCAACCTCGGTAGCAAGCCACCTGGACCAGATGCTGAGGAAACCTAAGGACAAATTGGTTGAGCTGTACAGAAATGAAACAATCTCTCATTAACATCATACACTGGAGATGCTTTATCTGTCTTTTAAAAAGACATTAAGGATGATCCTGGGAATTACACACCAGTGAGTCTTACTTCAGTAAATAGACTGCAATGATAATTAAAAGCAGGATTATAAAAAATCCTAGATAAGCATGACATGTAACAGACAAACAAATGTGTGTTGTGTAAAGGAAAATCAAGCTTCTTTAATTTACTAGAATTCTTTGAAAGTGTCAAATAAATATTGGATAAAGGAGAAATGGCTGACAATCTATTAGGAGTTTCCAGAAGCTTTTGAGAAATTCTCTTACACAAAGCTGTTAAGGAAACTAAGCTATTATGGAATATGAAGGAAAACACATTATAATGGGACAAAGATTGGAAAGATACAGAAAGCATAGAACATAGAAGGGAAATAAACGCTTCTTTTTAAGGGGGCCTTGGCAGAAATATTTGGTATGTTCTAAGTTTTTACAGTTTTGGTGGTTTTTTGGCGTTTGCTTTCATATTTTTTATTTTATTATTGTCTGTCACTTGAAAAAAGTAATTTAGTGGGGTTTGGTTTGGTTTTGGGAGGTTTATTTGTGGCATGAAATTAAAATTATTCAATAGTGTTATATTTGATATACGAAAAAAATGTTTACCTTTCAGCACATTAAGAGCAGATTTTATAAAGGAAGTTAGTCGAGTATTGGTTTCTAGAACCAAACCCTGTGAACATGCATCGAAAGCACATCGAAAGCACAAACACAGCCACACCGCTCTCTGTGTCCTTTTCCAGTTAGAGGTACATGCTTGTAGCAGTAGAGAGTGCTAGATGACTCAGTTTGGCCTAACCAAGTTTCTGGCTTTCTGAAGTGAGAGAGATTCTAGACTGGGTGCTGGGTTGGGAGGCAGAGCTGTGGGATGCCTGTAAACTGTAGCTTGTCACCAGCTTACATTTATAGGTTGTGTTTCCCCACCTCTATACCCCACCTCTTCAGCTTTAACAACAAATAAAAGGACAAGATTTTTAAATACGTGCAGTTATCTTGTAGGAGATTTCACTGATTTTATAATTCAAATTGCATTTCTACTTCCAAGGCCCTTTTTCAGTATCTTGCAGAGGGTGACTGTTTTGGGAGTCTGCTGCTACCTCTACTTTCTCCTGCTATGCAATTACCCAGCATGTTCCCTCCCTGTTCATTTGTAAGGCAGTTCTTTCAAAATGAAAGTCTACAGAGAACAGGGATAGAAGGGTGACATGATCTCTGTCACTCTAAACAGAAAATATTCCAGTGATCTTTTTTTTTTTTTCTTTTTTTTTCTTCACACCTTGTAGAATTTCAATTTTCCCTTTAAAACATGGATTAAACAACGTTGCCAAAAACATATGCTTCTGTGTCAAACATTTCACTTATTCAGGAATCTAGAGGCAGCTGGAGAATTCTCACTGCCAAAGTGACTTCAACAATTGTCTCTTCCACTTTTAATTGGAAACATGTTTGTTTCAGGCATAGGTGTGGATAACCAATATGTGGCAGTGTTAATTTCCCTCACCATTCAGTGTACATATGTCCTTTGTGACCACTCTTAAATAGCTTGGGGAAAATTATCTGAATCCATTGCCAGAGTGTCCTGAGCTCCTGCAGGTCTATGATTTGCCATGGCACACATTTCATCTGCTGATTAAAGACGGGAGTGGCCAGCAAGAGATAAGACATCATCAGTCTCCTGCTCCTTGTAAGACCTGCAGTGAGTGGCACCAGAGGGTTACGGATGAGTTACCAAAGCTGAGGTCCTTCTTATTGCATTAGCTTTAACCATTACAAAAGCACAGCTCCAGTATTTGTCACCCTGCAGATATTTCCTCTGGGTTTTATCTGTTGTGTAGATGGCCTTCCTTACACTGCAGTTCTCCAGACAATCTACCTACTAATCTTTCTATGCCAGTCACAATCTAGTTATCCATATTTAATGCACTGCATCTCACTCTTCCCTTTCCCCTCCATTTCTTGAGAGAGCAGATAGGGGTCATTTCTAGCAGGACCTTGTTTGAAGACAGAAGCCAACATGTTAATCTCATAGATTTTCACAGCTTTCTCATTCGTAGCCTGGATTTCTGTAGAGAAGGTTGTGGCATTCCTTTCCAGGGCTCTCTTCCTTTATCACCCTTTTAAAAATCTGAGTTTGGATTGAAACTCATGTGCTCAATCCTGCAGGAAACAAATTGGAGGGAGGTTCTATAATGGTAATATCAAAATCAGTGTGTATTGAGAAAAGGGAGAATAAACATGCAACCCAAATTTAATACATGCTGGTAGGAAAATTTTCTCATGAGAGATGGATTCACCCTGCCTTTGGAGCTATGAGGGTGGATAAAACCTGAAAATTAAAGGCTATCAAGCAGGACCCGCACTAGGGGTTCCATTGGGTTGAGTGCTTCGTTCTCAGCATGTTATCACAGGTGACCCCCCATCCAGGCCATCATTACCAGATCCTGTGGCAGGGCTGGGGTTATATCTTTGAGAAATGTGCCATATATTGACCTACATAGGAGACTCAAAACTTGACCTTTTCTACTTCATGATAACCTGCCACTTCATCAGATGGTGATATTACCCTACTCTCCCCTTTAACACGGGATCACAGTAACACTGTAGATATATGTATCCATGTTTTTGTCCTTCCTCTAAGTTCCTTCCTATACTTTCTTGGATCTGTTGCTCCTGCAGCAAGTTTATTTTCCTTGCATGGTTTTGGGTGCTTTTCTAGAGTCTCCAGGAACTTGTATGCATGCACATACATTTGAGACTGATAGGGTGGGCCCTGTGCACAAAGAAACCTGGTGAATTTTCTATTGATCTTGTAAGTTATGCTAAAAATGTGATGAGAACTTTACAGATATATAAACAGATAGATACACAGAAAACTTTTGATCAAACTTGAGAGAAAGACAAGGGAGTAGGGAAAGAGTAGGGAAAGACTATGAAAGCAGAGGGCAAGAAGTTTGTTAATCAGATTCTGTTGGGGTTTGTAGTGTTTATGTCCTTAATGAACTGGGCTGTTTGAGTTACAGGGCCTGAAATCTGCACAGGTGCTCAGAAGTAACTCTCTGTGTCATCAACAGACACAGATGACACACACTTTGTCATTGATGGTTAAATTTCTGTTCAAAGCTAGGGTGAGTTTGGCAATGAATTTTCTGCTGATCAGTTTCTGTTTGCACTGGAGATCTCAGCACATTATAACGTCCAAGATCTCTTATCTGCCACCTCCCAACACACGCAGTCCCCTGTGCTGAGGGATCCAGCTCTGGCAGTGCTGGGGCTGGGTGAGGGGATGAGGGATGTTGCCATCTAGTGGGTTTTTGTCAGGCAGAAAAAAGTCTTTGCTAAAGAATTCTGTCTCAAATCAGTGATATATATGGAAATATGGAAAATGAAAAACTGCCTTTTGAGGTCAGCTTTCTATAAGAAGCACACAGAGCATTTCCCTGCTCACTCTATGTGTTCCTATGTCTTTGTGTCAGGATGTTTTGGTAGGCAGGAATACTCTGTCTGAAAAACACCCTGGAGGTTTCCTTGCCCCAGTGTTAGGGGCCAGGGACAGGGGTTGGACTTGGTGGTTATTTTGGGCCTCTTCCCTCTCAGCATATTCTGTGATTCTGTTCTGTAGTTCTGTTCTTTGGTTCAGGGAGCGATCACACACAGCTACAGAAATGGTGAAGGGTGAGATTCATCTTCCTTCCCCTTCAAAACTCCTGCTCCTGTCTCAGCTGCAGGGGCACCTTTGCTATTGTTCCAGCTCGTCATTACAGCCTTCATCATGAGAGGACTTTTGCAGTCAGAATTAAAGTAAAACAGGGTTATTCATATGCTAGCAGCTGGCTCAGTCCTATCTGTCAGCTCCATGGAAATGAGGAATTAAATAGTAATAATAATCATCATAAGAAAATTAGCCCTTTCTTTCTTTAGAACGTTCCATTTGCAGCTGTTGTGCTGGGTACCAGGACCCGTGAGTGCGCAGTGGGGCGACACCCTCCTGCTCCAATCTGCCTCGTATTAGCAAGCTGCTTAACTGGGATGTGATGCTGGGATGTGATGCTGGCCGAGCAGCAGCTGCTTGGAGCACGCCGTTACGGAGAATTAGCCCAAAGTTCATTCTTAGCCCTTCCTTTCAGCTCCTGCAACATGTTCAACAGCTTATGCATTTTGTAATGCCTCCTTTCATCGTCATGGCAACCACTAAAACTTAAGGTGTGTACGACTTGCACGATCTCAGTGCTGCAGGCTGCTGGCAAAACGAAACCTTGGGTCTGTGCTCCTTCCCACTGCTGTTGATTCAAAGGGCCACAGTGTGCCGGAAAGGCAACTGGGAACATGTGTTTCCAAAGTGCTTTAGACAAAAGAGTGCGATTCAGTGTTTAAGAGAGTCTGTGAATCTGATTTTCCTATCCAGTTAGTCATTTGAGCTGGGGTAGAGGAACTGTCACTGCTGGCTGAGTTGCTTTGCCTCTTCATGTTGTTCCGAGCTGGCTTTTCGTGGAACCCAAGTGTATTATTGCCTCACAAAATGCAGCTGCAAATTGTTGGCAATCAGTCAGGTAATGGGGGGGGAGGGATGGAGAGGGGGCAACAAGAGCTGCACGATCACAGGTTGATGTATAGGATGCAACTTGGTGCTGAAAAACTGCCAGCTTCCACCAAATGGCAGATTAAAGAACCATTTCCCCCTTAAAAGAACTTGCTTTAATGAGTAACTTGAGTTACTCATTACAAGGAGTCAGACTTTCCATTCAGCTGATGGCTGTATGGGTCTTCCCTGAAAATACCCCAAAAGGGTGGGGGGGGGGGGAACAAACAAACAAACAAACAAAACCAACTTTCTCAGGACTGAACCTTCCAAATGTCACTTGGGTAAAGTTCACTGTACCCTTATATAGTTTTATTTCACCTCTGTGGGTATATCTCGCCCCAGTTTGGCCAAAGGAGCAGTCTAGAGTCGTTAACTGCAAAAGCAGAGACTCCTTTACATTAAAATCTTTCCTAGTGAAGCCATTTTTCCTTTCTACAAAACAACTTTGCTGTGAATCAAATCCTGTAGCCACTAATAACTGTCCCTATGGAGAAATCCTACAGAATAGAAAAATATTCAAACCTATAGGGGTTTATATAAATTAAATTGGATTCTATAGAAATTACTCTAAATAGCTCCTTAATTTAATAAAGGATGCTACCCCTTCTGTAGATTTTTTGCATCATATGATAAATCTGAAGGGAGAATAATATCCCTGCAAATAGAATTGTTCAGATTGCTTTAAAATTCCTATAGAAAACTTACTTCTCTCTCTTAATTTTGCTAAGCCTTTCTCCTTTGCACCAGTGGCTTGGAATCATAAATCTCAAAGTGTTTCACAAAGAAGGAGCACAGCTGTCTGAAGATCACACAGCCCACCTAGTGCCACTTCCCATGTCTGGGAAAATCAGTCTAGGTAGTCCTGCACTCTGAAGTCACCTTTTCAAACAGGATGCTTGCAGCATTTGAATGTGTTCCTTTCTGTGTTTCAGGAAAAGAATGACAAAAAGTCCCAAACACCCCTCTTTTCTCCCTCTCCCTTCAAATACCTAATCTACCCAGAAACCAGTGAGTGTGAGTCATTTTAAGCTGTTTCTTCAACATGACTTCAACTCAGTGGTGTGCCCCTCAACATGCAGAGATTTGGAGCCGATTAGGTTACAATTCCAAAACGTATCCTTTTCTTTTTATGCATTTGTCAGATTTTATTTTCTTTTAATATACTTAAATTATAAAAATACATGGAAGCATAGAGCATAGATAGAACAAGTGCATTGCTAATTTGGATTTTTTTTTGTTTGGTTGGTTGTGGTTTTTTGTTGTTTTTTTTTTGTTTGTTTGTTTTTGTGGGTTTGTTTTTTGTTTGTTTGTTTTTTATGGGTTTTTTTGTTTTGTTTTTTGTTCTGCACTAGAACCTGTTAAAAATGTTTGTATTTTGATGTGTGTGCTGCATTCAAACTGACACCTCCAGCTGCTATATATTTGGTGGCTAATAATCTTTTCCATTATATTTTGAAAAGAACAGATTTCTTCCTGTCTAAAATAAGCTGCCAGCTACAAGGAAGCAATGGCTACACTGTGGTTTGCCATTTTGTTGCATGCTTAAAATACTGGTGTTCTCTGAAAGCTGCAGGTAAAACTGAAGCATGGCTGCTTGTACCTCTAGCAATTATAAAATGAACCCTCATCTAGTGACTATCAGGATAGCTGTTTTGACTTGAGTGGAATTAATTTAGTTTACCCTACAGATGAGGTTTTGTTTGTTTGCTTGTCGGGGGGAGGGGGGGAGCTGGGTTTGGTTTGGGGGTTTTGTTTGCTTGTTTGTTTTGTTGTTGTTGTTGTTTTCAGTTCTTATTTTCTGCTCCAGCGCATGGATGCATCCAGGGACACACAAATGTGATAGGGAAGAGTGGGGTGGCATAGCACAACGTGTATGTGCCCTACTGTCCTAGGAGGAGGGGGATTCTGCTCTGTGCATCATACACAGAGGGATTTTCTGGTGGTGAGCTGCCACAGAACACATACTCTGAATTTTAGCCCCAGGATGGTTAAAGACTATACTGTGAAGCTAAAGAGATGGTAGCAGTGACCACAAATGACAGCACAGGCTGTTTGGGGGATGTCACAGTGAGAGTCATAGAAGAAAAACTGGACTGGCAAAGAATAGCTGCAAAAGAACTGTACTTAAGGGAATTTCTCTAAGAATTCTTATTAATGTTTATAAATAAAAATAGGTGGCAAGTTCTCACCTGCAAGTAAGGCTGCCTCTCAATCTAAATTGAGGGCAGCCTTTACCTTCAGAAAAGGAAAGCCAAACTGTCTGTACCTGGATATATATGTGTGTATGTAGTACACTGGCAGGGTATTTTTGCCTGTAGAGTTTCAGGAAATTTCCTCTGAATAATCTGAGTTGAGCAGTTGGTCAGTTGCAAAGCACAGTTTTAGTACGTAATACTCCTACCCACCAGCTTATCTGAGCCAGGGAGCAAGATGAGCCACAGTTCTGGAAAGTCTTAAGGGTTTGTTGGTTGTTTTTTTCTGTTTTCTCAGGCTTTCATGGAGAGAGAAAAAGAATGTATCAAATGTTGAGGACAGACAGTTGCTCCCAGTTGTAGCAGACAGCTGACCGGAGCAGTATCTCTAGATTTGTTCTATAAAAACAAGATTGTCACAATCAGGACAGTAGTCAACAGGGGTAAGAGAGGAAATAATTCTAGCATCCATTAGAAACAAAACTACAGAAACGTGTTTTGCAGTGACTAACTACAAGTCCCAATATTATCCCAAAATGTTCTTGCCAACCTATACCCCTAAAAGTCTACAAGATAGTGCAAGATAAATGTAATTAGAAATGGGTCCAGAGCTGTTTGCTTGGTGATAATTAGAAATGGGTCCAGAGCTATTTGCTTGGTGACTGTTGGGCTGTAACACCTAATGACAACTGATCAGTCATCCTTCCCGGCAGAAAATACTTTTATGGATAGGCTGCTCTGGGAGCTGATCCCCACTTTTCCTAAAAATGCTTTAGAAATTAAATATAAATTCTCATCTTCCCTAGTTAGTTGAAACTAGCTAAGAGCCCCAAAAGTTTGGCAAGGAAAGGGGAATTAGAGTCTGGCTGAATGATCATGATTAGAAATATTTTTTTTCTGTAGCAAGTCAAGAAACAAGATTTAAAAAAAGGAAAAAAAAAAAAAAAAAGGTAATAAAATAAAAAAGGACTCTTGGACTTATATTGTCAAGCATAAGAATAATAATAAATCTTGATCCTCACCTCTTATGAAGCCTAAAGGCAATAACAGCACAAGACAAAGGCTGTAACACTCTGAAACGTTATGGGGTCCTGATACCTGTTTGGCTTTCATGCAACTTGGCAGAGAGGAGTATGAGTTGTTCAGGTTACAAAACAAGCAGTGTAGCCAACACTGAAATAATAAGACTATGCCTGAAAACAAGTCCTTGCTGTTGAGGTAAATAACCACCACAGTGACTCCTTGCAGACTGGCAGTCAAAGTGGGGAGGAAAGGAGCCAGCAGGGAGAGACTGGGACCAGCTTGTGGCTCAGCTGCTTGCCTGTTGAGTGGCCACCTACTCATTAGTCATAGGCTCTCTGTCCAAATTAGGGGGACAGATTTTTCCCATGGAAGTCAAAGAAGCTTCAGGACTACTCTCAGCAGAGACCCTCTTTCAGAAAACAATTTAAGTAATGTGTTGGGAAATCAGGTTTATTTCTAGGACCCTGTGCATTGGCTCTGAGACTTTTTATTGTTGATTTTTTTGTTTTGTTTTGGTTTGGTTTTTTGTGCGTGTGTTTTTTTGTTTTTGGGGGGTTTTTGTTTGATTGTTTGTTTGTTTGTTTTAATTTAAAAACTAATTTAATGTTTATTTTGGTGGTCTAATGATTATGTATTTTTTCAGTGGTCAGCCAATGGAAAGACTCCTTTAAAGGCCACTCTAGAGAAAGTCTACAGGAGCAGTTTCACTTTTGGTTTCAGCTATTCCACATCTTTGCACATATCAGGAAAACACTAACACATATTTTACTGTATTCCCAACTCTCCATTTATACATCCTCCCCATGTCAGTACTAGCACATTTTCTATTTTTTTGTTTTCCTGTTTTTTTCAGTAAGGTCTGGCTAACCACAAGGCCATGTGAGTTCTGGTGCTTTGTCACAAAGGATAGCTGTCTGTTTTCATAACACCACAGTCTTAGATTAGCTTAAAGGTGACCAGGTTCTTACTCAAGTTAAGCACCTGACATAATTGCCATTCTGAAACCAAGGTGTGTGACAGCTGAACACTCACTTGTGTGACTGTCCTTACCTTTCTGTTGTCCCAAGACATTTTCTTCTCAGTCTGTTCCCTTGTTGTGCTGGCCCCAAACATCTCTACATGGCTGCTGAGTAAAACAGATCAAAGTACCGAGCCAGCTGAGAAGTACCCTGTTTAAAAAAAAAAAAAAAAATTCCAGTGAACCACACTGACCATACAAAGGGATTCAGGAACCATTAAAACTGGTGAAACTGGTGAAGAGTGCCCTCCATTTCAGGAGCTGCTGCTGTTGCTCTGGAGTATTGCTTTACCATAGGAGTTGTCAGCCATGCTCTTTCCATATCCCCTGTCCTGTGCTAGAAGAGAGCTAAGAAAAAGACCCCTACAGAAATTTTGGCACCAGGGGAAATTTTACTGAACATTTTAAACTAATTTATGACCCCTTTATTCCACACAAACGTTTTCCAAGGATCCTACAGCCAAGCTTTGGGATCACAACCATTGCATGGCTTTAATTAACTGGTGCATGTACAATACACTGAACATAAACAGAGTATCTCCAAATGCTAATTGTTCTTATTGAACCCCCATGCTTCCTAATGCAGTAATAACTGGTACAAAGCCTAACTTACTAGTATACAAGATCCAATTGTGTATCTTCCTCAAGGGATATTTATCTTCACAGCATGATTGCTAAGATAAATGCTTAAGTTTAAAATTCAAAAGTAGTTACTTCAGGGCATTATGACAAGACAACAAAAATATAACCATGACAGAAGAAAAGCTTATGCATATAAAGTATGTGGCCTTTTAATTGAAATATATTTCATAATAGATTTTATAGCCAGCAGATTTTTTTAAAGGAATTTTTTTTTTCCTTAAAAATAATTTGGTAAGGCATTTTTCCCCCTCCCCACAGCTTTATAGAAATATAGACAAAAAAAAAAAAAAATTGAGCAGCAGAGCATTGCAGTTTTAACCATAACAGACAACATAACAATTAGAACAGTTTGTTAAGAGGACAGGGAATAGGGCTGTCTGGAAGAAAAGTACTACAGCCAGCACTGTTGAACACTGTTTCTTTTCCATCTGAAGGGAAGCAATGCCACACAGCAGCTGTTGTAGGAATAGCAGCCACAGGAGACATCATCTCCAGCAATGATAAGCCAGGCTGAGGGGCTTTGCTTAATTTAATTTTCGGTTTTTCATTTGCAGAGTTTTTGGCATGCTATTTCTTTTCTTCCTTAGCAATGATGTGAATTTTTAAAGTTCTCAGCCGCTGCTGTAACCCAAAAGAGAATTTTCATGCATTTTTGGTGGCACTATAAGCACCTTGCAAGCCAGCTAGTCAGGTCTAGTGTAAATAGGACTGATTCTGCCTGTGAGATTAGAAGCACTGTGAAGATCTGACTGTAGCACACATAGATATGATATGTGTTTTTTTCCGTCTGAATTGATGGCAATTGTCCTCTCTGTAACCCAGGCTTTCCATACTTACTCTACAACTAAAAAGGGCTGAAAACAAGCTATTCTGGTAGCCTCAGACCCACATGTGCACTGCCTGCTCTATTTTCACCCAAGCAGGAGAAAATAGGAATGTTCAAGGAACCTTTCTAAATATCTACCTGAGCTACTGGGCAAACTGTAAGGAGAAAAAGTCAAAGTATACATGGGAGTAGGTATGGGTCAACATTTAACTGACAGACATCATCCGGAAACAGAGGGTTATCAGTTCTGCTTCCAGAAATTAGGAGAAATTATATCAGCAACAGCCCTTTGAGAAATTTAATTGAGGAGCTTTCTGCTTTTATAGCTGGCAACTCTCCCTCTTTCCAGAGGTGTTATTTAATCTAACCACCAAGTCACATCTGCAGTTTTAATTAGCATGTGTGTGTCTCTGGGTTTTTTTCCTTCCCTGTGTAGCACACTGAGCACCAACATATATCAGACCCTTCAGAGTGAGCACATTTATTTTAAGTACCACTGGGCCAAATTCTGATTTTCAGTAATTTCCCTATGGTCCTGTGTACCTCAGCAGGACCCCTCAGATTTTCACTCATCTCACTGAGAACAGAATCTGATTCAGGGTATTGGAAAGCCTTTTTATCAGTGAGGCAGGCTATAGAGTTGCTTAGTGCTCTAATTTTTACCTTGTTAGTGGCAAGGTTATCTTTCAGGCTAGTTTTTTCTTGCAAGTTGTAGATCTCAGCACAGTGGTATGTGCTTTAAGCTGGTTTCACCAGTGCAGAAGCATAATAATAATAATAATAATAACAATAATAATAATAATAAACATTAATAACACCCAAACAGCAGATTCACAATAAATCTTAATATCAATAAATATTCCAAATCTGCTCATGATCATTATTATTTCAGAGATGGAGGAATTGAATGATGAGGAAAATAGTTGCCTGAAGGCACAGAGAGGAGAATTAGGAAAGACAGGAAGACAAATTTAATCATCTGTCCTGTGCTCTGTCCATAGGACAACAACTCTGACTCCTCAGTGCTAGGTTCAGCCATGGTACTATCTGATTTCTCTTAACTAAAACAAAACTAAACTAAATTAAACTAAACTAAACCAACAAAATTGACAAAGAAACACAAACAAACAAACAGAAAAAGGAAAAAAAAAAAAAAAAAAAGAAAGAAAATATGCAATGGAAAAAAAAGAGGATGATCAAAAGGCCAACCATCTTTAGGAAGAATTTTTAACTGCCTCAATGAAGAACAATGCCAAATGCTTCAGGTTCTGTAGACAGGTGTACTGCCATGGCAGGTGATGAAGGTTGAGGCTATGGCTCTTTGTCAGGACACTATACCAACAGTTCCAAAGTCTGGAGCCTCCAGTTTTGATGTTCTTATTTCAGCTTGTGTTGGTTTTGTACAACAAGAGGTTGGGGGATTAGAGGGGTGGTTTCTGTGAGAAGCTGATGGAATCTTTCCCCTTGTCCAGCAGAGCCAGCACCAGCTAGATCCAGGATGGACCCTCACTAGCCAAGGCCAAGCCCACCAGTGACAGTGGTAATTTTTGGGATAACAGAAAGCAGGAAAAAACTCCTGCACAACAGCTGCAGCTTGTCAGGGGACTGAGGATGTCTGAGAGGAGCAGCCCTGCAGACACCCAGGACAGTGCAGAAGGAGGGGCAGGAGCTGCTCCAGGCTCTGGAGCTCAGATTCCCCTGCAGCCCCTGGAGCAGCCCATGGTGAGGCAGCTGTTTCCCTGCAGCACAGGGAGGGCATGAGGGGAGCAGAGATCCAACTCAGCTCCTGGAGGTGCCCAGGCTGGAGCAGGGGGATGCCCACAGGAGGCTGTGACCCCATGGGGAGTCTGTGCTGGAGCAGGATCCTGGCAAGACCTGTGGCGGACCCACACTGGAATATTTTTTCCTGACGGACTCACCCTGCAGTAAGGACCTACACTGGAGCAGTTCATGCAGGACTGTCTCCCATCAGACTGACCCCATGATGGAGCAGGGGAGGAGGTGAGGAGTCCAGCACAGGTGGAAGAAGGAGTGGCAGAGACAGTGTGTGATGAGCTGACCACAACACCCTTCCCCATCCCCCTGTGCTGCTGGGGAGCAGGAGATTGAGAAAAGAGGCAGTAAATCTGAGTCAAGAAATATAGGGTGGGGGAAAGGAGAGGCGATGTTTTAAGAACTGGGTTTACCCAATTCTTAAAACAGTGTTACCTTACCCTACTCTGATTTTCTTGGAAATAAACTAATTTCCCCAAGCTGAGTCTACTTTCCCCATGTTTGTAACTGGTGTGCAACCCTTCCCTTATCTTAATCTATGAGCCTTTTTCTATATTTTCTCTCTCCTATCCACTGGAGAAGGGAAGTAACAGAGTGTCTTCGTTGGGAACCTCATGTCCAGTCAGGGTCATCTTGCCTCACAGTTAGAAGTAAGCCTAGAAGTAAATTGAGTAATGTATGCCTTGCTGTGGATTCAAACTGCTATTTATCACCTGAAAATTTGGTGCTTACACTTCCATTTGTTTTCCAGATTTGCTCCAACAAAATCAGTATTTGTATCTTTTCTCCATAGTTGTCTCCTGTGGTTTACTGAGTTTTTGCTTGAGCTATATTTTTGTCTGCTTGTCTGTTTCACACTTTTGTCTGGCATTATAATGAAGAACAGTAATAAAAAAAAATCTTGAAATACTAGTGATCATCCTTGTAAACAAAAAATGCAAATGAATTGCAAAAAAGAAGACAAGCTATTGTCTAAAAGTTTTTAACAGAAGAAAAAGAAGGAAAGAAAAAGGGGTTAAAACAGAGTGCTGATGGTCTTTCAGAAAGTACAGATTTAATTTCCAGCACTTCTGATTTCATTAAGAACTGCAGCCCTTTCTACTGGCAGCACAATTCTTGAGCTTGACAAAAATAAATGGGGAGGATGGTAGAAGTGGTAAACTCCAGAAGTAGCACTCTGTCTTCTAAATCAGGAGGTCACACCTTCAAGTCTTGACTGAAGAACTCAATCTTCCGCAGATCCCGCAAACCCTGTTATACAGGTACTTGCTTATATGAGTCCCTGAGTGACAGATTAAAAAGCTCCCTCCTGGTGACTTATTCCCAAGGAAAGACACTGTTCTCTGAAAAAAAGAGGAAAATACGAAAAACCTCATCAGTATAATGGAGGGAAGCTATTGCATTCCTCAAGTGCCATGTAATAACCTGTGCCTGTGAAAGGCTTGCGGCTGGCAGTGCAGGGTCGCAGAGAGAATACAGGCTGTTGCACTCTTCTGGTGCTAGAAACATAGCTACTTATTTCCTTCAGGAATCTGTATTAACTCTTTTCACATCTGACAGTCAGCACCCTTCTCCAGCCACATCATTGTGTTGTTTGGAGGTAAGAAATTATGATGCTGTGTCTTTGCTATTTGGAGCATATAAATGGGATGTGTTGTCCAAGGCACTTAATACAACTTCAGTTCTCCCTGTGAGCAACATCCCTGGGGCCTAGGGAGACAGCAGCAATCAAAGAGAAAATAGAATTCCCTAGTTTTCAAGTCCTCTGATCCCTAAAATAAATAAAAGCAATTAAAGTACTTTCTTAATATACTCTCTATGTATTTTGTTTCTTTAGATAGTAATAATTCTCTTTAACAGAAAGGATGCAAGTCATTTTTTTTTTTTCCCTCCCCCCCACATTTCATTTCCTGGATAATTGCAGTATCTTCTGATCCAAAATCACTTCTCTTCTGACTCTCTAGGATGACTTCTAATTATTTCAGGGGATGAGAGTGGCTGTTTTATTTTGCTTGGATTTGCCTGTGTGGAATTGCAGTATGCAACTGTTGTTGATGATGCCTCAGTTTACAAAATAAACAAGATTTTGAATAGATTAGCTTAGGTCTTACATGAAAAAAAAAAAAATCATAAAGAACATTTTTCTGGACTGTTCAATCAAAAAAAGGAAGGTGAAGCAAACAAAGATAATCAACTGGATACCCATCAAGTACATTTGTATCACATACATTGGTTTCCTTACATGAATCACTGTCAGTCGATTTTCCCCAGCTGCACTTTATAGTCATCAGGATGAGTGAATTATGCTCAACGTGACAATGCTGGACAATTGTGTGAATAATCTGCTAGAAAAACTGCAAGACTAAGATGAAAAGCAGATTTATTCTGTTTTAAAGCAACCTCCTTCAGTATTTTCTGTGTCCAATCCATGCATTATATGAGGGCTGCCAGAGTATCAGAACATAAAAGGAGCGCTGGTTTATGAGTTGTCTCTGTTATCTGTATGTTCTGGCAACTGTCTAATGAGAATGGTACAAACTCACTGAAGATATTGTTTCCATCATACATCATCATGACATCTGTAACTTCATCCAGCCGAGAATCAGTCCTACTTGAAAAGATTTATCAAACTGAGTCCAAATTAGGCAACTCTGTCTGCAATGGTATTATGTAGTAAGTCTTGACAAGCTTTGTGAAGATCTGGTCAGACTCTGCAGAAGATATTTAGGATTTTATGTTCCTTTTTGGTGAGGCAATTAAACTGGGAAACCAAGTTTTGACTATGAAAGGTTCATGTGGCCTGTTTGTTTCTGTACACGTGTGCTTGGAAAGTTTTCAGAATCAAAAACATGTTATGAAAGCTGGGTTTTGTTTTTTGCCAAAGCAATGTATTGAAAGGAAGGGAGAAACCCTTTTACCTTGTTTTGTAAATGTTTGATTAATAATTTTCTATTTGCTTATTAAACCCTATATACAGGCAAACTTTACTATGGATAGGAATGCGCAGACTCTAAAGCATACATGGCTCCTGTTGTATTATTGTAATAATACTAGAGGTGAATAACACCTCCATTAAAGTTTCCAATGTAGTTCATAAAGATTGGACCTGTAATCTATATTTGGTGGTTTGATGAATGAAATGTGTGTTGGGGGTTCAGACAATGGATGCACTGTGCTGTGCTCAATGATGTTACATTAGTATGAAAAATCCAAAGGTAAGAATAAATGTCTGTGAAGAAGAGAAGGGAGGGAAATCCAATTAAATAACTGGGTTGCCAATTACATTGAGACTGTGGAGCTACATCTATGTAGATCTTAGTCTTTGTACATGGCACTTCAACATATGCTAAAGGGAGATGCATTGAGTAGACGTAGGGCCCTTTCAGGATCCTAATGTGGTAGTTTTATAGACTGGAGGGAGTATAGCCCCACTAGGTTACAGATGAAACAAAGGTGCTGCAAGGAGAGAGGAAAGTCATACCTTCAGCATACCACCAGTCTCTCTGTGTCGGAGGGAGAATCCATCCTTCAAAGGGCAAACAGCATATCTTCAAGCAAGATCTGCAGAAAAAACAGCTTTTGAGCTCACTGGATGACCTTGAGAGATGTCTGGGAGCCTCCCTTGGCTTCATCCTCTCTTTAGCATATGGTCTGCCTTTCTGCTCTATCGCTTTATGATGCTTTCCACCAAAAGACAACTTTTGTCTATGTCTGAGGCCTTGTACAACGTCCTGGTTCCTAAGGCTATGAAAACATGAATATGCATAGCCTACTAGCAGATCAGAGTACAGCCTAGGGCTGGACATGGAGAGGGGGAAGACAATTCTCAGCTTTGGCTTAGCATGTTACCTTGAGCTATCTATTTACAGCTAGATCCAAACTGGCATATTTGTACTCAAAATAAAATTAATTTGATTTAAGCATTTAAAAACACTGCTGTTCATGAAGCCAGGCACATGCTCAACTGCCCAGACATAATATTGCTCCAGTCGGCAGGCCTCATAGCAATGTTAATAAAATGCTGAGCCTAAGCCAGTAAACCTTACTAAGGAGTGAGATGAACTATGTGCAGCACTTAACAATCATAATGAAAGGGCTTTCACAAGGAATGTGAGCTCTCAGTTCTGCAGTGTAACTGTAATCACCTTGGAGTGCATGTGGCAATAGGAAGTGTTTTTTTGCAAAGTGCTTTGCTAAGCCTCTTGAAGTTGTGCTCAAGTAGAGGTGTGGCTTCCTTAGAGTGGTGCTGCTGTCCTAGCTGAGGCAGGCACCAAAACACCTGAAGCTATTGAGGACTCACCAAATGGGTATCCTAAGTACTGAACGGCTTTGAGTTGGATGGCACCATTTGTGCACAGTGACAATTACTGCACATATATATATATATATATATATATATATATATATTTATCACTGTATAACTGAATGTAGTCTGCAATCCTCTCACATACTGCCACAGATCCCATGCTACTCTCACGTGTTTGTCCTTTGTCTATCATCTCCTGCTTTTTCTCTGCTGGGGATCCAGGTCTGCAATCCAGGCAACCAGAGTGCTGTCCTTTCCCTCTGTTCCTTCTCCCCACAGATGGCTGTGTTGTGCTTAAACCTTGCCAGCTATATAGCACAGACTGTCAGTATTCACTCACAGCTTGAACCCAACATTCCCTACTCAAATCTACCATGGGGATCTTACGGAACATTTTCTGTGTCGAGCTTACTGTATTTTGCTTCAGCAGGTTAATTTCCTTTCTTGAAATCAATCCTTGCTTTATTAATCTTATGAGTTTTAAGGCAGGCACTCTTCTGCCTTTTGGGGTCTTTTTTATTGTGTTTATTTCTTACTTTCATTACAGCAATGATGCCACAATGAGGAATAAGGCCTCATTGTCCTGTAAGCTCTGTGAGCAAACAGTGCCCCTGGAACAAGTTGCATTACTCTGTTTTTATAATACAAGTTGAGTTCTTGGTTTTATAACCTGCTAATATGAATTTTCCCTCAGGTCATTTTAGCACACAGTGTAGAGTTATTTCTTGTTTCTAATATGGGCTGAAGTCCACTTCTTAACATTAGCTAACAAGTACTGTGCTATTGCCAGATTGTGGGATATCAGCAGGGATTTGAGCTCAACTTCTCTCTTCCTTTGGCACAGAAGCTCCAAGGCTTTGCATCTTTTTTGTCAAAGATATATTTTCTTCTAAAGCACTGAAAGGTGCTAACATGTCTTGTGCTAAATATGGGAGAGAAGAAAAAGGAAATACAGTTATGCTTTTGTGAATCATTCCAAACTGAATGAATGGGGTTTATTAATCGAGTGTAAGCATCCTGAAAATCTAGCCCTGAGTCCAAGCTGGTGATAGGCTAAGCTTCCTCCTCAGACTATACAGAGTGGAGGATCTACTTCCTAATGACAGATCAATGAAAAATGTCTCAATTCCTTTTGAAATTGGTATTTTTTCTGTGAAGGGAGCTCAGGCTGCTAGTTCAAACATCAGATTTTTGGATGTTTGTGCCTTAGTAAAGTGAAGTCCATGCTAGAACATTGATCAGTCTTTGAAGATAATATGAAAATTGTGTAAGGATGGAATTGGCAAAAGCCCTGAAGTCTTTTGAAGTGCTTTATATTTTGTGTGGTTTCGAAAATTTTTGTAATTATAAATAATGTTTATTTAGTTACTTTTATAGACATAGGGATGTCAGATAAGGAATGACAGTGTTGCATACCCCTAAAAAATTCTAAGTAAAACAGTGAAAAAAAAGTCTTGATGTGTCATTGATGCTGGGGGTTTCATTACATTATTTAGTCATGACTGTCATTGAATTAATTTACAGATACCTTGCTTGAAAAACTGTACCACTATATCCTCAATGTGTGTGAACCAGCCAAACCTAAGGATATCTTAACTCTTCTAATTGATGCTCTGTGGATATCTGTCATGAAGATCTGGAGGCTAGGTTTAAGAAGACCTCTGGAATAAGGGAAGAGGTGATATTTGTAGCAATGTTTGCTTCTCAAATAAAAGTGCCAATTGGAGCCATGACAAAGAAGCCCAAAAAAAGCACGAAGCACAAAGAAAGCACAAAGCACAAAGGTCAGAGACGAAACTCAGTTTTTCCATACTTTGGTTTCACAGTAGAGTTCAGTACTAAGGCTGTTTCCTTTATGTTTAACCAGTCAGATGTGGAAAATTACATAAAGAACATAAAACATGGGGGCAGGAAAAGTGTAGCATATTACAAACAAAAGTCCTGTGTCACGTAAAATTACTAAGAATTCTGAACACGAAGTATAGCAAATAGTCCCAGACATCATAGCAATTGGATTGTTGATGGTCTGCAGAGCCTTGTTCATCACTAGCATTTGCAATATTACCAAGTCTTTATAGCAGCCAAAAGGATTTGCTCAATTTTGGAAAACTGAGGTGATTCTTTTGGTTATGCTTTCAGAAATCATGCAGCAGAACATTTATTTTTAAATAAAACCCTGGTCTAGTTTTTGTATAACTAAGATACATCTGTAGAATTTTCTGCACTTTTGTTGCTAGGGAGGAACAAAAAATTTTAGGAGAAAACCTTCAGAATGCACCATCAGTAGAATTGCAGTGTTATTCATTTTCATGATGGGTTGCTTCTTTTTCGTTGCTAGGTTTTTCAGAATGTACTGATCACCAGGTCTCTAAAGCTTAATCTTCAATGTTAGCTGCAAGAAGAGGGCAAGAAAAGATGACATCACCTTGTTGACAACCCTATGCTGTGAGATGATTATAGCAGATGCAATGAAGACAAAAAAAAGGTTTTATTGCCTTACCTTATGTCATTGAGGAGAAGGTGCAGGAAGCAACAGAGTCCTCCCCTTTTTCTTCTGGCATCTCACCAGGAGACTGCAGGTTGATAATAGTGCTTCTGTAACACCAGGATTTGGCATATTTAGTGCTCTGTATGACTACTTATTCTGGCTGTAATTCTCTCAGTATACCCAGATTAGCACTTTCATTTAGGTTTAGACTCTTTAATTGGGCTCTCCTCTTCTGTGTTTCGTTTTATGCCCTTTTTTTTTTTTTTTTTTTGGACAGTTCAATAACTTGGTCTTTTTTAAAGGCCCTTGTTGCAAATTATTAAAAATACAGTAGTTACCTGCAGTAGTAAAAAAGCTGTCCTGTGTCCAGAGACACTACAGAGCTCTTATAGAAGCCATGTAGATCTTGAAGAAATACTGTTTTCTCTTTATATATTTGTGTCACTAGGAATACCTTAACACACACTGTCATTCTCTAATGAAATTGAATGTTTCTCATGAAGTGTACCTATGTAAGGTCTAAAGCCCATGGTGTTTGACCGCGAAGTCACATGAGTTATGCTCACTCTGTGTCATTTCTTTGCTGTTCTCACCCTTCTTCCCACCAATACTTTCAACTCTAGAGATGGAAGCTGCTGTGGAGGCTTGACTGGAGCATGTGGAAGGAGGAAATATGATGTTATCCATGGCCCTGTTCATTCATTTTGCAGTTTCCTCCTGCGTTTTCTCACAAAAGTAATGCCCCTGAAGGTGCTGCCTCCTCTGCAGGTAAATCTACACACTATTACCTGAGAACAGCCCTGGAAGGTGTGAAAGGTCTGAATTTCTGCAGAAAACAGAGACCAAGCTTCTTTGCATCCTTTCAGCTGTTGAGTTTAATGGAGTTATGATGCAGGAACATAGCTGCTACAGCATTAAATATCATTTCAAAGCCTTTTCATCTTGTCTTACTTGCTTTTGTGTGTAAGAAGTACACCCTAGGTCATTCCTTCATGATTTTCTCACTTTGTTTTATGTATGTGTGTATCAAAGAGGGAAGTTCTTTCTTCATTATAGTCATTCAGACTAATAGCAGGCTACTACCAATAGCCAATCCCATCAGAGAAATTAATTACTACCAATAGCCCATCATCGTGGAAATCAAGAAATAAATAAATTAAACTGCTGATTATGGCACAACTATGAACAGAATCTCCCTACATGTGCTTTCCTGCCCCTGATTTCATTAGTAAATATGCTGTTCTACTTTATAGTATTATACGGTGATAATGCACAGCATACAATTGTTTTTTCCCCCCTATTTTGATGCTTTTTAACTTGGAAGCTGATGTTTTGTTTGCCTGGAAGCACAAGGGTCTCTAGCATTATGTCTCAGTGTGTTGACAGCACTGTCACTTTGAGTTTCCATCACAGCTTTAAATTAATAAGGTGGGAGTAAAAATTTTGAGCTGCGACTAAATTTGGGCAAATGGCTCAAAAAAATTTACGAAAAATTCTCACATATATTTTCTAATCATTTCACATTGACTACTGCTATTCCCTTCACAACAAAGTGCTGCAGATAAACCTCACCAGCACTCTTCTCTTAAACACAAATTCATTGCTGATGGAGCTGTTATATCACCTGAATTTTTTTTGGTAGAAAAACCAGTCTTGTAGTGTCTAAGTCTTCTTCCCAAAAGTACTTTTTTGCTTTCCCTTATGCTTTGCTGAGGGAGGGCAAATAATTGCCAATCATTGCCTGAATCACCTCTAGTGATGTCCCTGAAGCTGCAGAAATGTCCTCCCAAACTTGATACTTATCTGAAATATATTGTCTTCTATTACCTGAATAGATTATCAACTTAAAACTGGCAGATTTTTTGAAGAAAATAAAGAAACCCCACAGAAACCCCAAAAAAATATGACCAACAAACCAAAACCAATAAACACCGAAACCTTTGTATCCAAACACCAAATTTTATATCACAAAAGCAATAGCTGTACTACTGTAACCCAGAGTAAATAATCAAGGCAAGGAGAAATTTGCATAATTTCTCATGAGAAATTTTAGGTCTTGCCATGCTGGAATGAATAAAAAGTTTTTCACTGCTGTCTATCATTTCATATAAATTGACTTCCATGGGGAAAAAGAAATTGAATCTGTGATTCTTAGAAAGGAGAATTAAAAATGGCTGGAGGGATTTATCAGATGTAAACCATTGGCTATTAACATTCTATGAAATCTTAAGACATGAATCCTCATATGCATCATAATCAAAATATTAAAAGGAAAAAGTTTTCAATCTGCAAATATTTTTGTCAATTTTAAGAGAAAGAATGTTTTTTACAATGCTGTAATCTACAATGAAACGGTTAACAGATTGATATTTTCATACACAGAGCTGCTTAAAAGCACGTGTGCCACAATATTTCCTTCTCATCTGACTTCTAACTGTGATGTAGATCATCCTTTCCTAGCACCTTCGTAGGTTAAAGAGGTACAGAAAACATCACAAAGAGGTAAAATAATAAATAAAATAATTACTGTTAAACTGATGCATAGAAACTTTTTTCTCCAGGGCAACGTCCTTGTGTGTTCTCATCCAGAAGAAAATGGATTATCTTATGTCTAATGTAGACTCTCTCTGTGACACTGCTATGTGACACTACTCCTTTACCTCCGACCATGGGTACAAATATGAAAACAAACAAACAAACCAAACAAACAAACAAACAAACAACAAAACAAAACAAAAATATACACACAGACATATCTATATGTTTGTGTATATAGATAAATATATATTCCTGTATTTTCAGTCTTCCAAAAAAGATAGGCTGAGATTTTATATTAGTAGGACTTTGTTTTTACCTAAGATGGAAACAAAGAAGTTCTTCTAGAGAAATGGGGAAATATGGGCAAATATTCAAGAGTTTCCCTTTTCCAAGGCCCCAGATCCCTACCATAACTGCATTAAATTTTTACAGAAATAGTAGAAAGTTTTACCTTAAATTTCTTCCTTAAATGACAGTTTTTAATTACTTGATTGTGTTGTTATTTTCATCTGTGGTACTGTGTGCTTATCAAAGTGTATTTCTTTGCTGGAACAATCAAAATTCCTTTTGTTACTTATAATAAATAAATGCTCAAGCAAGACTGTCCTCAGGGAAAGTTCATTTAAAAAAAAAAAAAAAAAAAAAAAAGCCAAAAAATAAATGGTTACTGTGATTACACTTGTTTTGATATAGTATGCAAAATCTAATTTGGCTGTTAGGCTGCAGTCACACACACACAGTCACCAATGCACATACACATGGACAATGAAAGAGACAGCTTGAAGAGACGTTTTATTACCAACTGTATTTCAATTTTGTTTATTATTATTTTATTACATTTTTTTATTTTATGACCCTGTTTGATGTATGTACATTGCTGTTTAGAGAAAATAAATCTATTAATATTTACAGTATTGGTAGCTAGAGGCTCCAACTATTTTCTAGCTGCTTTTTTACTTGGGATTGTTCAAATATAATAATAGGATGACATTGGCAAGAGTAGCTTAGTCTGAACACATGAAATATGGGTGCAAAAGGTTGGTATCAGAGAACAGAATCTTCACAGTCTTGCAATCCTGTAATTTTCAGTCTGACCCCCTACCCAGAGAGTTAAAAAAGTTTTCTGAGATGTCACAACATATTCTGAGGAAGTTACAGATTTCAGACTGGAATGTCTCACTCAGAACTGATTACACTTCCCTGTTTTAGGAAATCATTCTTGGGATTGGGATAATACAGTTCTGTAATCATTGGAACATACTTTTCCAGAGAATTAAAATAGAAGACAATTTTAAAAACAAACAAACAAAAAAATAGGTCTTGATGATCTCTTATACATGTTTGCTGGTGGGAGTACAAAGTCAGCGAGAGTTCATATACTGTGAGTTCTGTAGCTTAGTTGTTATTTCCAGTTCCTCAGGTGTTTTTGCATTTGTTCTCCTCAGAAAAGTTGTGCAGAGGTATGAATCAAACTCCTTGAAATGGGAAAATCTCATTTAAATCAGTAAGGATTCAAGCTGCATGCTTTAATTTTCTGGATAACCAGTAAATTGGGCATTTGTTTTTCTAACAGTGATGATTTAAAAGCACTGACCATGGATTTTATTTTTTTGAAGAAAGTATTTATGCTCTGTATTAGGATGAAAATATCAGACTCACTATAGGGAAGACTAAATATTTTGTCCTCAAAATTTCTTGGGTATTTGCTTAGGTGCTGCCTGTTCATCTCACTGTCTCCAAGTACCTCCTTGCTCTTTGTTTTAAACTCCATGTTAAAATATATGACAAGTCTTCTACACAATACAGGACTTATAAATAAATAAATAAATAAATAAATAAGCTTTTAAAAGTAATAATTCAAAGAGGAAATTATTGCTGCATGACCTGTGTGAAATTACAGGGCAAAAATTTATCAGAAAAAGGAACTCATGAGCTTTGCCTTTCCATTACTGATTCCACAGAAAGTTCTGGTATCCTGTCTGAGTTTTTAGCCAATTATACATCTTCTCTGACTCAACATCACAATTCTATTGACATGTAGCACTGACAACCCTCCAAGGTACTCACAGTTTTATCACTTTACTTACTTAAGTGTACTGGCTATATACCTCACCTGACAGGATTGTCTGTCTCAGCAGTCTGATGACACTGCAATTTCCAAACTTTAGGATACAAACTTTAGTACAATTTGATATCCCTCCATCCTTTACTGGATGATGGCGGTAAAACACAGTAACAAAGGAAAAAAGAACTGTTGTTCTCCAGGCATTGTGAGCTGGAAAACAGGGATGGAAGCAGAACAGAGCCCCCATATTCCAAGGGAAATTTGGAAGTGCCCTGATACTGCACTTAAACTTGCTGTATTGGGCCAGATAGGATCCACTCAAGTGGACTGAGGGAACTGGCAGAAGTGCTCTGAGCCATTGTACATCATTTACCAACAGTCCTGGCCACTTCAAATCCTGTGTTCATTGATGGGCCCCTCACTGCAAGAAAGACAATTGAGGGGCTGGAATGTGTCCAGAGAAAGGAACAGACCTTGGGAAGGGTGTGGAACACCCTCAAAGCCTATTAGGAGGTATTGAGGGATCTTGGGTGGGCTCAGCTTGGAGAAAAGGAGGCTCAGGGAGACTTTCTCACTCTCCACAACTCCCTGACAGGAGGAGCAGCCAGGGGTGGGTTGGGCTCTGCTCCAGGGAACAAGGGACAGGACGAGTGAAACAGCCTCAAATTGTGTCATGCGAGGTTTAGATTGGAAATCAGGGAAAACTTCTTCAGTAAAATGTGGTCAAGCCCTGGCACAGGCTGCCCAGGGCAGTGGTGCAGTCACCATTCTTGGAGGGATTTAAAATAAATGAAGATGTGGCACTTGGGACATGGTTTAGTGGTGGGGAAAAGGTTAAACTCAATAATTTTAGAGGTATTTTCCAGCCCTAACAATTTAATGTTTCTGTATTTTTGTGTTATCTTGCAAATAATGAAAATACTAAAGATCATTCTTCATATTCACATAGATGACAGAAAAAAAAATCAATAATTTAAACATAATATGGGGTACCTACCTTTAGAATAGATCTCTAAGAATAAAAGTTGTATTTATTAGGAAAAAGAAAGAAAGAATAGTATCCAAGTCTTTCCATTTTATTATTGTTCAATCCCACAGTATAGTCAAGATTTTAAGCCTACAGTAAAAGCATTGGCAATCAAATAAAAATTACTAATCAAAAAATAAAAAGGATAATGATAACATTTATTCTAATAAGCACATGGTTTAAGCCAGTAAAAAAAGAAAAAAAAAAAAAAAAAAGGGAATAATTGCCATTCTTCAAGTCTACTACAAAGAAAGGAATTACTGCAAAATTAAAAATAATTTTAAAAAAACAAAACAAAAAAACCAATTGTATTCTTAGAAAAACATAATGTCAGTGGCTTAGAAAACACATTTTCTAAAGTTTTAGCAGGCTTAGCCATCAATAAATTTCAAGAAGAAATATTTCCTTTATACATGTATTTTTCTGCAGCTTGTCTGCATTTCTGATACATTGTTTAAATGGGTTTCGCCTGCCTTAATAAGGCACATCATTTGAACAGAAACCTCACTGTGTGATAACAGGCAACACATAGTGAAAAAATGCCTCGAGCTTTTTTCCTTGCTATATTTGGCTTTCTGGGCTAAGTCGATTTGAGTTGGGCTGATTATAATAAGCCAGAAAGTCACTATGAACTAATTATTTTCTGTTCATTTATGTGATTAATGGTGAAAACTTGGGTAACTTTTACATATCTTGAGTCTCATATAATTAATCATCTTGAACTTTACAAAAAAAGAAAGAAAAAAAAAAAAAAAAAAAAAAGTAACCCCCCTCAAGGTGCCCCTGGATTTTCTTCCAAAGCACTGGAGTTTCATTGGCATTAGTTCATGCACCTGACAAAATCAGGGGATGTTTTGCAAAGAAGTGACATGTTTGTGTAAGTCCTCAGAGGGCATTGCTGAATTTCTTCAGCCACCAAAATGCTAGGAAATTAAAAAATGTGGTATCAAGTAAGTTATTGGGTGAACTAATGACAGTGTCGGGAGTAAAAAAAAAGGGGGTGGGGGGGGGAGGGGGAGGGGGGAAGAAAAATCACAACACACAAATGAAAAAGGACCTATCCTCCAGAGAGACTATGTGACTTGAAGGAACTAGTATAGGGAAGAGAGTTGTTATGGATCAATTGGTTGACAGCTAAATCAAGCTCATAATAAGCCCAAATCTAGAGGCAAATGCTAGCATCTGATAAAGCCAAAGCATCCTCTTAAAATTGTCAGGATAAAGAGTTCTACCTTTCTCTTATTCCCTTCTTATTTTACCCTTCATGTGTTGTACAGATAGCCTCGAAATTAACATGGATATTTAAAACCAGAAAAAGGTGATAATTCCACAATGCATATTTCTTTAAGGGGACTGCCTTATTTCCCCTGTGTGGTGAAGACTGGCCAATAGAAGGTGACTGTTTCACTTTAGGAAAGAGAAGCAATCTCTTGAACAGTGACAATGTAATTGCCAAAGTGCAGCCCTGTCTAGTAGCAGAGGCACCTGTGAGAAGCTGGTTTAGCAGTGGGATATGCTAGTCTTACATCGAGTCTCATGTACTGCACCACCACATCTGGAGGATTACCAAAATAGGGCAGGATCCTGATGATCACTTGGTTCTCAGGATGTGCTCACACAGAAATGGGAAATTACAGAGGATCAGAACCCATGCTCAGAATCTCAGTTTATGTAGATTTTCAGAGACTTGAACAGTTTCATGTTTTTCTCTGTTGTCTAAGAAACAAGGATGGGAATTTTGTTTCACATAAATTTGTTTTAGACAACCCTTGCTATTCTATCAAAAGCACTTGAATACATGCAATGATTTTTTCCATATTCCTGTAGATTTACTCTTTGCAGTACTAGACAGCTAAACTTTTAAATAGTAGTCCCTTTTGCTGTTCTTACAGGAGGTCTGAGCTAATTCTATTCTCTATTCAATAATTTAAAATTAAATAATGTAGTGGTTAGAGGAGGAAACCTGAATTTGTCATTAGAGGATTTCAATTTGCTATTACCTAACCAGGCTTGCACAAAAACTGTAAGTCAAAAGTTCCCTGTCTAAACCCTGAGAGAGTAGACAAGTCTTAGACTGTAATTTCACTCCATGTCAGTCCAAGCTGAAATCAACATCATCACTATGGAAGCCCAGGAAAACCTACCTGTATCTTTTTTATGTGTAGGCAACATTCATCTTTTAAGATACATACCTTCCAGTATGGCTCCTGAGGAGAAAAGTCTATTTTCAAAATCCTCTTCTAGGATTGTTACAACTACAGAATTTTCAGTTACTGAATCAGCCTTGGTGAACAATTTGAAAGCCCTCTGTGATTTCCTGTGATGAAAATGAAGATGTCCAAGTGATTGTGAGAATGGCACAACTGTATTTGCTACCACCAATGCCCATTTGACATTGATTATTATGTGCTCTATTATTTAGCTGATAGGGTACATATTGGTTCAGGTTGGACAGTAATCTCTTGCATAATTTCAGCAAAGAACGGGAGGGAAAAGTTGGCCTGCCAGCTCCTTGAGAAATGGCTCCTTTTGTCAGAACCAGTATCTTCACTGAGGAAGGCAAGGAAAATAAAACCTGGAAAGAGAGCTGGCAGATAAGCATGAATTGACAGTAATTACTTGGAGAGGGCCTAGCAGAAATTCTCTGAGATCATACTTCTTCAGGGAATACACTGGAGGATTATCACATTGTGCTGTAATTATTACACCCTTTCCAGTCGTTCTCTCTGCCTCACAACTGAATTAGCCACTAGTGAAAAGTGACATCCTTTTTTTAAAAAGCATGGGGGAGGGGGAGAGCCTCAGGGTTGGATCCGAAGAATGGATGAAAAAGCATTTTGTCTTTGGCTAGTGATCCTAGCCACCTTTACAAAGTATGAGTTGAAGATGCTGACTAAATGTAAACATCTAAATGGAAGTGTTTGCACTAGATTTCCTTTATAGCCTTGTAGGCTCCCTTCCCTGTTGGGGAAAAAAACAAAAAAAAACAAAACAAAACAAAACAAAACAAAACAAAACAAAACAAAAAAAAAAAAAAAAAAAAAAACAACAACAAAAAAAAAAACCACCAGAAAAAAAAACCCAAAAAACCACAACGGGAATTCATAAAGATGAGCTTAATCTCACCATAAGCTTTCTGAGACAAAGAAATCTTGCCTTGTCTCACCTTTGACTACCAGTGTTTTAAGGAGTAAAACAATTGTTGAAGACTAAAATCTGATAGAGCAAATCTCAGTGTTGACTTCTGTTGGTTTAGGATAGGACCACAAGTGGCTTGGGCCAAGCATTTAGGGGGGGAAAAAAACGTAAACGTGTGCTAATGAGCTTTAGTACTAGGCAAACTATTCAGAGGCATACTTATCACTAAGGTGCACTTGACTTCAATCAAGGATATGTACATGAATGTGCTAAAAAAGACATTCAAGATTGTTTGGTGGGGTTTTTTTGTTTTCTTGGGATTTTTTTTGGTTTTGTTTTCTGGTGGGATTTTTTTGGGTTTTTTTGGGGGGATGCTTGTTTTTTGTTTGTTCATTAGGGGGTTTTTTGGTTTTTTTTCTTTGTTGGTTGGTTGTTTGGTTTTCTTTCTTTTAAACAGTTCTTAAGCAACAATTTTCAGATTTTCACAAATTTAGGCTATCTGCCTGGCTTCACATGCATAACTATATCCCAGTTTCTTGTCAGTAAATAGTATAAGCAGCACCCAAAATGCATTAAAGCCATCAAATCATGTAAGATTTTCTACATGCTGAACTGGAGTGTGTTACATCCACTCTTGATAGTCCCAGAGCAGATGACACAGTTATAACTTTCTGTTAGTTGAACTGGATTTAGTAAGGTTGATTTTCCTGTAGTCTCATCTTCCAAAGAGGCAGACAGATGAAGCAGGGACAAAATGAAAAGTGCAGGGAGTAAGCAATCTCAGAGATGTCAGAAAACAGATCACAGTAGCAAGTTTGAGGACAGCATGAAAATGAGAGCAGTGTGGGGGCAAAGAGGGATGTGGGTGAATTCATCTCTGTTAAATTTTTGCATAAAAGCAAGTTAGAGGCAAAACTTGTGGACCAAATTGCAGCCTGAGACATCTTGAGATCAAAAACTTGTTGGGATTATATCATCACTCATGTTCCAGCTGTTCCTGAGGGGTGCTCACACACCATCAAGAGCTGCTGTGTCTTACCCTGCTCTGCCAGTGACCAGACTGGAGGTGCTCAAGGAGGTGACACACTGATCCCAACTGGCCAAAGAGATGTCCCATTTCATATGACATCATGCTCACCAATAAAATGTAGCAGAAAAAAGAAGAGGGAATGTTCAAGGTTATGGCATTTGTCATCCCAGGTAAGCATTGTGCATGATGGAAACCCACTCTCCTGGGAATGGGCGAACCCCTGCCTGCCCATGAGAAGAGATTAATTAATTCCTTGGGTTTTAGTATGGTTGTTCGTTGCTGTTGTTGTTGTTGTTGTTGGGTTTTTTTAGTACATATGGGTTTTACTTTTAAATGAACTTTAATTCAAGTCACATGTTTTCATACCTTTACCATTTCTCCTCTGCATCCTGTGTATAAGAAGTGAATGAATGGCTGTGTGGTACTTACTGGTCTCCCACAATATCTATTCAAATCCTGGAAAAGAAAGAAAATTTTGCACCTACTGTTTCCCCTTTAGAGAAATTTCATATATACCCTCCAGGGAGCTTTCAGTGATGTTAGCAAAAAAACAAAGATGTAACCTGTCTGCAGCTAACATCAACATCAAAGCCCCAAATAATAAGAAATTTATTCTGTCTTTAAAGTTTAAATCAACATGTAATAGACCAAATAATCATTTGTTACAGGTTTATAGAAGCCAGCAAGGAAATGCTGATTTATGCCAATTGACATCTAGACTGAGAGAAATTCTGATCTATATTATGCATATGCCCTATTTGGTATTTGTTATGTCTAGGCGTTTTATTGGTTTTATAAAATTTCAAAATGTCAATAAAACAAGATTTTTTTTTTTTTTTTTAAAGTTTGGATGCCATAAAATTATTCTTTGGCAGCACTGACTTCACAATAGAATTGGATTGTACATTAATGCTTAATTTCCTTTTATTGTATTTTTAACTGCTTTTTTATTATATGTACGTTTATTGTTGTGAAATGCCTTGGGATGACTTTGTCAAGAAAGGTGCCATATAAACAAAATTGTATTGATCTGATGATAAGCAGAACAACAACTAAAGAAGTGAGATATTTCTTAATAAACTTGCATATGGCAATACATTGTTAATGTAGTATTTTAGCTTAACACTTTTACTGGTTAAAAGTAACATAGATGACAAGTTACTACTCCCTATTGGACCTCTGATTGACAATTTTACTTCCATCAACTCTATTCTGCAAACTGTGGTAGAAAGGTTTAATTGTGTTTGTAATTAATTGGATTTTAATCAGACTGTATAAAGAAATATAAAAGAAATTGCAGAAGGTTGTTTTGGGTTTTTTTCCTCTTTTTTTTTTAAGCAGCAAAAAGCTCTCTTTCAACATATTGCTAGGGATGCAGAAATATTCATTGCTACAACAGCTTGAATAGTGAATTAAAATGCGTTCATGCTTCAATACAAAATTTGTTAGATTAGTTAGCATTTGAAGTACAATTTCATATATTCCAGAGGATGGAGAAAATATATTAAAAAAAAAAACAAAAACCAACCACCAAACACAAAGCTTAGCTTATTTTAAACCAAACGTGTATTCTATTGAATTGAGCTCCCAAGAAAGGTATTTTCCAAGCCCTTTAAATTACCTGCATTAAACCTATAAACATTCATTAATAATGTTCTATGGGAAATAATTTTAAACTTCTTTTTCATAACATTGCAGCATCTATTGAAATAATATTTTGCCAGAAATTTTATCAAAAAGATAAATCCTAATAAGGAAGGCAATTAAAGCCAAGTGGAGAAACAAAAACTTCCATAATGTTATCTCTAAGTACCAACTGGTAATGAATTGAATGCAGAAATCTATGTGGGAGTTCACAGTCTTTTTGGTGTCTTCAGGACTGGATGAGTAGGTTGGGCCTTGTTCCCAGATTCACTACTTCTCTACTTTTTTCATTTCCCAAGTCTTCATTAAATCTGAGTCTGGAGAGTTTTCTGCATGCAAAAAGGTTGACTGAAGACTTTAACACATCTGGGTAGGGAGACATTTGCATGCTACAGCAATTATACTCAAAGCTCTTCAAAAAGAACAAAAATGGAAGGGAAGCATGACCAAGAGTAACAAGTGTCTAGCAGAATCACTGGAAAAGCAAGACTATTGGCTGAGTGCCAGCAGCACCATTTAGGTGTCCCCATCATTTTTTATAGGCCATGCTGTTGGGTCTGGTGAAATTTAATGATTTGCAGTGACTGGCCAATGAAACATCTAAAAGGTGGAGACTTGAGCCAAGGATTTTTATTTCAGAGGTCTGAAGCCCTAGCTCACTTGTTCCATTTTTGGGTTGCTCTCCATAGAAAACTCTCTCTGGTCTAAGGGAATTGACAACATACAATATCCAAACAAGACCAAATGAACCATTTGGATGCCTACAGAGGGCTGGATCAATCTCCTCAGGAAGAGAAATCCCTCTTAATTTGCTTTCCCTCCTTGCTTCTCTCCTTATTTCTTTTTCTTTGCATCATAGCAATGAAGTCTTTCAGCCTTTACTTTTGTTTCCCTCCTCAAGTTTTCATCACATAGAGAGCAACATCTCAAAGCAATGCTTGTGGAAACCTTGAAGTAAATAATCACAGCCTCATTTCTTCATATTTTTCTGTCAATCAGTTACATCACTGCAAAGAAGAAGATAGAGCAAAGAAATAGTAATGAATATTAAAGGTCAGATCCTCATAATAAATGTTAAAGGTCAGATCCTCAGACAATGCTATGAAATCTTGTCAGATTAAGCCTTTGGACTTTACATTTGCCGGGCAAATACTCTTCCAGTACACACCAGTGATCACACTAGTGATCACACCATTACAGACATAATGTATTTCTTCTGCCTAAACAGCATCTTTTTCTTCCTAAGAATGTGTACCCAAGTGTAAAAGTCCTTGCCAAACTTTTGTGCTTCAGCTTCCAAGCTGATTCCTCTGTCACCTTCACTGCAATGAAAGAATGACTCCTCTGCAAAGCATCCCCAGTAGTGTATGCTTTAAGGTCACCTACAAAAGAGTTAGCTGTACATTAAGTTATACCTTGCTGATAACAAGATGGATTTAGAAAGTGATGAGAAATGACAGGGTACACATGTACATTAAAGCAGATGACAGGAAATTGAAGACATTACTGTAACTTATTAAACATTGATTTTCCAGACATTCCTTGATATTGTTTGACAAAAATAAATGTTAACAGTAACAACAGCAGAAACAATCAGAAAGAAATTGTGGTCTTGTTTTGGAGCTGGGAGTGAGAAGCAGGATCAGAGAGGATAAGAGAACTCATGAAAACTGTGAGTATAGGCTCTTGCTCTGCTCTAAAAATTACAAAAATGTTATGGTGTTATTATTGCAGAACAGACTAGACTAGACCAGACTAGACTGGAATAGAATAGTTTCAGTTGCTAATCCACCCCATTGACCATTTCAGGGTTGACCAAAAGTCAAAGCATGTTCTTAAGGGCATTGTCCACACTTATACACAAAGAGCATTGACCACTTCTCTAAGAATTTTGTTCCAGTGTTTGACCAGAAGTTTAGAGTCTGAAAGCCCATGGAAGAGTGGAGAGTTAGGATATAACTTCTAATTTTAAACGCTGCTCGTGCCTTGTAATGATTTTGGAGACTTCGGAGAGTTTTGGCTTAGAGACACCCTATAGAGATTGAAATTTGTCATTTTACTGATGTAGAAATATTAACTGCCTTTATGAATTTTTCCAAGTTATTTTATGATTAAGTTTGAATTTTTTTCTTTAACTGATAATTCTACAGATCAGTGCTGTCCTGAACATTGATAGCTCACAAGGCTCTTCAGAGTCCTATCCAGGACCAAATGCTGATATTTGTACTCCTGTTGATAAGCCCTTTAAAAAAATATTATGGTTTAATTTCAAGTGTCATTTGAACACAACAAATTGGCTGAACTAATGCAAAAGGCTACAAAGTAAAATATGTTCATTTTAATGAAACTTTCTCCTGAAATCAGTTAGCCTTTCCTTCTGAAATAAGCCAATGTTAAACTTTGCTAAAGATTTGAGTTTACGCTCATTGAACAAATTAGTGATCTTCAGCAGGAAAAACGACTATCTGCAAGATTGTGTGCAGTGTTCAACTAAAGGAGTGCAAGCACAAGTGCAGTTACTGATGGGGTCCTGGAGAGATTTGGCAGCATTTCACAGGGAAGAAGAGATTCAGCAAGTGAAGGGGTTCTGTGAAGTCAGGTCAGGTCAGATCACATATGGGGACAAAGGGAAATGAACTACTAGTGACACCCCAGCTGTGAGAGTCTAGGGACTGGCAGCCTTGATATCATCTGACATTGCGTTTATGTAGGATCTCAGCCTCATACAGCCTCAGGGCTGATATATATTTCCTCCTGACAATTGTCTCATCCCTGTAAGAACAGGCACAATTCTTGGCTGTTCATGGCAGAGCTCGACTTAAAATCATTGTCCCTATGGCAATAAGACATCATAAAGGATCAGGATCAATTGCTTTGTTTTGGGTACTCACCCTAAACATCCCTTCTCCTGTGTGCTCACCCTAAAACAGGGTGACATGGCTCATGATGACACCTGGGAACACCCTTGCCTTTGAGTCCCTGTTTAGGAAATGGCTGGGATACTGTATTCAGCATAAGCCAAACCTGTGACATAGGCACGATAAAAATTTAAGAGTATAGATGATTACATGCCAGTGCTTCAGCCTGTCTTTTGACTCATTCTAGTTTATCCATGTAGAGTCACTCTCTGGTGCCTGAATTTGCCTTTGAAGTGCCTTCAAATATGTTTTAAATATGGACATGTTATTTCATTTATTTTATATATACCATGCAGTAATGTTTCATTCTCCAACACATAATTCTGCATACAGGTTGGAACAGAAAATATGATTTTAGGAAAGTGATGTGAAAGTATTAAAATATTATTAAAAGCGTAACCTCTTCATCTGCTTAGAATTTTTTCATCAAAACATTTTTTAAACCTCGGAGTTCTAAGATCTTTTCAGTAGACAACACTAGTCTGCATTATTTCATGTGTTAGTGAATACAAACAAAACAAAACAGAAAAAAACAAGACAGAGATGTGTAGTTTCATATCTCCTTCTTCAATATCTGGGGTTTTACTCCAGCATACTTTTCTTTTCTATTTTTTGCTTCCTAGAAAAGCAGAAACAATAGCAACAAGTATCACCACAATTTAAAAATTAACAAATATTTTGAGCAATCCCAAAAAAATCTAAGCCATTCCCTCTGAACATGTTGTCATAAATCAGGGGTTCTGGGGTGTCCAAACACTTGGATGTTTTTGACATTCCTGAATGTTACTTCTAGGTAGGGCATAGAGAAAGATAAAAAAGACAAAACATTTTATTCTTTTAAGTATTTATTTTTCTCTCCTTTTGGAATGATCCTGGCTCCACGGTGTAGTAGGGTTCTTATTGTGCTCATAACGATCTGAGGATTCTTTGTCTCCATTATAAGTGGCAAATTATGACACCTTCCGTTCTGAAACTGCTGAGTTGCTGGCAGAGTGTTTCCTAGGTAAAACACACCTGAGTGTGAAATGGCAGCTAAGTAAGTCAAAAAATGTGTAGATGTTCACTGGCTTTAGTGAATGTCACTGAGAGTACTGGTGCTCTGGAGCGCCAGGTTACTGGAACCAAATTTAATTACAATGCAGTCCGGAACTGTTTCTACCACTGGAAGTTCTACACGTGCACATTTTAAATTCTTGCCTGGGGGTATTCAGCATAATGATACTTTGAGCTAAACAGCAAACTCTTCTATCCAGAGAAAAAAGGTGTGATAATTTTATTGGTATTTTATTATTTCCCTCTCATTGTCTTGTTTGTATGAAGGCTGAGAGGGAAATACCCAAGCTGGGTCTCCCAGTCCTTCATGAAAAGCAGTGTTTAATTCTTCTTTAGTAGACAGAGATGCATTCAAATATACTCACTTACCCAAGGGCCCACAGAAAGAGTAAAATAGTCACTTCCTTCTGCAGAAGCATTTTTTATATTTCCTCTTATATTTCTTTATAGTTAGAGCTGCATGAACAATATATCTTCATTGTGGCAGGACTTGTGGCAGGTTTAGACAGCACCTACAAAAATGTCTGAACATTATTAAAAAAAAAAAAAAAAAAAAAAAAAGAGAATTGACTGAATGCATCAAATGCTATTCAGATGGAGACTTCCATAAAAAGTGGATTCCTTCTGAAAAAGGGCATCTAGAAATGTCCACTGGAATTTTTTTTTTTGCTCTTTTATGAACAGGAGAGTTATGAAGTTCTCTACAGAAGACTATTAGGGTGAGTTGGTGATTAATCTGCATAACTAATGAAGTCATGCAGATACTCCTCTGCTAATGTAGATGTAGATGTAATATAGAGCGGTATAACATGTTCAGTGTTGGGTAGTACATCTCATACTTGGCATCAAGATAGTCTAGAAGGCCTCAGTTTCACCTCCAGGAAAGGATTGTCTTAAAAGAAGTACAGAATTGGTTTTACAAACCTTAGGAAAGCATATGGTTAATGATTCTTACAACTCACTTCAGAAATGAAATCTCTGTCTCTGTAAATCCCTTCTTACTGGATTGATTACCAGCTGGTCTGTTTTGCAATGTGTTTCTCACTGCTTTGTTGACTGTATAAACTCAAAAGTCAGGCATATGCATAAGTTCTAGCCTATTTGACATGGGCTACACATTTGCCCCTTGATGAGTTTCTACAGTTGCAATGGACGAGGAAGTCATGGCATCCCAACAGACATTTGCTGAAGAACAGAGCCCACATCCAGTGCCAGACATGAAATAGCTGTTCCACAAATTCGATCACTGTGTCCTTATGCTGCCAGCCCCTCGGGTTTTGGAAGCTCGCTGTGCTAGTCTGCCATGAGACCCAGTATTCTGTTTAGCACATTTAGTCTTAAGAGCCATTAGCAACCTCTCCTTTGGAGTGCTTTTGTGGTGTTCCAACACCAGGCCTGCTAAATAATACAGCAGGGTGAGGCTTGGTGTATTATTGACAAGCAAGGTGAGGTTTAGTGTATTAAGAGTGGCAACAATTCAGAGATCCATAAATGCCTTCCCATGTAAGCACCCTGAACCATGTGAGTTTCAGGCAGCAGAGACAATGGTGTGACTTGCTTTCTGAAGCTATAACCCTCACACAGTCCAGGGGGAACTAGAATAATTGATTTGTTACTAGTGTTAACACAGTCATCTGCAAAAAAAAATTCCATGAAGCTTAGGACAAGGAATGAGGTCTTTCAAAAAGAAAAGGGGACCACTGGACCACTAAAATCCAGAGCTAAAGGAATTCCCCCCAGGGGACCTATCACCTGAAGCCCTCTCCCTGAGATTTTGCAATCTGGGAGGGACCCCTGGAGTGACAGACAGGCTGCCCCAGAGCAGGGGGGGGGGCAGAGGGGATGGACAAGTCAGGAGAGGAGTGAGAGGACTGACACAAAACACCTTATTATACAGACGATACAAAAGGGATACAGAATTGGGGATACAGTGAAATGAACCATAACATAAACTTCTTATAAAAACCTACTAAAACAGTTCTGCACCACTACACAATAGAAGCTTAGTAATGTTAGCCATTTCCAAGGCAATTTTTACTTATGTATAGGCAGGAAGTGTAGAAATAGCATCACTTCTCCCTGGACCCTGTTTGTGTTCTAAAGTACCTAACTTTGAACAAGTACCTTCAAGGTGCTATGGCATCCTTTGGTTCTAGTCAGGACAGAAAAGAAAATGCTGAGATATCCTGAGAAAGTGTATTGGATTATGAAAACTAAAAATGTGTATTCTATTTCATCTGTTGAAAACTGTTTTTTGGGAGACATTTTATCTTTCTCTCACCCTTCCAGAGGGGAGGGGGGCGGATGCCTTCTGATAATGGCCCAGCCACTAAAACCAGGTGGGGAAGTGTTTCTTATCTCTTTCACCACCCCTCCATCCTCCAGGGGGACATCTTCTGATAATGGGCCATTAGGGCCCACCAATGACATGACACGTTCCATCATCCCATTGGGAGATGCTGCACACAGTGGGGGAGGAGCCAGCTGTTCCTAGCTGGATAAAAACTGGGACTGAAGGACACAAGGTATGCTGTTTTTCCACTGGATTCCTGGAGGAAGACCGGACCCATCTCATCACCACTGGACTTTCTACGGGACCATCTCTTCTCCACAGAACTACATCTGTTACTCCAGGAGGACTATTTGGACTGCTTTCAACACCCTGCCCACCAAGGTGCCAGATCACATCCCTGACTCTGTCAGGATTTTTCTCTTGGATGTTTGTTTGCTACCTTGCTGCTGCCTCCGCTGAGGCGTAGCGACCTGGTTCCAGGAACGACACGGCAGCCACACCCAGGCTGCTCGGTCCATCAGCTCACAGACACCAGTGTGGTGGATGGCAAATGGCGTTTATTAACTGGTTACATGGAGTTATAAAACCTCTGTTTGCTACATCACTTCCGTCTGCTTACGTTACAAGCTACGTGTTGCTTAGTTTATCAAGGACACTAAACAACTAAGTGTTGAGGGAGGGGTTCTGTCTACCCATACAACGCGATATCTTCCGATCGCCTGTCCCTAATCTCCCACATTTCCCCCCACCCATGATTAACTAAAAAACCTATAAAAGTATAAATGTTACAAAAATGCAAAAGCTGTTAACGTTAGTATAATAGGATACAAAAGCGATATAACGTTAGTAATAAGTGCACTTCATGGTAATTGCAGGCGTTCAACAAATAAGATGTCGACTTTCTCTAAACGGCTTCTAACAAATGACACTAACTTGTTCAAAATGCAAGGCCCAAAAATCAATGTCAGGAGTATCATGGTGAGAGGGCCTGTTAAGGTGGAAACAAGGGTGGCCAGCCATGGGGACTGGTTGAACCATGACTCAAACCATCCTTGTTGGGCCTCTCTCTCTCTTTCTCTGGGCTAGTCTTTCTCTCAGTTCGGCCATGGAGTCTCGCCTGACTCCGGTATGGTCTGCATAGAAACAGCATTCTTCTCTCAAGGCGGCACACAGGCCTCCTTGCTGCATGAGCAAGAGGTCCAGTCCTCGCCTGTTCTGCAGGACAACTTCTGAAAGCGAGGAGATAGATTCCTCCAGAGAGGAGATGGATTTTTCAGTTCTTAGCAAGGCCTCATCAATGGTCATTTGGAGCTGAGAAAGTCCTTGGTGTTGGGTCACGAGAGCTGAAACATCTGTGGCTGCATCAGTGGCTCCTAGGCCAAGGAGCATTGGTTATACCTGTCTTTACTTCTCTTTTGTGGAGCTGGATGGTTTCTTCTAAAAAGTGATACATTTCTTCTTCTTGGTGGTACAGGACTCTAGGAACAATTAGAACTTGGAAACAAAAGTCAGTGAAGTTATTGAATTTACCAAGGTACACACAGGGGGTTATTCCAGATTGTTGACAGACCCACATTCCTGGTACAAATGGGACTTCCCACTTATCAATCTTTTGGCTAGGTTGGATGAACTCAGCACAGATATTTCCCATCTGCTTTGCTAAGGTTACATTGCCAAAGCACTTGCCTCGGCCTGTGACTTGACTCAGGGTAATTTCCCTCCGGGGGTTGTCCCACCTACAGCTGTGTGGATTATCTGCTGCAGAATATTCGAAAGGAACATCAAGGGCGATGCCCTCATAAAAAGGAGGTTCTGCATTATAACATAACCAGCGTGATTTTGTAAAGTTTGGGTTGGATTGGTTCAACGACAAAAAGGTAGCATGTAACACACTAAGAAACAGATTGTAAGGAGCTGACCTAGGTTTTTGGTAAATAGCTAAAGGGCTGGATGAGGAGGAGGTGCCAAGTGTGGCCTCCCTCTTGTGTCTGCATGCTGTAAGATTCTGATAGGGTTTGAATGACAGAGGCATTGAAGTTGGGAGTCTAATAATTTGCATATTTACCCAGAAGCTGCGAAAGGCACGAACAAACACTGACCATATTTTCCTGTGGCCCAACTCACATGGGTTGGCTGCAAAATCATCATTGTGTAGTACTTACAGGTGTGTTTTCTCCCGTCTCGGGGTGTGTATATCATTCCGTCCATCCTGAACTTAGGTTCGCGACAGCCATGAGGAGCGTACCTGACTTGCAGGAACTTGTCAGGTTGCTGCGGTTGCCATCTATTGCTTGTCACGATAGTTTCACACCCCCAATATACACAGTGCCCATACCTCGGATAGTTACAGTAACTTTTGCCTGGGTTGGAAACAGGGCACCAATAGGTCTGGTATAGTGAAGAATCCCCAATTTTAGGGAATCCTAGCTGAGGGAAATATGTCTCTTAGCTTAAACTCAAAGGATGGGCTGTTTACTGTAAGGATTTCTTTGATTGCTTCATCACTTGAAAGATTACGTAAGATCCATCTGAATGGTTGGTGAGGGTAATACACTGTGTCTGTTTGCCCTCTGCCCACAAGACCTAAAAATAAAATTACACAAAGACACCGTAGTTGCTTGGATCTCACCGGTGCAGGATCTTTGGGTGCTGTCGAGCTGCTCGGAGGTTCATCAATTTCTTCTGGTACCGGAGTGTACATGTCACGGGGGCGTCCAATGATCCAATCTTGCAAATGAGACCTTACAATTTTCATTAGTTCTATTCTGAAGGTCTGGTTTGATCGACTTAAGTGGACACCATATTACTTTACTGTCTTTTTTAACAGCTGCGTGCCCTCGCTCTGTGAGCACTAGTCTCCAGCCCTGTTCCCATTCTCCCAGTTCATTTTTAACTACAACGTGCGGGCGTTCCTCTAATGCCTGGGTGGCCCAGTGTCTCTGGGCTGGGCTGTTTGTCTCATCCTCTCCTAGGGAACTGATTCAGTGCTAGCAGAGCGGTTGCTAGTATACGTGCCTGGTCTCCTGAAGGAATGGAGCTAGTAAAGCCCTCTGGTTTTGCTAGTACTTCTATTTTGGCTTTCAAGGTTTGATTTGCTCGCTCAACGATGGCCTGCCCAGTGCTATTGTACGGAATGCCATGTACTAAAGTGATTCCCCATTTAGCAACAAATGCTTGACTTGATTTTGAAACAAAATTTGGGCCATTGTCTGTCTTAATTTGCTTTGGAATGCCCAGCCATGCCATGACTGTCAGCCAATGTTGAATGGTTGCTTTGGAGTCAGTTTATAGGTGTTGTGTGGCTACAATTACTCCACTATATGTATCTACAGTTACTGCAAGCCATGCTCGGGGTTTTAGCAACATAGGGTAAAGTCTGTTTGCCATATTTCTGAGGCTTTGAGACCTCTGGGGTTGACTCCGCTGGACCACAGTGGTGATTTTTGGCAGTGAGGGCATGTGGCTACAACGTGTTTCGCGTCGGCGGTTGAAATCCCACATTTTTTCGCTAGTGCTTTAGCTCCAATGTGAAGAGTCGTGTAGCTGGTGGGCACCTCTCAGCATCCACAATTCCTTTGCGGCGGCGTCTGCTTTGTCGTTGCCGATTTGAAAGAATCCTTTAACTGGATTGTGGCTATTAACGTGGATGACAGATATGGTGCCTTTTTGCGATGAGTGCTTCTTCAAGCATCATAGCTACTGTGGACACTGCCACGCCGGGCCTTGACATTGCTAGGCAGAGCCTGGCCACGAATATAGAGTCAGTTACGATGTTGAGGTATTCATCAGGGAACAGTCCACACGCTAGTACAATGGCGGCTGCTACGAGTTGTTGAACTGAGAGCGTAGGGTCAGTTGTTTTGATGCATTGCCACTGTTCTTCTGACTGCCACACTGCTGCTGCAATTGAGGTTAGTGAAGATGCGTCTGTGAAGATTGTCGGTCCTGGCTGGGGTCGGTCGATGATTTTTGGCAGGAGATCAAGGTCGACAATTGCAAGCAACTGAGTTCAAGGGGGTTTTGCTGCATAGCGAATCTCTCCTCCAAAACCAGCAAGGGGCATGGCCAGATGCTCTGATGTTGTTGTCAATTGCGCAGAAAGCTGCTTGCCGAAGGGCAAATATATCTTGGTGGGTTCAGCACCTAAGTGCTTCAGGGCAATTTTCCTGCCTTTCATGATAAGGTTGCCAAGACACTCAATTCCTGGAGAAAATGCACGTGAGGTTTTCCCAAGACCACCCACAGTATTGGTTGAGCTTTGTTGGGTGGCCCTTGGGCCAGCGCTCCTACTCCTCCTTTCTTCGTGAAGTGGACGTATAAATCGATTGGTGCATCTGCGTCCCATCTGGTGAGTGTGCTTATTGATATTTGCTGTTCGATAAAATCAAGCAAGCGTGTTGCTTCTGGTGTCAGTGTTTTCTGCTCCCATGAGTTTTTCCCTTTCAAAAGGTCATTCAGGGGGTCCATGACCTCAGGAGGAATCAGGATGATGTTTTGGAGCCACTGTAGAGATCCTACCAGCTGCTGCATGTCATGGAGCGTCTTGATGTCTCGGTGGATTTTTACCTGAGGAGGGGTTATGTAGGAGCTTGAAATCCCCACTCCTAAAAAGGTTACACTTGGTCCCTTTTTAATTTTTGCGCTTGCGATTTCAAAACCATTTGTTTTTAAGGTCTCTGAGACTGGTGACACTGCCTGGTCTACCTGGCTCGCTGATGGACCGGCAATCAGGATGTCATCCATGTATTGGACAATGGTCACGGTCGGGTCACTGCATCGGACTGGCTCCAGTGCTTGGTCTACTGCGATCTGACAGATAGTGGGTGAGTTGACCATGACTTGAGGCAGTACCTTCCACTGGAAGCACAGGTTAGGACGCTGGCTGTTTGGGAAGACGATGGAAAAGGCAAACCGCTCTTTGTCTTCATCATGACAGGAGTATGGAAAAGAAACAGTGTTTAATGTTAAGCACTGCACAAGGCTTCCCTTTTGGTATCATTGAGTTCATGGGCAGCAAGGTTTGCACGGGGCCCATTAGTTGAATTTTCTTATTTACCTCATGTAGGTCATGGAGAAGGCGAAACCCCTCATCGCTCCATTTGGGTATCACAAAAACTGGGGTATTCCATGGGCTAGTAGAAGGCTCTACATGACCTTTCTGCAATTCACGATCGACTAGGTTAAGAAGAGCATCTATTCGAGGCTTTGACAGGAGCCACTGCTTAACCCACACTGGGTCGGACGACTTCCACGTCAGCTTGATCAGTGGGCGTGGGTATGCTGCAGTGGCCCTTATGGTAAATTTGTCACCCTGGCTTTTAAAAGGGCTTATGCATCTCTCCCTAGCAAGTGTGGGACTCCTGACATGACATATGAAAAAAGGGTGATGGTTTTTTCTGGTCCTTTTTCAGTGTGAAGTATAATTGCTATTAATTGGGCACTTTTCTGAGCTCGGCTCCATCCCCCAACCCCATCTACCATGGGTGCGTCTTCTAATTTCCAGTGTGGGGGCCAATTTGTCTCAGAAACAACAGTATCATCTGCTTCTGCTCCAGTATCAATCAGAAAGGGGACACTGATGGCAATGTCATCTAAAACATCATAGTGAGTACAGTTCCCCCATATTACTGGTGGGTTGTCACACTTTACTGCCAAGGCCACCCAGGGGTCTTGTCCCCAGGGGGTGGTCTTTGCTGTTCCTGGGACAGGGACAGATACGGCTGGGTCGCTGGTTGTGCTATAAAGTTGGTAGCTTCTCGTGGAAAAGGGTTTGGGAGTGCCTCGCTCCATTTTGGGTTTGCATAGCTGGGCCACTTCACATCCCAAGTGGGAGAGAGCTGCGTGCGGCCCTGTTGCCCTCTCCCCCTCCCGTTTCCCTGGTTCTTAGACCTACATTCTTTGGCAAGATGCCCCTTCTTTCCACACACCCAGCATGACCCCCTAAGTCATGACTGGCGTGGGGAGGCTGGTGTTGAAGGGTGCCCCAACTGCGGGCAGTCCATTGCAATGTGGCCTGCCTGGCTGCACTTAAAGCATGCCATTACACTAGTTATTGTGGTACGGATGGCTGCCTGGATTGGGGCAAAATGTTCCTCTTTTGCAACATGCCTGATCGTGTCTGCGAGGTTGGACCCGGGTGGTAATGACCATAAAATATCCTTGGTGGCTGAATTACATTGTTGGCGCAAGCACTCTGCTAACACCGGACCCTTCGCTTCTGAGGGCAAAGCTGAGGAGTCAAGTGCTGCTTCAAGCCGATCTACAAATTGTGTAAAACTCTCACTCTCACTTTGCTTTATTGTGGACCATGACGATGGTTTAGCAGTGACCATGGAAGCAGAGCAGATGGCTTCCCTGGCAGCACGGGTAGTTGTCATGACCTCGTGGGCCCGTGGGCCCTCGGCTTGTGCCTGGGGGGTGATCATGGTTGGGTCTGTGCCCATGAGCCGCTGCAGGCTGGAGCCGTATAGAGGATGATCTGCACCAGTGACCCGAGCTAGTTGCTTTGCACAATTGTCCTCCCACTCTTGTTTAAAAACTATCATCGCCACCCCCTCAAAAATCAATCTGCAGGTTTGCTTTATGTCAAATGGGAGCATGTCATTGCCTCCAAAATCACTATCAATGAGAGTGGAAACCATAGCTGAATTGATCCCTCTGTCAGTGATTGCTTTAACAATTGTTTGTACGTCCTTAGGATTTACTGGTGAGTATGTTCTCTGGTTTCCACCTGCACCCCCTACTCAGACTGGAAAAGCCAGTGTGGCCGATGGACCCCAATCAGCGCATGCCATTTTTGTCTTCCTCCAGCCTGTGAGAGGAGTTTGTTCTTTTTCTGACTTCCCCTCAACCCAAGTAGAAACATTGTTGTTACCGATTTTATATACTGTTACTTCCTCTTTGTCAGAGCCAGAGCCGGAGTCCCAGTCGTCTGAGCTAGAGTCCAATTCAGAGCTGGAAGTCGAGTGACCGGCTGCTTCCGAGCTCTGGACCCTTTTGGTCCGGCTCCGACCCCTCCCCTTTCCCTCAGGGCTGGGCCATCCCTTCCCTCTGGGCCCCCACCCCTTTCTCTCAGGGCTGGGCCACTTCTTCCCCCTGGGCCCCACCCCACCTCCTGCTGTGGGAGCTTATTCCCTTAAAAAAAAATATTTTTTAGCAAACGTTCTGATTAGCTTTAATTCCCCCTTTGAGTTTTCCCCCCTTCTTCTGTTTGTGCGCATCCACATTATCAAACAAACTGTCTTTGTTTTCACTGGCAACGGGCCCTCTATCTAAAAGACCTTCTTTGTTTTCTGCATCCCCGTTATCTAATGAACATTCCTTGTTCAGTCTAACTGCATTCCTGCTTTCCCCCAGGGATTCAGTGCAATCCCGTGCCACATAAGGTGGGGGTCCCTCCTCAGCCCCCCCAACAGCAACTCAGCAGCAGAATTTTTGGCAGCATCATTCCTGGCTTCCTCAGCTAAACCGTCCCAAAATAATTTTCCATGCCTTTTTCCCTCAGCAGGTGACCCTGGGCTTGAAGGCTTTGAAGGCAGCTTTTGCTCCTCTGAATCTCTGCGCTCAGCAGAATTAACCTTATCAACAGCCTGAACACAGTCGCCGACCTTCAGATCGCATTCTTTTACGCTCTGATAATCCTCTTTAAAAGTTTCCTCTGAAAAAGTTTGCGTTGCTGCTCCCACCCCTAATTGTGGAATAAATCTTAAACAATTCTGGGCAGCTTTCCAGGTCTCCTGCTCTTGCAGAGCCTTTTGCAAAGCCTGCACAACTTTACCCCATGATTTAAGGTCTTTCCCTGAGCCAGAAGACATTGTCTCCTCGGCCAGAGCTTTCGTGCATTGATCCCATATATTTGGGTGGAGAATGTCCACCACTCGATCAATGACCCCAAGTTGCAAAAGCCTCGTCACTGTGAGGGTAAAATCTTTTGCTTTACAATCAATCCCCCACTGCTTATGAATCTGAGATACGACCTTCATGAGAGCTTCTATCCTCCTCGCGGGTCCTGGGGCATCCCCCTTGCCAAGCTGGTCCCACCGCTCGGCCGTCGTTCACCCGTCCAGGCGATTCCCCTTCTCCCGGGCGATGTCCCGGGGCTTCGGCACCACTTGCTGCCTCTGCTGAGGTGTAGCGACCTGGTTCAGGAACGACACGGCAGCCACACCCAGGCTGCTCGGGCCACCAGCTCACAGACACCAGTGTGGTGGATGGCAAAAGACGTTTATTAACTGGTTACATGGGGTTATAAAACCTCTGTTTGCTACATCACTTCAGTCTGCTTACGTTACAAACTACGTGTTGCTTAACTTATCAAGGACACTAGACAACTAAGTGTTGAGGGAGGGGTTCTGTCTACCCGTACAACGCGATATCTTCCGATTGCCTGTCCCTAATCTCCCACACCTTGCTTGGGTTTTTGTACTACTGTATTTGTATTTTCTTTTTTAAAAATATTCCTAGTAAACAATTGTTACTCCTATTCCCATATCTTTGCCTGAAAGCCCCTAACTGCAAAATTATAACAATTTGGAGGGAAGGGGGTTTACGTTCTCCATTCCAAGGGAGGCTCTAACTTTCCTTGGCAGAAAACAAGACAGAAAGGTTCTTATTGTAGTATTTTTATGTCAAGCAGGATCCAAAATCTACTAAAAATTATGCCTGTTAGAGTATTTTCAGCAGGGGGTGGGGGTTGTGTGTGTGTTACTATTTACTTGAGTGTTCATACACCTCGTGGCTGTTCATACAACATATTTAGACCTCAGATATGATTGCCTTCAGCTGCTGAAGAAAAACACAACTGCAACAAAACCTAACAAGTACCCCAAGATATCAATGCCGTATCTTACAGATCTTGGAATCATAGAAGGGTTTGGATTGAAAAAGACATTTAAACTGGAAAAGATCATATAATTCCAACCCTCCTGCCATGGGCAGTGACACCTCCTACTAGTTTATGCTATTCCAAGCCATACTAAACCTGGCCTTGAACACTTCCAAAGGTGGGACATGCACAGCTTCCATGGGCAACCTGTGCCTGTCACAGTTCTTGTGGAACAAGGAAATGCCACAAAATGGAAATATATTTTCATGATGGCATGATTTACCTGACCTTAGCAATGTAATCACAAAAAAATTCTACTTTATCAAAGCAAAAGTAGATCCCTTCTAAGAAATGTAGCTGTACTATCTCTAAGCAAAAACCGAACGAAAGCAAACATGTTGGTACTGAGTGAAAAGTCTGTACTTGGTCTGAAAGATGTGTCAGTCATTAGATTTTCCCCCCCTACTGTAGAAACATCAATTAGCAATACATGTGACACTGGATTATTTTAATTTCTCTCTGTGTAGTCACTCCAGAGCCCTGAGTGCTCCAGTCTGTGTACAGTTTACATGCTTGCACAAATTTATCCTCATAATTCCTTCTTGTAGTTGGTTTTCCCCTTCATTTAGCAAAGGAGGAGACACAGAAGATGAAGTGACTTTTTCAAGGTCATTTAGAAAGTCTGGTTCTATACTTTAAATTTTCAAAAGGTATGTTAAACACAAAACCTAAAAGTCTCTGTTCCTGTTTAACAGTTAACAACTACAGCACAACTGGGATATTATAAATAAGTTATACATTTACTGATTACTTAATTATAAATGTAACACCTTACCATATATTCTTCAACTTAAAAAAGACAAATTTTATAATTTCAGAGACCAAAGGCGTTGTTTCCACTATTTTCTTTTTTCTTCCTCACATCTTTGCTTGCCCCTTTTTTTTTTTTTTTTTTTTTTTTCTTTTTTTTTTTAACAAATCTCTAATCCTTGTGGACAAAATTTCCAAAAAGCATAGATGGAAATTAGGCATTTTTATTGACAGTCTTACACTAAACTCTCATTGGGAACTGTGAAGTTCTTCTTTCAAATGTCTTCATAAAGTTTGAGATAATGAAGGTGTCACTGTAGATTTACAAGATGATAGCATTCCATGATGAACTTTATCTTAGAATAACTGCAAACATAATTAACCAGCATAAATGAGCCTCCAGGGAATAAATTTTCTTGAAAGTGACTGCCCGTAATTCTATCACAAAAGGGCTGCATTTTCAGCATCCACAGTTTATTGGAAAAGGAATCAAGAATATGTCTTTCTTCTCTGTTCCTGCCTTCAAAATATTCATGTTCTCTGCAAATAATGGCTGCTGGTGCCAAAGTCTATGTGCAAAATGAACATTCTTGCTTAAAGAGCCGGCTTTCATTTTCTTCTTCCTTTAATTTTTTTTAATCTTCCTTCCGATGCCAAGCAATCAACCAAAGCAGAATAATGGAGAGCTTCCAGCACAACACCATCCAGGGAAAGACGTCATATTTTCCTTACAGAAAGGAACAATTTCAGAAAAAATTGACAAATGAAAGTTTCAAGCTAGATCTGGATGTTGGAGCATTTGTCCTGAAGTAATTAATATATACTAAAAGGAGAATATGAACCTGGACCACAGTACTAGAACCATCTGCTGTTGTTATTCTTGTTAAAGACTAAAAAGAAAAAAGGAAAAAAAAAAAAAATCTCCATTGGTTGGGAAAGGAAAATCTCGTTCTCACGGCACCCTTTTCAAACAAGGCTTGTGTAGAGATTGTGAAGCAGAAATGTTCTTATCAATTCCTTTTCCTGTTTTCACTTTTTTCCTGGTAATTCATTTACTGAGCAGGAGCTGAAATTGCTCCTCTCTCTTGGAAACAGACCCTCAGAGTTTCTGATAGCTGGTTTTCATAGCTATACCAGTGTTTAATACTAATAGTTAATAGTAGAAAAGAGATGAGCTGGTATATGATAACCTCCTGGGCTCACACTTACCAGGTCGTATGAGAACAGGGGTGGTTAAAAGCAGAAAAACCTTCTCTGTCCCACATTGCCCATGGGATTATCACTCTGTTCCTCACCTCCTCAGTTTTCTGTTTTAAAAGTGAAGATATAAACTTCCTCTGGATAAAATGCAGCTTCTTCAGAGCAACAGAAAATACAGTGCACTTCAGGGGCTAGACTGCAGTGATGTCTCTGTATGGTTTCAAATTTAATAAAATGGAGACCATATAATGCCAAAAATTACAGTTAGAAAAATTCCCCAAACCTAGACTGATATCCTTGCAGGAGGTGCAGTGTCATAGCCAATAGTTTTGAAAACGCAGCAGTGTGTATGTATGAAGACATAGAAAGCTATTGACTTTCTTTTCCCGCCTTTTTTGTTTGGTTGCTTTGTATTTTATTTTTTCCCCCCTCCCTTGTGTTTTCTTTCTTTCTTTCTTTCTTTTTCTTTCTTTCTTTCTTTTTTTCTTTCTTTCTTTCTTTCTTTCTTTCCTTCTTTCCTTCTTTCCTTCTTTCCTTCTTTCTCTTTGGTTTGGCTTTTGTTTTTGTTTCGTTTTTTTGTGTCTGGAGCCATGTTTTTATTGGTGGGTTTTGGGTTGGGGTTGGTTTGGGTATTTTTTAAATAAGGATTCATATGTTACGGAAAATAAATTTGATGTCTGTGCTGCCTTGAATGCAAAACCAGCAAGAGACTCTATGTCAGAAAAAACAATTTAACAGGAGAGAAAAAAAAAAAAAAAAATAAAATAAAACACATGCAATAGTACAAAAGATCACTGACAGAGTCAGAATACAACCTGACACCGGGGTGGCAGCAGTCCAGATGAAGTGGTCTTGTTGAAGCAGTGTTCCTGCAGAAAGGTCTGGTAGCTCTTGTCCTCTGGGAATCCAGTGGGTAAGGCTGCCTGTGCTGTCCCAAATCCCACAATATATCCAGGTGGGAATGCTTGGCTCCTCCCCTGGGTGGAACATCTCACAATAGGCTGATATCATTTTATCAGTCTTGTAATGGGTCCTTGATTGCCCATTAAACAGAGATAGCTCCTGGAGGGAGTTATCTATGAGTCATGCAGCAGGGCATTGATGGGCCATTAACAGAAGATGGTCTGGAGGGAGGGGGCAAGGGAAACACTGCCCAACTTAGTTTCAACATTTCATGTAGATGGTGATAGAATGCATACTTTGGGCACATCTGTCATAGTTTTAATTTCAAACCGGGCGGAAACACCAATTAATGTAGTGGTTTCACGTTCACTAAATTTTGGTGTTGGTACTTACTCTTTTTGTGAGAGAGAGACTAGGAGAAAAACAAAGCAGGCTCAACCTTAAATTTAACAAATAGTTTATTAACATACACTAAAAGAATAGAAAAACAGAAAGTTGGAAAAAAACTAAAAAGGAATGAAACCTTAAAAACACTTTTCCCTCCCCTTACAAACTGTTCACTTTCTTACAAAACAACATAAAGAGACAAAACTTGTAATTTTCAGTCAGTTTTACTATTTGATAATAGTTTTTCATCAATTCATTAGGGAAAGAGTATCCTTTTGAGTCATGGATCCCACTGACAACTTAGAACAGTTCTCTTGTGGGTTTTAAACTGTCACAAAAACAACTGCCTGGAGAAACCTGCCTTTGTGACCCTCCCCGGAGCAGTTTCCCAAGCTGCTTATGGGTCATGGGTCTTAGACTTTTGCATAATGGGGTGTTACTTTTTAAAGATGAATAACTCCAAAGCAAAGGATTTTTCACTTCAAGGTACAGAGATATCTTCTCACTTCTTCACTGGTGCAGGAGGGTTCTCATCTTTATCCCTGTTCAAGCATCTTATAGGATATTACTTAGTCCATCACAAACACCTTTGCTTAAATCTACACGCAAAACAATCATCTCCCCAAATGCATATCTTTCCCATGATTTACAGGAATGACCTAAATATAGAGTTCATTTCCATGGCTTAAGTAAGAATAGAACAACCAACTCTTCAACTCTCTGTCTTAATAGTCTTTTCACTCTTGCTATTGACTTCATGCTGCTGTTCTTTATGTTCACTCTGTCTTTCCTTACTCTCTCAGAGAAGGGCCAAGCTCTGGAAGCTTCATGTTGCTAAGAAAGAGTTAAATCTGCTCTGAGTCTTTGTCTCTCTCTGTCTCTCTGTAGCTCGTGGTATTAGATGTTCAAGGCTGAGCTGATAAAGGAGGAAAAACTCACACAGAAACATTAGAGATTAGAGCACCCAGGCAGTCCAGAATCACAAAAAAAAAACAGGCGAGATCATAAATGCCTTCTCAGCCACCCCTCAGTGTAAATTGGGGTGGTCTCGGCCCAAATGGTTCCCATAGCTCCCATCAGGGGCCCGGCAGAGATTTTTCTCTGCTTCAAGGAAATTTGAAGAAAGCAGCTGTTACAAAACAACCTCTCCTTCACCCCACCCCCCTTTACCCAGGAGCTGATGGAATCCAGCCAGGCCTCAGGCCAGGTACCCCCCCAAAAAAGGGGGGGGCAGCAGGCCCAGCTCGATGTTACCTGTCTCTCTCTGGCCAAAGGAAGAAGGAAAAGGGCCCAGCTACAGGAAATCAAGGGGTTTTATATGGTACTTCCCAAAGTCGCAGCTAACAATTTCAGTGGTCAGAATAGATGTCAATATTCTAACTAACTCTCTGATAGGTCTCTGTCTCTTCCAAAGCAATTCCCAGGTCCTGACCTGGAGAATTATTTTACATTCTTTTATAACTAAAAAACCAAACTGTACTAACCCATGACAACATCTTATATTGTAACCTAGGACATAATCCACCCCTATTCAATGACCATCTACATCATACCCAAATTAATACATTCTTTCAACTAGATAGATAAATATACACATGCTTATATGTACAAATATACAGAATGAAACCTTACACCCAGTTCTCACTTAAAATTAGGTCTCCCTGTGGCACACAACGGGTTTCCCCATCTTTCTGCATTACCCACCAAGTGGAACCAGGTCCTTGAGCAAAACCAATCCCATGGATGGGTCTGCCTTTGCCTGAGGTGGGATTAATCCAAACCGTTTTCCCTAAAATCCCTTTCATGTGTACCACAGGGACTTTATCTCCATCCACTGTGTGCAAGGGTTCAGACTGGGCAGGACCAGCTCGATTGATTGACCCTCAAGTGTTGACCATCCAGGTGGCCATTGAAGTTCACTTCTCAATTTTTGAAAGTCCCCCCACCCAGTGCCTTCAGGGTAGTCTTAAGTAATCAATTGCACCGTTCAACTTTCCCGGCAGCTGGTGCATGGTAAGGGATGTGATATATCCATTCAATGCCATGTTCTCTAGCCCAGGTGTTTATAAGGCCATTCTTAAAATGGTCCCCATTGTCTGACTCAATTCTCTCAGGGGTGCCATGTCTCTACAGGACTTGCTTTTCAAGACTTAAGATAGTATTCCGAGCAGCAGCATGAGGCACAGGGTATGTCTCCAACCATCCAGTGGTGGCTTCCACCATGGTCAGCACATAGCGCTTGCCTTGGCAGGTTTGGGGAAGGGTGATGTAGTCAATCTGCCAGGCTTCCTCATACCTGTTCTTCAACCATCGTCCACCGTACCACAGAGGCTTTACCCACTTGGCCTGTTTGATTGCAGCGCAGGTCTCACAGTTGTGGATGAGATGTTGCCCATAATAAGCTCCACCCCTCGGTCACGGGCCCATTGGTATGTTGCATCTCTCCCCTGATGACCAGATGCATCATGGGCCCAACGGGCTAGGAATACTTCTCCCTTGTGCTGCCAGTCTAGATCCACCTGTGATACTTTCACTTTGGCGGCTTTGTCCACTTGCTCGTTGTTGCAATGCTCTTCATTAGCCCGACTCCTGGACACATGTGCATCCACGTGTCGAACCTTCACGGTCAGCTTCTCTACTCGGGCGGCAATGTCTTGCCAAATCTCAGCAACCCAGATGGGTTTCCCTCTGCGCTGCCAGCTGGCCTTTTTCCAGTGATCAGCCATCCCCACAGAGCATTAGCTACCATCCACGAGTCGCTGTAGAGGTAGAGTCTTGGCCACTTCTCTCCTTTGGCAATATCCAAAGCCAGCTGGATGGCTTTAAGTTCTGCAACCTGACTTGATCCACCTTGTCCCTCGGTAGCTTGTGCAACTCGTCATATGGGGCTCCATACTGCAGCTTTCCATTTCTGGTTAGCGCCTACAATTCAGCAGGAACCATCAGTGAAGAGGGCATATTGTCTTTCAGTCTCTGGTAGCTTGTTATACGGTGGGGCTTCCTCGGCACGTGTCACTTTTCTTCTTCTTCAGAAGATAATCCAAACGTCTCACCTTCAGGCCAGTTAGTTATAATTTCCAGAATCCCAGGGCGATTCGTATTTCCAATACGGGCACGCTGTGTGATAAGGGCAATCCATTTGCTCCATGTGGTGTCAGTGGCGTGATGCGTGGAAGGAACCTTTCCCTTGAACATCCACCCCAGCACCGGTAGTTGGGGTGCTAAAAGTAGCTGTGTTTTGGTGCCAATTACTTCTGAGGCGGCTTGAACTCCTTCATAGGCGGCCAAGATTTCCTTCTCTGTAGGAGTGTAGTTGGCTTCGGACCCTCTGTAGCTTCGGCTCCAGAATCCCAGTGGTCGGCCCCGAGAATCCCTAGGCACCTTCTGCCAAAGGCTCCAGGACAGACCATTTTTCCCGGCTGCTGAGTAGAGCACGTTCTTCACATCTGGTCCTGTCCTGACTGGGCCAAGGGCTACTGCATGAGCGATCTCCTGCTTGATCTGGGCAAAGGCTTGTTGCTGTTCAGGGCCCCAGTGGAAATTGTTCTTTTTGCAGGTGACCAGGTAGAGAGGGCTCACAATCTGGCTGTACTCAGGAATGTGCATTCTCCAAAAGCCTATGGCACCTAGGAAAGCTTGTGTTTCCTTCTTGCTGGTTGGTGGAGACATCGCTGTGATCTTGTTGATTACTTCTGTGGGGATCTGGCAATGTCCGTCTTGCCACTTGATTCCCAGAAACTGGATTTCTTGAGCCGGTTCCTTAACCTTACTTCGCTTAATGGCAAAACCAGATTTCAGCAGAATTTGGATGATCTTCTCTCCTTTCTCAAAGACTTCCCCTGCAGTGTTCCCCCATACGATGATTTCATCAATGTACTGTAGATGTTCAGGAGCCTCACCCTTTTCCAGTGCAGCCTGGATCAGTCCGTGGCAGATGGTGGGGCTGTGTTTCCATCCCTGGGGCAGTCGGTTCCAGGTGTACTGTACGCCCTTCCAGGTGAAGGCAAACTGGGCCCTGCACTCTGCTGCCAAAGGAATGGAGAAGAAGGCATTGGCAATATCAGTTGTCATATACCACTTTGCTGCCTTGGACTCCAGCTCGTACTGAAGCTCCAACATGTCTGGCACAGCAGCGCTTAGTGGTGGGGTGACTTCATTCAGAGCATGGTAATCCACCGTCAATCTCCATTCTCCACTGGACTTACACACTGGCCATATAGGACTGTTGAAAGGTGAATGAGCCTTGCTGACCACCCCTTGGATCTCCAGTTTATGAATCATCTCATGGATAGGAATCACAGAGTCTCTGTCGGTGCGGTATTGCCGATGGTGTACTGTTGTGGCGATTGGTACCTGTTGTTCTTCAACTCTCAGTAGTCCCACAGCAGAGGAGTGATCTGAGTGACCAGGCAAGGTATTCGGTTGTCTGTCTTCTGTCTTTACAGCAGCTATCCCAAAAGCCCAGCAATATCCTTTTGGGTCTTTTAAGTATCAATTTCTGAGATAGTCTATGCCGAGGATGCATGAGGCCTCTGGGCCAGTCACGATGGGTTTTTTGCCACCCATTCCCAGTTAAACTCACTTCGGCCTCCAATACAGTCAGCTGCTAGGACCCTCCTGTCACTCCAGAAATAGAAATGGATTCTGTTCCTACATACCTTGATGGCATCAGGGTACATTGGGCACCAGTGTCAACCAAAGCCATGTATTTTTGTGGGTCAGATGTGCCAGGCCATCGGATCCACACAGTCCAATAGATCCGATTGTCCCTTTCCTCTACCTGGCTAGAGGCAGGACCACCCTATTCCTAGTCATGGTACACGTTGCTCTCTTCCTGTAAATATGTTCCTGAGGTCCCTTCAAGAGGATCAGTCATGTCATCCTTTTTATACCGTCTGGAGTTCTGTGCCTGAGAGACTGGAGCAGCGTTGACTCTAGATGAGCTCTTTGTGGTAGGTGTCTCTCTCTTCAGTTCATGTACCCGGGCTGCTAAGGAGGAGGTGGGTTTTCCATCCCACTTCCTCATGTCTTCTCCATGCTCCCGAAGAAAAGACCAGAGGTTACCCCGTGGAGTGTATCCTCTCTCCCTGGCTGGTGGATACCTGCTCCTAATGGCAGAGACTCTTGTTGGTTCTGGTGAGATGTAGTAATCTGTTCCTTAAGTTCCTTTTTCAGTTTCTGATGGCCCTCTTCAATCAAACTCCAGACTTGCTCAGCCAGCCTTGTTTCCACGGATGAGACATGGGTACGAAATGGAGTGGTGACAGTGTCCTCGTAAATTCTTAGTTTATTGACCAAGATACCCACCTTGTCCTCACCTTCCCTCCACTGCTGCGTTGCCAGGTAACGGGGTACATCTCTGGTCCAAGCCGTGCGAATCTCAACCACATCTGCGATGTGCACTGGACATCATCTGGGCTTTTAGGAAATCTCTCATCTTCTGAGAAAATGATCTCCAGCACAGCCAATTCCCTCAGGCATCGGATACCTTTTTCCATTGTGCTCCATTTTCCTTGGTGCACCTGGAGGTCTTCTTTACAAAGGTATCTGTCCCTCACAGTTGTTAGCAGTCGCTGCCAGAGGCTGAGAGTTTGTTGGGTTCTCCCGATCCCGTGGTCAATGCCACATCCTGAGACAGCGATCCCAGTGGCCGGGCCTCACTTCCATCCAGAATGGTGTCTTTGGCTGCGGCATCCCAGATACGGAGCAGCCAGGTCAGGATGGACTCCTTTGTCTGGTGGGTGAATTCCCTCCACAGGTCACGCAGTTCACCCAGGGATAGAGAGCGGGTGATGATCTCTGTCTCTGTCTCTTCTGCTGGGTGCAAAGGTCCTGCCACATCCTCATCAGTCACTATGCGGACTGATTTGCTCTTTGATATCTTCTTCTGAACAGGGGCAACTGCCACTGGTTTAGGCTGTTCTGCGTCAGTGACTGTTTGCGTGAAGATGCTGATGGCACCTTTGGTTTCTTTCTCCTCTGTGACATCCTGTGTAGACACTGACACTGCTGCTTTGTTTTTGGTTCCTTTCTCCTCTGTGACAGTCTGAGTAGATGTGGATACTGTTTCCTCTGTGACAGTTTGTGTAGACACAGATGCCGTTGTTTTGCATTTGTTTCTTTTTCCCTCTTCCTCAAGGAGACGCTGCACCACCCCATGTAGTGTTTGATTTCTAAGCATGGTGCAGGCTGTGCAGAGAAGACAAAGCAGAACTAACAACAATATTATGCTGTCCTTGGCACCTAGAGAGAGCTCAATACTTTCAAAAACTGCTGTGCCTGGCCTAAAAGACTGAAAAAAATCATTCTTTACCCCTCCCCACAGGGGCTGGGTGCGATTGTTGAGAGCCCAGATGTAGCATTCTGGACCAGGACAAGCAAACAAGATAGAGTACATATTCCAAATTATGCTCATTGCCTCAGTGGTTACCATACAATAAACATAATAGACGAATAAAGCAATTTTGGTACCATACCCTGGTCTACACATGAGCATTAAGACCAGCAAATACTGCCCCATGTGCGGAAAAATGTAGAGAGCTAGGTAAAAGATATATGAAAGCATGTTGAGCATCATAGCATACAGCTGGGCTTTTTTCTCACTACAAAATTGTAATTCCGACTTTTCTCAGTACCTCCTGCCCCACGTTGGGAGACAAAATATATGTGCTGGCTTGAAGACAAAACCAGCAAGAGACTCCAAGTCAGAAATTTAATAGGAGAGAGACAGGAGAGAAAAAAAAAAAGATAAAACACATGCAATAGTACAAAAGATCACTGACAGAGTCAGAATACAACCTGACACCGGGGTGGCAGCAGTCCAGATGAAATGGTCTTGTTAAAGTAGTGTTTCCGCAGAAAGGTCTGGTAGCTCTTGTCCTCTGGGAATCCAGTGGGTAAGGCTGCCTGTGCTGTCCCAAATCCCACATTATATCCAGGTGGGAATGCTTGGCTCCTCCCCCTGGGTGGAGCATCTCACAATGGGCTGATATCATTTTATCAGTCTTGTAATGGGTCCTTGATTGCCCATTAAACAGAGATAGCTCCTGGAGGGAGTTATCTATGAGTCATGCAGCAGGGCATTGATGGGCCATTAACAGAAGATGGTCTGGAGGGAGGGGGCAAGGGAAACACTGCCCAACTTAGTTTCAACATTTCATGTAGATGGTGATAGAATGCATACTTTGGGCACATCTTACATTGTAACCTAGGACAATGTCTTGAAAGCTGCACTGGATTCCATCAGGCTTCTTCTGCATTGAATGCTGGTGACAATTATGCAGCAATCACCAATCAATTTGTTTACTTTTGATATGACAGGAATTTGTGAGGCAAGCAGGGCTGGTATGGTAAATTGGCATGCATGTTGATTCAATACAGATTAAGAGATTGTATTACTAATAGATAGAGATATTATAGATATATCACTACAGAGATACTATTTATATAGAATTAGTCTCAGGATGTGAATTCTTACATTTCACCATGGTTTCCTTATACAAAGATGATCTCTACCTTAAATTAGAAGTGCAGAACTGGACTGGTGCTCCAAGAAAACCATTGTCACTGCAATTGTCTAAAGGGTGTCTACAGACTGCTTTGCAGAAGAGTTTAAATAAAAAAGTGGTTCAATCACAGACTGTAAAATGGGATAGCACGGAACCACTCATAATGAGAAAAGCTGTCCAATGGGCTGGGATTCAATCTCTTTTCAAAGACAGGTTGTTTTAAGAGAGAATTTTTATCTAAAAACATCGAGTGCCTTCTTACCTTAACTTTCACTCTGACACTAGTTTTCAAATATAATAACCAGTCTTTCAAAATGTTGAACTTTTCAGGCAAACAGTTTTTGTCCTAGCAGAGAAGGCCATAATTCACTTTCTGGATTCTTCCAAGTTTCAAACACAAGGGCCAGTATAAATCAGTCAATGTCATACAAGCCATGTAGTCTTTCCACACAGACCTGATGTTACCTCTCATCTTACTTTAACAAGATTTCTTCGCTTCTGTGTTGCATAGTGAAATTAGATACGGTGAGGTCAGAAGAGTCAAAAGGTGAAAAAAATCCTTCTTTGGTGGTTTCCTACCAGATCCATCTTGTTCAGATAGCCTTTAATTGGTTGCCTTCCAGCTCAGTAGCATTGCAGATGGCTGGGTGCCATCCTCAGCAGAGTGAAATGAAGAAAGCGTACAAAATCATATTGGCTTTGCTATTGTCAAAGGCAGATAACAAGGAAGATTAAGCTTAAAGCTGTTGTACTCATCAGATGTTAGACTCCTGTATTTCCAATTCTGTTAGGTAGCACTTTACAAGATAAATTGCTGACTGCAACAAGATTCTGGAAATGTTTGGTATGTAAGAAAATAGATACAGTCAATTAGCCCAACGGAACATATTTAATGCATAAGAATCGTCCCATTTAATTTTCACTAGCTAAAAGTGACTCATCTGTTTTCACCTTCTCACCCTGTAGGAAAGACATAAACAAGCCCTTCAAAGGATCAGTGGTCCCATTCAGTTTCTGCAGATGGAATGAATTGGCTGTGCCTTCATGTGGATTCTTCAGGTAGCATGAATGGCTGATTCAGAACAACACCTTGCTTTTAGGCTGCTGAATGCAGCAGAAATTATTCTTGTGTAATTAACATTTGATGGTCACTGCAGTCCAGAGCACCAGACCAGTCTCTGAAGTCACTGCTGTGTCTAATTCAAGGGCTGATGGAAATAAAAAGCAGCATTTGGGGCCAGCTCACAAAGACATCCCAACTGCTCCTCTGACTCAGCCTGAATAAGTGTGTCCCCCATAGACCCCACACATACATCAGAAATATCTGCACCCATGACAGTCTTAGTGTCTTACCCAATTTTGTAACAGCGTTGCTCTGAATATACAATTTTTTCACAGCCCTCATTTCAGCAAAAAGGGAAATAAACTTAATGGGATTTTTCCTCACTTATTTTTAATATATATTGATTCACACTGTTATAATGAGAAGAAACTGACAGATAGATCTTCTGAGGATGTGAGTAGCACAATGATACAATCATATATAGTTGAAATTCTTCCTCTGCTTGGGTTCAGTAATGTTGAATGCCTGCTTGCTACAATCCTACTTATATTTTTAGGAGATCTCACTAAATTCTGGACAAATAGGTGAGACACAGTAAAACTTCTAACTGCACATTAACTCTGCTCCTCAAATGAAGTTTTTCAAGTGTGATAGTGCTATGGAATAGATTGGAGCATAAATCCTCATGTTTTGTGTTATAAGCCTTCCACTTGCTGATGTAGCCTGGGAAGAAATTTCCCCTCTGGGCAACAATTATCCACCAGATTGGGAGCTGGGGAAATCAGGTATTATATGAGCTCTGGTCTTCTATTGTATCAGCTGTGAAAATCAAGAGAAGGATAGTATTTGCTGTCAATCCCCCAAATGAGGTACAACCCACTAACAGATCAAAGTCCTGTAAAGCTTCTGAGCATTGGATGTTAATTATTATTGTAGATATACTATTGAATCTCCATACCTTTCCATACTTTTATATGTAATGTCCAGACAACAAAAAAAAAACAACACAAAAAAAAAAAGGGAGAAAAAAAGTAAAACAATATATGCAATTAGGAAATTGAAAGTCATAAACTGAGTGGGTTTTGAAAACTAGTTATTAACAGAGAAATACTGTTAAGCCAGGAAAATACTGCTAATGCATATGAAAGCACAACTCTTCAGATGTGTTTTGTTGTAGTACAGGAAAGTTACAGAAGTAGTTTGGCAGGTGAAAGAAATTAGCTCATCAAAATGCATAAAGAAAATAAAATTAAAATTTTGCAGGTATGTATATTTTCAATAACCAGTCACCAATGCATATAGGATTTTGTGTATCCTTAACCCATCAATAATTTTTAAAAATATTATAGTGTAGACAAGACCAGATGTTTCAGTTTGAAAGACAGGGATCTGCTAGGGAGGCGGGGGGGGTGGGGGGGTGGGGGGTTGGGAGTGTCTCTCTCTAGGAATGGGGGAATTCCACTTCCCTCCCCCCAAGTTATTAGCATTTAGAAAATTAAAGGAGTTTTTTTAAGGCAGAGCTATGGGGAAAGGAATAACAGTTCTTTACTAGTAAATACAACAAGGCAAACAAACAACCACTACAGCAAAAATAATGAACAGAACCAAGAACCTCGAGGGGCATTGTTTCACAAGCCTGGGGCAGTCTGATCTCTTGCCCCGCCCCTCGCTCCCAAGAGCACCAAGCTGGAACTGTGG